>PYSS01000228.1:0-26847 GCA_003049465.1 Magnaporthiopsis rhizophila
CTTTTGGTCGGTGCGGCCTATGTACCAGCAACCTCCATTTCTGGCGCCTTCTACGAGAAGCCGAGGTGCTTATGGACGCGCGCTCAGAACTGCTACATGTAGCGCTGATACAAGGAGCACGCCCGTATTGATGCTGCTCCCTGGATGCCTGCCCGGCGACCTACCCTTGCCGACGAACTGGAGGGCCTAACGCACTAGGGTCATTAACTCGACGGGGTTTGTTGGTGGCTGACGTCACGGCGAATGCGACAATCTACGATGACGGCCGCGTGGGCTCCTTGCTGCTCTCGGGTGGAAAAAAAAGAAAGAAAGAATCGCAAGATTCGCAATGTGTAAGGTTGTTTCTTTTCGGTTCCTGAGATGCACCGCTTTCGCCATTCCCATGGTTGTGGTCGTGGGATAAAGCCGGAAATAAAGCATAAAAAAAGGCACGCTCTCTCTTTCTGCCTTTTTTTTTTTTCTTTGTTACCTGACCCTACGCGGCTGATCTCGATGACAACGGGGGCCCTGGACAAGGGTCCACTAAAATGCAGGGAACCCTGACCTTCGGGTCTGATGTTCGCCAACGCTGCGCCGACCGAGAGGCACGTTCCACCAGCTCGACACACGAGACCCGACACACAATTGCCTGTGTTCTAACCGCATGGCTTTTCCACATCGCCATTGACTTGAGCGCTTGGCATCTCGTGGACACAGCATCCACCAAGGGGTGTGGTGGGATACTATGGGAATGGGCATGCCGTGGCAGGTACCCGTTCGTCGGTCCCCTTTGCCGGCGACGAACGCGGTGGTGCAAGTTCAGCCAGGGTGGTGAAAAAAAAGAAAAAAAAAATAAAGCCGACAGGGAGTGTGACTGAGAGTGGGTGTAGGGGAGTTAGGGACCCGAATATGCAAGTTTGACTTTCTGGCTGGCAATCTTAATTTTTATTGTTTATTATTATTATTATTATTTTTATTTTTTTTCTTCGTACTTTTCGTTTTTAGCCCTTCCTTCCGGGGCTTCGAGTGCCCGTCCTTGCCCTTTCGCCGCCGCCCGCAGCCCCAAAGCATAAAGCGAAAAGGCATCAGACCCTCGAACGCCCGGAGACGCTTCCGGGCGGTTCTTGCTGGCCGTGGTGATGATTCGACTCAGGTCGGTCATCCGTCGGCCACTTGCCGACTTTGCTGCTGCTGCTTAGGGTCGCTTGTTGCGCGCCCACGGGATGGCGTGAATGGATCATGACATCATACTTACAGGCAGGCGGATCCCCCACCGACTGCATCGTGATCTCGACTCTGCCCGCCCGCAAGAGGACAGTGAGAAAACTGGGGCTTGTACCGCTACACGCTTCGTCGCACTTCCAAGCTACCAGCTGACGAGGCCCGCCGGACTCGTGGCCGGTGTAACCGCTAATGAGGCTCGGGACGCGTGCAGGGGTCTGGCACAAAAGCTGTCCACGAGGTACTGGTACTAACAAATCCCCTTTCGGGAGAGCGAACCCCTCGCCGGCCCAGGATCGCCCTTTTGGAAACAAAAATTGAGCGAGGGGAGAAAAAAAAGGGTGGTGTGTGGCCCACTGCCTGGTCGCCATCCCTGCATCCTTGACTGCCCGGGCAGACAGGCTGGAGTGGGAACCTAAAAGCCCACTTGCATGGGGTTCTTACACTCCCAGACCCCAGTTGACTTTTTCCCATGCCCGGCTCCTTCGCACTTCTTGTCCCTGCGCCCGGGACGGTACATATCTTGCCCTCCCCCCGGGCTTGAATGTCCGTACCTGTTTGTTTAAGCCACTTTTTATGCTGAGGTGCACTGAACCCTTTTCTCGCTTCAACGCTCCCTTTTCTCCCTACCTTTGCTGTCTCCCCAAGTTCGCCTTTGCGTTTGGTCCTCGGAACTTCTGCGCAGCTTCCCGTCTGGTCCGCCCACCAAGCACAACACGACACAGCTCAGACAGCTCAGCCCACCTCAGCGGAGCTCTAACGGCGTACCTACCTGCCTATACTGCTCCCCTGAAACCACCCTCTGCCACTCCTGCGTTACTACCACAGCACGCGGCCGCCCTTGCTAGCTTCTTTGCTTTTTCGCTGGCTCCATCAAATTCGGACATTGCGTGGTCGCATAGCCAGCGGCGCACATTTACCAGGGGCCTCAAACCACCTGGAGTGGAACAAACCACATACATCTGCCTATCAGTCGAGGTCAGATCTCAAGGCCCGGCAATCACGCCATATACCAGGAAGATCCGCGCCCAGCGATCCACACGGAAAAAAGATGCACGCCAGGGACGCTTCAGGCCGACAGGTGTCGTTGCTAAACGACGACGCGGGCGCACCCACCACACATGACTTCTACTCGCTCCCCCAGAGGTTATCATACACCACCGCCAGCCACGTCATCTCTCAGCCATACTACCCTTCGCTCACCAGGAGCGCGTCGTCATCTCCCAACGCGCCGCAGCTGCACCGCTCGGACTCGTACGACTCGCAGGACAGCAGCGAGCCGCTCTCTCCGGTGACGCCTAACGTCATGTATGCCGACTATGGTGCCCACACGGCCGTCTACACGCCGGACACGCCTTACGACGACTACCTGCCGGATGCGCCACAGGGGCATGGCTCCAAGCGGCCTGCCGCCTTCGGGGCTAGAAGCAGGACTACTTCCTATGAGGACGACTCTGCCGGCAGCCCCGGAGCCACCGCCCCGACCGACAGGCCCGGGAAACGCTACCCTTGCCGGTACCGCGACAGCCACGGGTGCGAGAAGACCTTCACCACCTCGGGCCATGCGTCGCGGCACTCCAAGATCCACACTGCCGAGAAGGCGGTCCAGTGTACGCACCCCGGCTGCGCCAAAAAGTTCACGCGCGCCGACAACATGAAGCAGCACCTCGAGACGCACTACAAGGACAGGAACCGGCCGTCGGCCGCCTCGAGGCCCTCGGTCGCCGCGCGCCGTTCGAGCTCCTCGGGAAAGCACGGGCCTGGCAGCAGCGGCCACAAGCGGGTCGACAGCAGCACCCCGCTCTCGCCCGGGATCCCCGGCGGTGCCTGGGACATGAGGGGGCTGAACCTGCCTCTTCTGGGCCGCCCAGGCTACATGGCCAACCCAAGCTGCGGGCTGGACGCTTTGGCCATGGCCGTCGCTTGCCAGGAGGGCGCCTAGGGCTTTTTTTTTTCTCCCCTGCCTCGTCCACCGCGGAACCACGGAACACCGGAGCAAACAACGTCAACCGCAATACTCTCAGGACCTCCTATTTCTCAACTATATCCTGCTTCACGTGGCAACCACTTCACGATAGCAACATCTTGCAGCGGATATCCCACACCATTTTGCTTTTTCTTCTTTCTTTCCATACTTTCCGAACTACTTCAAGGTACACACGGCGTTCGGGACTGACTCTCAGAGAGGGTCTGCGCAAGGGATGATTAGGGTTTGGGTTTTGGGGCAACAAAAACGGGTCTGGTGCAAGTATACGATAGGCACTTGGGCATAGAGTACACGAGGAGACTCGGGCGACACGTACACATTGGGACGGCGCAACGGTTTTGTTCTTCTTTCTCTTCTCATTATTTCACTTTTTCTTGTGGCCACCGGAGCCATCTTCTCTTCTTTTGTTCATTTTTACTTTTGTTTCTCCACCAATGTCGAATATGGGGGTTGGTTTGCTTCTCACATTTCACAGCATCATATCATCAAAGGATATACACGGCGCCTTTGACAAACTTTTAGTGGCGGGGGTTATTATTATACCAGAAGGAAACGGGGTAGCGGGTTGGTTGGGTCAAGGGATACAGACACGGCGCCTTTGATTTTCCCACACCATGGAAAGGGAGGACGACGGACGGATGGACGGTGACGGTTCTGGCCGGTTGGTCGCTCCGGGTTTTTGTATACACACATGGTCGCGAGAGACTTTTCTGGAAGCGGAATGAAAACCTACTCGTCAATTTTCTGACCCTGCCATCTTTGTTGTGCGTGTCAGCGGTAGCCGGGTCTCGAATGCGGTCAGAAACAGACTGGAGTCTGGTCTGCTGCTGCTTGCTTGCTGACTGTGCTCTGCTGTGCTGCCCTGAACTCGAAGCGCAAGAAAAAAGCAAGGCCACCGAGAGCTCTTGCGCGTTCCCCGCACTGAGGAGAAGCAGCACGACATCTCCTCATTCGGGTCCAGGGTTCCATGACCTTTTCCCCTCTTTTTATTTTTTTATCTTTTCAACTTTTTTCAAATTTTCATGTTTCCCGCCCGCTCGCTCGTCCGCTTGGTCAACGACATGGATTTGGGGAAAAGGTACTCGCGCCCTGTTCGGCCAACCCGGGGGCGGCGCTTCGCTTGAGAGCCAGACAGGTTCATGTTTGTGACTGGCAGCTTCGGCGCATGACTCGCAAGAGACGTGCGCCGGTCCCGTCTTTGCAGCTAAGCTGCAGGGGTGGGAAGGGGAAATGGCGTGGGCAAAAAACAATGCCCCGCACCGCGGATGCAAATTGCCGATCCATCCGGCTTGAGGCGGGAAGGGTAATAAAAAAAAGGGGGGCGTGGGAAAAAAAAAAAAAAAAAAAAATAACGTTGCGTTGCTGCAATATCAACGCGAGTCGAACGAACATGGTCTGCCATCTCGATGATGAACATATTCTCATAAAGAGGTAGGTGCTTGCTCGTTTCAGAGCATTCATCCTCATCAAACATTTATTAACCCACTTGGGCAGGTAGGTAAGTAAATACCTACACTGGGGTTGCGCGGTAAGCAAAAAAACAATCTGATATTCTCCCCGTCACTATTCCTCCCACAAAGTATCGTCCTCTGCGCACCACCTGGCCATCTCAAACTGCTCGTCCGTCTGGCAGACCAGGACCCGGTGCCTGGCGCCATCCCTGCCTACGTCCGCCACCGCCTCTGCGCCGTCCGTCGGCGCAGGGTCCGCGTTCTTGGCCTCGTCCAGCTCGAAGCCGAGGCAGCGACACTGGTCGACGACGGCGCGGCGAAGCAGCGCGCTCTTCTCGCCGATGCCGCCCGCGAACACGAGCGCGTCCACCTCGCCCCGCAGCGAGACGTAGTACGACCCGATGAAGCCGCAGATGCGGTCCACGACGAGATCAAAGGCCAGTCTGCGGCGGGCATCATCGTCGTCTTCACCGTCCTCGTCGTTGTCGCCACCCTTCTTCTCCTTGGCGGCCGCGATGGCGGCAAAGTCGGTCGTGCCCGCGAGCGCCTTCCAACCGGCCTCCTTGTTGAGGATCTCCTCGGCGCGCGAGATGTGCAGCTCCTTGGTAGAGCCGGGCGACAGCCGGCCCACGTCGCTGGCGTAGTGGAACACGAGGCTGGGGTCGACGCTGCCGCTGCGCGTGGCTCCCGGGAGGCCCGCCAGCGGGGTCAGGCCCATGCTGGTGTCGTGGCTCCTGCCGCCGCGGACGGCGCACGCGCTGGCGCCCGAGCCGAGGTGCAGGGCGATCAGGCCGACCTGGGCCGGGTCCTTGTGTAAGAACGCCGAGACGGCCCGCGTGACGTGGGCGTAGCTCAGGCCGTGGAAGCCGTACTTGCGCAGGCCGTTGGCGCGCGCCACCGTCTGGTCGATGGGGTAGGTGCGGATGTGACGCGGGATCGAGGCGTGGAAGACGGTGTCGAAGCAGGCCACGTTGACCACGTCCGGCGCGAGCGGGGACGAGGGGAGCTCGTTGCCGTCGTCGTCCGACGAAGACGACGACGACATGCAGGCGCGCACAATGGCGAGCGACGGCCCGTTGTGCAGCGGCGCCAGGTCCGACAGCTTCTCGAGCTTGTGCAGCGTCTCGGTCGTGATGTGCTCGGGCCGCTCGGCGTCGCCGCCGTGCACGATGCGGTGTGCCACCACGGCGATGTCGCCCTTGCCGCCCAGCTGCGGCAGCCCCTCGTCCTCGAACAGCTCGCGCAGGATCCGCTCGAACGCGGCCGCCTGCATGCCCATCTTGCTCTTGCTGCTGATGCTGTCGCTGTCGCTGTCGCCGAGGCTGTCGTCCCTGCGCACCGTCACGTCGGCGCCGTCGCTCCCTCTCCTCTTGTAAGTGAGCTTCGGCGGCGGCGCCGTCAGCCCGCTGATCTGCGCCTCGGCCACCCGCTTCGGCTCCGCGTGCCCGACCGCGATCTCGTACACCGAGACCTTGACCGAGGATGACCCGGCATTGACGGCGAGTATTATCTTCATTGCGGCCGTGGGGTTTGTATGATCTCTAGGTAGGTGGTTATGTTGGGGCGATGATTTGAATGCGGGTTTTTTTTTCTGGGCCGCTCCCTTTCGTATCCTTCCCTCCCCCGCCGGCGCGACCAGCTGGTACTTATTACAGCAGTTCTCGTGGTCGAGTCTTCCTCGTCTTCGTCTTTTGCAATCAAATCAGGTGTTTTCCATATGATTTTAAGCCTCTCTGCGGACGCAACCTTCCATGTTGATGGCTTCCCAGGCATGGCCTGATGCTCCGCTGACTGAGGACACGTCAAATGACGTAACGATAACGTGTGCTGCCCCTCTTCGTTGCCCGTTTGCGCCCACACCCCTCGAGCCCTGGTCCAGACCCCGAATAGCGGGACCTGCAGTGACAGGCAGGGGTCCAAGGCTTGGGGATTTGAGAGTCACGGCACGGCTTGTCAGATCCACCTCTCACCACCTACAATCTTCTGGGCGCACTTTATTTTAAAGTAGGAGACTTGATTCGGTGAACGGGGCATCCAGGAATTGTCAGCGACGGCGTGGTTTCCTCGCATTAGACATCCACATTCAAAAGAGGACGCTCCATTCTCACAACCACCTAAGAATAATATCTATCTCCTACTCACTATAGATTCTAAATAGGGTGTGCCTGTCACTGATATCTCGGAACAATCATCCACCCCAACTTCAAACCACCATTCTGTCCTCCCTTGGCCTAGAACAAACATTGCGTGCTACATCTTTCTTTTGACTATTATTTCCAACTATTGAAAACCTGGCACTTAGGGCCTACCTCTCAGCCACGGCGCTCGTAGCCCCTTTCACGGGTGTAGCGGCGCCTCGCCGTCTCCCGGCTCAGAAACGGTCTCAAGCGTCGAATACGGGCCCGCCGGAAGCTCCACCGCGTTTTCCGCATGAGGTTCGGCCGAAGCGAGCTCGAACCGGCCCAGGGGGTACATAACCCCATTGAACATGCTGTCCTCTGCGTAGGACTGACCCCATCGTTGTATGAACCTCTCGAGATCTAGCAGGAACAAAATAAAATGGCGAGAAAACGGGAGGGCGTGTGTATAAGATTAGCTCGGATTTCAAGTCTTAAAAACAAAAAAAAAAAAGAGCAGAAATTCTCTCTTATATTATGGGGAAAAGAGGAAAGCAGTCGGCTGGGTACGCTTGCTTGTTCTTACCCTCAGGCCGAGAAAACTGTATCCCGAGGTGACGGATAGTGAGGCCGTGCGAGGAAGAGCCGATATCGGCCTGATGGGAGCTCGAGGCCTGGCCACCTGCCGTGTCGTCCACCGAACGCCCACGACTAAACAGCCCAAAGGACCTGCGCCGAGAGGACGAGCTCGTGCTGTGGCCGCTCGCGCGCCTCCCTCGAACTTCGAGCCGGAGCGACTTGCGCGTGTCGTCTCGGCTCCGTATCTCGCGCTCGAACGCACTTACGTAATACTCGCGGAACCGGTGGTCACCGGCCAGGAAGGTCAAGGAGTGATGCAACGAAGGCATGTCCTTCCAGAGCTTCATTCGCTGGCCCGTAGCGATTCCCCTTACGGCCCCGAAGCGGTCCTTTCGTTCGTCCTTGTCGGACCAGACGACATCAATGTCGAAAAAGTCGATGAGCTCCCTCTGCCGCAAATCGCTCTGGAATCGAATAGAGTTTTCAAAGGTGGCAAATACGTATTTGACCTGGATATAAGCGTCGTGGATGGGGGTGCCGTCTGCCGTCACGTATCGTACCCGCTGCGGCTCGTTAAAGCTGACATAAAGCTCCATGTCACCGGGGTCTTCGAACCGCCGATTGTGAGCGTGGCGAGTAAGGGGTATTGTGTCTGCGGGTGAGCCTCCCGGCACTGTCGTAGCAGGCGGTTTATCTCGGTCAGTCGAGCCGCGCAACGCCGCCCTCCCTATTATATAGGTGGAAGCAAAGCGTACAGTAATGCTCCAGGACCTCCCCCTGGTAGCTGCATTGCCATGACAGGCGGCGATGGTCGACACCAGCCGACTCGAAATCCCACGGGCCAAGGTATACGGTGATCTCGTCGGCCGTACGCTCGAACAGAGTACTGGCAGATCAAAACCGTTAGGCGCGATGTCGGGGGTTAGGAAGGGGTGCAAGGCGAGAGGGGATAGATTGAGGAGAGACTGTACGGGGTGATGAGACGGGCGGAGTTGGGTGCTTATTTATTACATGGTTGCTTGGTATCCAGGGGGGCCAAGATCTAATGGGCGGAGTGGGGTGGGCGGCTGGGAGGAAGTCGAGGAGATGGCAGAGACGGTCGATCTGGTCGTTGGGGTAGTCCAGGTCGAATCCAGCGGGCTAGTCTGGGCCTGGACATACGATGGCGGGTAGCGAACCGAGGAGGACGAGTAAGAGGCGCCCGAGGAGCCTGAAGCCATGCTAGAAGTAGGAACGACCCCTGGGCGCGCCTGGGCGCCGGCGCGAACGGAGTAGATAGCGGGCTCCGCCGAGGATAGAGACTACCTAGGCACCGCGTCTCTCGCGGCGCTGCGGCAGGAGTATAGGGCCAACTCCGCTCGGCTTCTGTCCATCCAGGCCGCGCGTGCCCGTCTCAACCCGGCAGATCGGGGTTGCGGAGCTAGGCCGAGGCGAAGCCGATGGCGGCGTCGCGAAAATGGCCGACTTGGATGTGGAAGAAGGACAGCCAAGGAGGAGGGCGGCGATGAGCAAGCAACCCCGAGAGGTGTGGTCGGGAACCTGGCTCTTGGCACGCCGCAATGTGTTACTCCCGTAGCAGCGCACCTGGTGTCCACCCAAGGTGAGGAACCTCTCGGTGACGGGCTGTGGCCGGGAAGGCAGGAGGCCCGAGGGTTCAGCGTACAGTAGTCTCGAAAGTATGAGACGACCGTCGTCTGTCGAGGTCTTCTCTCTCGTCGTTTACTGTGTTACGTCACCTCTCCACGGGGCAACCGGTGCGGTGTTGGGGAGCAGAAGAGGGTTCAGGCAACAGACAAACAAACTTCCCGGGATGACGGAGACGGGGAGCTGTATGTAGCCATGTGGACAGTCAGGTGGGGATCAAATTCGGTGGAAGGTAGCGGTGATAGGAGGAGGTAGATGGGTCGGTAGGGGCATTGGATGGTAGTAGGGCGGTGCAATCGGGCGCGCAACCGTCTTCAAAAGGCACATCAGCTCTGGAGTGAGGGGGCGGAAGTTGAGAGGTACAAGGGGATCTCAGCCCCTTGTCCGCTTGGTCTGAGTAGGCTGAGTCTCGAGCCCGCCCACAGAGTGATTGAACCACGCATCCTCTGCATCCGTGGCATGTCCCGACCCAACACGCATATGCATGTAAGGGAACGGCGGCAGCCCTGGGGAGCAGTTATAATTACATGGGGCGATTGGAGGGGTGGAGGGGGCTTTACCTGAGCTCTAGACATCACCGGGCCGAGCTCCCAGATTCCCAAGCTCTTCTATACAATTCTCTGATGGTTGTTTCCCTTCTTGTTTGTTCAGCTCTCGTCAGCGTCGGGTGTTCGTGGTGTTGCTGGCGTGCCCGTTGTGTACCCAGGTACCGAAAGGACGAGGCTTATGGTACCCATACCTGCCTACCTGGCAGGTAGATAGGTCGCCCGAAAGCTGCACCGTCCCGGACGCCTTCGGTTCGCAGAGGCAGCAGAGCTCAGGAGAAAAAAGGGACCTCAAGCCCAGAGAGCTGAGTGCTCGGCTGGTTCCATGGAGGCGCAGTGGGGGTGGGGGTGGGGTAACAGTCGCTGGCTGCAGTACCCCAGTCGCAGCTGCCATCCAGAGCACATGTTCCAGGCGCGCAACGGGATTTGATCGTCGAGGGTACCTTCCTAACCTCATCGGGCGTGACCCCTGCACAAGCCCGCATGAACTTCGCTGCTAGGTTGGCCCCGAAGCCTCGGGGAGCTATCCCCATTTCCTCACCCGATTGTGGCACCTTCGAGACACTTTTACCAGTCTTTTTTTTGCCAACCGCCTCTCTCTCTCTCACATATGGCAACGCCCCAAGCGACCATACATGAATGGCCATGTCGCTGCGAGACCAATCCCATCCTGGCAACGGCCGAGTGCGCTTCGAATCAGTGTGCTCAGCAATATAAAGCGTCGCGTCGCCTGGCGCATCGCAACCATCCTTCGCTAAACCAAGTGCGGCACAGGCTTTTAAGGGTTGCGGTCGACAATGGGACTGGCACCTGGCCCGCGGCTCGTCATCCCGCGATTGCTTGGGACGGTGATTTGTGGGCTCGAGGCGAATTATTTCATGTGCCCAGCCTGGTCCTGTTATGGGCGCGGTGTGGCGCGACCAGATTAAGCTTGGCCGTTAGGTGTGTGCTAGGTTCCGTTAGCGTGCCAGGCGGATTCCTTGGAAGGCTGCCAGGTGCAGCATAGCCAGCCGCAGAATCGCACCCCAATATCCAGCCCCTTGGACTGCGTCCCCGTACGAAAAAGAGGAAGAAAAAAAAACCGACGGATCACTCTCCCTTCTCTCTATTCTTCTGCTGGCTCCCTGCTCAATGCCTTTGGGATATATCTCCTTGTTTGATTATCTGGGTCTCCTTGCTTTTCGTCTCCGTCTAATCACACCCGGGCAGACAGGACGTCTCTAGCGGGTATCTGGCTATAACTGTCGCCATTCCGCGCTTATTCGAAGCACCATCTGGGTCTATTGACTTAACAGCACGGTCGGGCGACGCAAAGGCATGGGCATCATGAGCAGGCCCTTCCCGCCGACATAGCATACAAAACCGGGAGCCCGGCGAGACACTGCTACATACAGTCATGCAGCCCGAGCCTCGGAGTAAGAATCGGGGGTTCCTTGGTGCTGACAGCTCCGCCCTGAGTCCACAGGACCGCCAGGTAAGGCCCATCAATCTTATGCATACCAGCCAGTATCAACTAAAACGGTTCGGGATCGACAGGACCGGCGTGAACTCCGCTACCAGCTCGACCTCAACTCATTCAACTTCAGGATTTGGGTCATCACCGCCTCGGGCTTCCTGACTGACAGGTAAGACGTGTTTGCTCGCCCCATGCCTGTGGTCTATTTATGCCAATATCTTGCTTACACAAACCGGCTCCCTCACACAGCTACAACCTTTTTGCCACCAATGTTATTCTCGCGTCCATCCAATTCGTCTATTTTCCCAACGCCGGCGACAGGGGCCTTATTATCAATCTTTGCACTCTGCTCGGCTCCGTTGTCGGCCAGCTCTTGTTCGGATTTCTGGCGGACTATTTCGGGCGGACTCGCCTGTATGGGATCGAGCTCGTCCTCGTCATAGTTTCCACCATTGGCGTTGCTACCAGCAGCTTCGGCCATGGCGACCTGGACTTTTTCGGCCTCTTCACCTGGTGGAGGTTCGTCATGGGCATAGGTGAGCTGCACTCCCACCAACTGCCCCTAGCGCACCTCGGACTGGAAAGACAATTTGCCAACCTCTCCCCTCCGTCAGGGATCGGCGCCGAATACCCGTTATCGGCCTGCATCACCTCTGAGTGGTCAAGCACTCAGTCACGGGCCACCATGCTATCGGCCGTGTTCCTAATGCAACCTGTCGGCCAGGCACTCGCGCAGCTGGTGGGCCTGTTCGTCCTCCTGGGTCAGGGTTCAAGGTATAAACTCAATGACAAAAGGTGCGGGCTAGACGCCAAATGTGAGTATAACTATCGGCCCTTTCATACCTTTAGGGTTGTTGATCCGTGCAACATGTTATTAAGCTATACGAAATTCGTTCACACAGGGAACAGTGAGTGTCAAACTACTATTGATGGAGTTTGGCGCATCGTCATTGGCATCGGGGCTTTGCCAGCGCTGTTGGCTATCATCTTCCGCTTCTTCCTCTACGACTGCGGCCTGTACACTCTCGAGGTCAAGAACAAGCCCGGCGCTGCGTTTAGGGACACCCAAAGGATATACGGCCAACCTCCCAATCAGTGGCCTGGCGCATATCCTCCGAACGGCGTACCCATGAACGGGATTGCCCAGCAGGGGCCGCCACCCATGGCCGGGGGCCTGCACCACCGTGCAACTTTCCCCCAGATCGAACAACCCATGCCTGTCCAGTTCTCACTTGAAGATCTACGGAACTTTCTCTTTCGGGACGGGAACTGGTTTTATTTACTTGGTTCGTGTGATTTCACTTTCGGGATGGATGTGCACTGTAATTATGGTATCCCTCGCGCAGTCACCGACCCCTGAACCGCTAGCAAACCCTCTATTCTACACTGGAAACACAACGAGTCTTGTACTAACAGCACCCATCACTGGGAGCACCAGGGACCTCGATGACATGGTTTTATCTTGATGTGAGCTTCTATGGATTCTCGCTCGACAACCGCAAAACTCTGGCGGACCTCTGGGCCACGGCACGGGAGGCGGAGCTCAACTCGTCGCTGCCCTGCTGGAACACGTCGTTCCCGGGCGACGGCGGCAGATCTCTCGTCCCGGACTGGAAGCGCAACGGCCTTCCGGTCTGGCAGACGAACCTGATGAGTCCTTGTAAAAGCATCGACGAGGTTCTCATCGAGCAGGCCATGCAGTACCTTGTCACTGTCTCCATCCCCTCCATCGCCGGCTCGGCTTGCTTCATCCTCTTTGCCAACCGGTTCCATCGCCGCCGCTGGCTTACCACGTCCTTCTTGACCCTCTTTGTGCTTTTTCTCGTCACCGGCGGCGTCTACTTTGCCGTCAGCCATACCCCGGCGGCCCCTGCCAATGTTGCCATGGCTGCCCTGTGTCATTTTGCCTTCAACTTTGGTGCGACCGAAATTCCTGCATTTTCCCTCCTCTCTGTTCTTTCTTCCTACCTTTTTGCTGGCCACATTCTAATGTTGTTGGTACGCACAGGCGCAAACACCCTGACATTCATCATACCCGCCGAGATATTCCCGACGGCATATCGGTGCACCTGCCACGGAATCGCTGCCGCGGCCGGCAAGCTGGGATCGATAGTTGCCGTCGGGGTCGTCTACATAGTCAACAACCACTACAAGGACGCAAAGCGCCAGGGCATGATATTCTTCATTCTCGCGCCCTTTATGGTCCTGGGCGCGCTCTACAGCTGGGCGTACATCCCCGAGGTGCAGCGGGCCGCCGGCGGCGGCAGCCGACGACGCCTCGAGCCCATGAACCTCGAAGACCTGGGCGAGGGCCGAGCCAAGGCCCAGCAAGAAGGCCAGGTCATCACGATCCGGGACAAGATTGACGACTTGATGAGAAGGCGGCGTAATAGGCGGTCGCCTGGGTCACTGAGCCGGTGATTTCGACGCGGGAAAGGGCCATGATGGAGGCCAAGGAGAGGACGTGTCTGTGCGGTAATACCTCGACGTATATTAGTCTGATCTGGCATGGTTTGCCAGTTAATTTATTGTCTTCTTGCGATAATCTGTGACTGGGAGGCGCCAAACAACTTTCCGCGCCAAAACCAGGGCCGCCGAGATGCGCAACTTAATATGGAAATCAACGGGAGAAGATACATAATACCTAACCCCAACCGAAAAATGTGGCCGCTCAATGAAATAATTACGCCCTCGCACCTTGACGCCGATAAACCCGGTAAGAATCTTCTAGGGGTACAGGTATTGTAGCAAGAACTCGCACCTCCTTCTTTTTACCTTCTTCACTTGACCGTCTTGGTAGCGCCAGTGTCTAACCTCTTTGAGGCGGGCAGGGCAGGCTTCTTGAAGACGCCATCGTCGCTCGTGCCGCCTCCGCCTCCGCCGCCGCCGATTTGCGTAAAGGTGCCGCCCTTGAACCAGCGGTCCTCCTCGGCCTTGCGTTTCCTGCCCAGCTCGGCCTGCATCTTTGGGTCGACGAGCTCGAGCCCCTGGAGCGGCGTGAAGGCCAGCGAGGACATGGTGCCGCCCGAGCCGACGGTGGTGCCGACGGTGGTGCCGACGCCCGAGGCGCGGAGCCCTTTGCCGCGCAGGTCGAGCCCGGCGGCCGACTGGCCGAAGCCCTTGAGCGACGAGGTGGCGCCCGTCGACGACGTGGCGATGCCGCCCCAGCCCTTGTTCTTGGCGCTCAGCTTGGCCCGGGTGCGGTTGTCGACCTGCATGCCGCGCACGCGGCCCTCGCTGGCCTGGCCGATCATGCCCAGCCCGGCCGTCGAGTCGCCCGTGCCGTACCCGACCTCCTTCTCCTCCTTGCCGAACGCCATACGGTTCTGCGCCTTGCGCAGGTCCGTCATGGTCGTGGCCGCCTTGGCCATGCGCGCACGCCGGCCGCCGCGCTTGCGCGACGGCTTGTCGTCGGGGGCCGGCAAGGCGCGGGCGCCTTTGTTGAGCGGCTTCTCCTGCAGCTTCTCGATGCGCGTCTCGCAGGCCTCGCGGAGCTGGTTGCCCTGCGAGCCGTCCGGCGCCTCGTGACTGCAGTCGATGCGGGCGGCCAGGATGAGTTTTGCCGACACGATGCGCAGGCCCTGCTTCTTGAGGTCCTGCGGGACGCTCTTGATGATGGGCGAGTTGTAGAGGTAGCCCCGCTGGCGCACGCCGACGTTGGTGGCGAACCCGCTGGCGCCGGCGCCCTTCTTGGAGCCCCACGCCGCGATGTTGCAAGCGGGCGTCTTTGCTAGGCCCGTCAGGCCGCCGGCCGTGTTGAGCAGCTGGGCAGCCGTCAGTGAGCCGATGAGGGCGGTCAGGTTGGGGGCGAATATGTTCATGCGCGACTGGACATATTCTGTCAGGGCGCGCTTGGCCTTGTCGAGGCTGATAACCATCTGGCAGGCACGAACGACCCTGGCGAGGGCCTCGGGTGACATCTCACGGCCCTTGGAGGTGGTTGCGCCGATGGTGACAATCATGAGGGAGGGCCCGTCGAGCACTGATTTGAGCGAGACGCCCAGGGGGTTGTCGGTGGCCAGCTGGAGGGCCTTGATGCCGTCGGCATCTAGCGGTCCGTTGCCGAGGACGGCGACGACCTTGGCGTACTCGAGGGGGGTCGTGATCAGTGTCTCGAGCTCTGGGAAGCGCACCGAGTAATGGTCCTTGATGTACTTGTGGACAAGCACGATCTCGCTGTCGATCTGGGTCGAGAGACTGTTGGACTGGGTCAGGAGATGGTACTCGGGATGGTCCTCGACGTTGCCCAGGTTGGTCGTCTGCGACTCGGCCGGTTGCGACTGGTAGAAGGTGATTTTCTGTGAGGGTCCGAGGCAAGCTGTCAGGGCTATCGTTCCGTCCAAAGGATGTAAACACTTTCTGCCGCAGCGAGCTCAAAACGAGAGTTACAAACGGGGAGACTCACCTCAAGAACAGGCTCTAGCGTCTTCATGAGCGTCGCAAC
Organism: Magnaporthiopsis rhizophila; assembly: GCA_003049465.1. NCBI lineage: Eukaryota > Fungi > Ascomycota > Sordariomycetes > Magnaporthales > Magnaporthaceae > Magnaporthiopsis > Magnaporthiopsis rhizophila. The sequence goes on from PYSS01000228.1 coordinate 15,424, forward strand.
GGTGCGTATGTCATCGACGCCCCGCAGCTCCATCTTGTCAACCTTGGCCTTCATCTCCTCCGGGTCGTCGGTGCGGTCGACGCCGCCCATCTCCTCGTCCTCGTCGGAGCTGGCCATGTCGTTGGGGTCGATATCCATCATGCCGCCTCCGCCGCCCATCAGGGCTGCGCCCTCCTCATCGCCCAAGCCATCATTATCGTCGCGGTCGGAGCGGTCGCCGCCGTTATCGGAAGCCGAATCCTCGAAGTCCTGCAGCAGCTCATCAACGAGGGTTGACATGGCGCTGGGCGCGTTGTGCTGGCGCAGGGCAGCGCTTGCGCAGTGGCGGTCTTTTAGGTTTCTGTTCTTCGGTTTTGCTATCTCGGTCTCACAAGGTCGAAGATGGTGTGATTATGTATGGAAGCGATGAGCGATGGAGGTTGGTTCGTAGGTGGCGGTTCGAGACGTGGTTGCTGCCTCGGTTTGACGATTTGATTTGTCGCGTTAGGCTCTCCAACTGGCTTGGCTTGGGTGTGGGGTGCGGTGCATGGCGCAAGACCCACAACAAATCATGTCGCCCCACTCAGCCCGTCGAGCGCGTCTTGGAATACGATGCCTTCTTCCAACCGACCACACAGGTTGCCTTCCTACCGCCTCGGTAGGTAAGTGATCAAGTTCACGTCTAGACGCACCGTGGAGCCTTCGGCTGCGTTAGCGCAGTATCCGTCAGTAGCCGACGACACTGACTTTGTTTGGTGGCCAGCCGCGCAACAAGTGGAGGAGGAAAACAAGCAGAGAAATACGAGAATAAGTGGAAGGAACGAACGGAGCCGCAGCGACGATGGACTCCTCACGAGGACCCCCCCGGGTCAAGAACAAGGCGGCGGCGCCGGTGCAGATCTCGGCCGAGCAGCTGCTCCGCGAGGCGGTGGACCGGCAGGAGGTGTCGCTGCAGAAGCCGACGCAGCGGTTCGAGGACCTCGAGGAGCTGCACGAGTACCAGGGCCGCAAGCGGCGCGAGTTCGAGGACTACTGCCGGCGGTCGCGCATAAGCCTCAAGAACTGGCTTCAATACTCGGCGTGGGAGCTGGAGCAGAAGGAGTTCGACCGCGCGCGCAGCATCTTCGAGCGCGCTCTCAACATCCATGCCAACAACGTCACGCTCTGGATCCGCTACGTCGAGGCCGAGCTTAAGGGCCGCAACATCAATTTCGCCCGCAACGTGCTCGACCGCGCCGTCACGCACCTGCCGCGGGTCGACAAGCTGTGGTACAAGTATGTGTGGGTCGAGGAGATGCTGGGCAACGTGCCCGGCACCCGCCAGGTCTTCGACCGCTGGATGGCGTGGAACCCGGACGAGGCCGCCTGGTCGGCCTACATCAAGCTCGAGAAGCGCTACGGCGAGCACGACCGCGCCCGCGCCATCTTCGAGCGCTTCACCCAGGTCCACCCGGAGCCGCGCAACTGGATCAAGTGGGCCAAGTTCGAGGAGGAGGTTGGCACCAGCGACCGTGTCCGCGCCGTCTTCGAGCGCGCCATCGACGAGCTGGCCCGCTATGGCGACGAGTTCGTCGAGGAGCGCCTCTTCATCGCCTACGCCCGCTACGAGGCCAAGCTGCGCGATCTCGACCGCGCCCGCGCCATCTACCGCTTCGGCCTGGACAACCTGCCGCGCTCCAGGTCGGCCCTGCTGCACAAGGAGTACACTACCTTCGAGAAGCAGTTTGGCGACCGCGAGGGCGTCGAGGACGTCGTCCTGTCCAAGCGCCGCCGCCACTACGAGGAGCTGGTCAAGGAGAACCCGAAAAACTACGACGTGTGGTTCGACTACGCCCGTCTCGAGGAGGCCTCGGGCGACACGGACCGCACGCGCGAGGTATACGAGAAGGCCGTGGCCCAGGTGCCGCCCACGCAGGCCAAGCGCCACTGGCGCCGGTACATCTACCTCTGGATCTTCTTCGCGCTCTGGGAAGAGACCGGGGCGCGCAACCCAGAGCGGGCACGGCAGGTGTACGACACGTGCCTGCAGCTCATCCCGCACCGCACCTTCACCTTCGCCAAGGTGTGGCTGCACAAGGCGCACTTTGAGATCCGCCAGGGCGAGCTGGGGGCCGCGCGCAAGACATTGGGCCGGGCCATCGGTATGTGCCCCAAGGACAGGCTGTTCCGCGGCTACATCGAGCTGGAGCAGAAGCTGTACGAGTTCGGGCGGTGCCGCATCCTGTACGAGAAGCACATCACCTTCAACCCGGCCAACTGCAGCACCTGGGTCAGGTGGGCCGAGCTCGAGCGCGGGCTCGACGACCTGGACCGCGCGCGCGCCATCCTCGACATGGGCATCGCCCAGCCTGTGCTCGACATGCCCGAGATCGTGTGGAAGTCGTACATCGACTTTGAGGAGGAGGAGGGCGAGTACGACAAGACGCGCAGCCTGTACGAGCGCCTGCTGGAAAAGACGGACCACCCCAAGGTCTGGATCAGCTACGCCCAGTTCGAAATCAACGTGCCCGAGCCCTCGGCCCCAGGAGGGGAGGGCGGCGATGAGAACCAAGGGCGACAGCAGCCCGAGGAGGAGGAGGCGGAAGAGGACGACCGGCCGGTCAGCGAAGAGGCCAAGGCGCGCGCGCGGCGCGTGTTTGAGCGGGCGCACAAGGGCTTCAAGGACAAGGACATGAAGGCGGAGCGGGTGACCATCCTGAGCGCGTGGTTGTCCTTCGAGAGGACGCACGGGTCGGCCGACGAGATTGCAAACATGGAGAGGCAGATGCCGCGCAAGACCAAGAAGAAGCGCAAGCTCGAGGACGACACGTGGGAGGAGTACGTCGACTATGTCTTCCCCGCTGACGACCAGGACAGGCAAAAGAGGCTGGATTTCCTGAGCAAGGTCAACATGTTCAAAAAGGCCGAGGCGGCCGCACCGGCGCCGGCGCCCGCCGCCGAGCCAAGCAGCAGTGGCCAGGAGGCGTAGCGCCGGCGGCAGAGTATTGTTTTATTAGCCTCCATGTAATCTGTGTCTAAGTACCTACCCACGTATATCCATGGGAGATCGTCCGTCTCCTGTCTGTCATGCAGCCAGCTAGCCTACAGTACCATTGCCGTCAGCTTTCGGTTCCCTGCAGCCCCGGGCAGCGTCCGGGTCGCATTGGTGGGTCGCGTCGGCCCTGGTTTTGCTGCCGTCATAGGTGAGCCGGAGCGCCGTGGGACAGACCGCTCATTCCCACCCACCCATGATGTCATACGTGTCCACCGCCCTCTGTTGATCAAAACCGAATGCCGTCTCGGATGACACGGCGCTGGCGTGAGGACCGCCCTTCAGCCGCCGCCATTGCTGTAAATTCTTGACTCATCCCGCAACTGCCTGTGAGGTGGGTTTTGCGGTTAGGTACGTCTAGTTGCGTTGGTGGTTGCTGGTGCAATTCCTGCACAATGGGAGCATTTTCTTCGTGTAAGCAACAAAGGACCTGGTTCCAGATGCCGGTAAATTGTGAGGGACAGACCGGTTCATCATGTCCGTCCGGGCTATCACAAACAGGCCAAAGGACATGAATCAAATCGCAGCAGGCAGTTCTTTTTTAAAGGAAGGTAGCTAAATCACACAAATATGGCCTCTAACGCTGCTGCCTCTAGTAAGCATCAGATCATCATAACCGGGGGTCGTCGTCCAGGCCTCGTCGTAAGCGGTGTGGGCGTGAGGAAAAGCAAACGAAGCAAAGGAAAAAAAAAAAAAAAAAAAAGCAAGAAAAAAAAAAGCAACGTGGACATAAATCGTTGGATGATAATACCATAAGCTAAGTGCTTTATGGGTGGGGTGTGAAAGGAGCGAAATGCAAAAGAGGGCAAGCAAGATACGTGTATGTAAGCCAAACATCCCGCATGACACCGATTCGGGTTCGGGCGATCGTCGATCTTTCGTGCTTGGAGAGAGGATGCATCCGCCGAAATTCGCCGAAAATGGCGCCACCTCGGGGAACACACAAGGACCGAGAAGACAAGGATGGCGGAAGTGTAGGAAAATGGAAACAGTAACAAAAAAGGAAATAGCCGGAAAGACGGGTTACAACCACCGTCCGCCCCCGAGCCCAAGTCCGAGGGGACGCTTGCTGCCAGTCAACCGTCACAAGGCCAACGCATCAGGTAGGGCCTGCAGGGGGTGTGCGCTTATTAATAGCGATCTCGGTCTCGGTCGCGTTCACGGTCGCGTTCACGGTCGCGTTCACGGTCGCGGCCATCTGTTGGTTGAAGAAAAGTGTTATTAGTACCTATCCGAGCGAGAGGAGAATGGTGCAAGGGGACAAGTATAGGACAATAAAAGCCAGTCTATCTCCATTCCCCACACAAGACATCGAGAAGCGGGCGAAGGAGCGACGGGAGCAAGCAGGGGCAGGCAAGGTCGGCAGAAGCGGCAGACTGGCGGTGGGGAGGGCAGCAGCCACTCAGAAGCACCAGAGGCCTATCAGAGCCATTGCCGTTGTGTGAGAGGTCGGGATATGCGCTGTGTACTGGCAGTACCACACCATCTCTCCAGCCATCACCAGGAAAAACCCCGAGATTGATTGCTTGAAGAACACTGAGCCCATTCCCGTGCCTGCCTTATCCGCCTGCATCACTTGCCCACCCCCTTTTTCTTGCGCGCTTTTGTCTATCCTGCCTAAACATGGCTGATTTTGTTTTTGCGTTTGGTGTAGCTAGCGCCTTGGAATAAGGAGTGCAGAGAAGAATGAATTTGCAGGAGGCTTTTCTTCATGACGGTGATTTGCGTGCTGGCTTGGTTTGCTAGATCGTGATGCAAGTACCAGCCCGGGGTTGCTCTAGTGTATTGTGATGTGTCGTTTGTATATCGTGTCATGCCGTTTCTCGGTTGCGATATGTCGTACCGTCATGAAATGGAGTTGGACGAAGCCGACCAGTGAAGGGCCAGATGAAGCTCTTAAAATGGCTGACGAGGACAGAGGTGGCGAGCAGGGTATCGAGGCCGGCGTGCGACGAGGCAAGATAGAGGTACCCATCTTGTGGCAGTGTGGTGTCCCTGCTCCTCTCATCTCCTGTCGTGGTAGCCGACAGGAGGCGTGGACACGACGGCGTACGGGTTTCCGTCGGCGTAACGGGGCCCGTCGTCATACTCGTAGCGCCCGCCGCGAGGAGTGGTTGACAGCGCCCATTCGCTAGAGCCCGTCGCGGTCCTGTAGCCGCTGTCCTCAAGCTCACGTCGGTGTTTGTCCTTGGCCGCTTCGCGCTCGAGAACGGCGCGTTGGCGCGCGAGCCGGCGCTCCCTGCGGGCGGCCTTCTCAAGCTTCCACTCCTCAAACTCCTTGCTCTTCTCGCGCGCCTCCTTGACTTCGGATATGGCGCCCTTGATTCCCAAGGCTGCAATGCCCACTGCGGCGGCATCCTGCAGCATCGCCTTGGCCTTGAGCTTTTTGGCCTCCTCCACTGATAGCCGCCCTTCTTTGACCGCTTTCTGGCGCGCATTATGCTTCTCCATGCTCTGATACACATTGTTGGCAGCGTGGATGGTCGCCACGCCGGCCAAGCCGATGGTCAATGCTTGCTTACCTCTCTTTCGTGTCGTCTCTCTGCGGTCGTTGTCCGAGTCGCCAAGATCGCTATCCGATCGCGAGTCGCCGCGCCGCCGTCTGTCACCGACACGGGAACGGGATCGGCTACGGCGACGGTCATTGTAGTCGTCGTCGTATTCGTCCGAGTAGCGACGCCGCCTGTGGCTGTGGCGCGACGAGTCCCTCTGCGAAGGGACCACGCTGCGGTCGTCCTTGGCGTCCTTCTCCTTCTCGTCGTCGGCGGGCCCGTTGCCAATGCCCAGTCGAGCAAGGCGACGCCGAGTCCCATCGACGATGCTGCGGCTACGGCTGCGCTTGCGTTCAGGCGAGCGCGACGCCGACCGGCTGCGGCTGCGGGCGCGGGAGCGCGAGCGACCGCCGTCGTCTTCATCCTTGTCCTTGCGGCTGTCGATGAGCTTCTTGGCTCCAATTGCACCAAGACCGGCCGTGGCCAAGGCAGCGAGCCCGCTCACGCCGCTGCTGCCGCCACCGTCGCCTTTGGCGCTTGAATCGCGGGCATGTCTAGAGCGCGAGCGCGAGCGGCCCGTGGCCTTGTCCTCCTCGATGTTCTTCTTGGAACCGTGGATGACGCGGTTTCCAACCAGACCACCGATGACGGACTCGGCCAGGCTGAGCTTCTGGTTCTTGTCCGGGTTCTGGGCTGCATCGATGGTGGCTGCTCCGGCAGCAGCGGTGAAGATGCGCTTGGCTTTCTCACCCTTCCATCCACCGGGCTCTTTGGCTACGCGGAAGGCCTCGGTGGCACCGGCGATGAGGGAAGCCATGGCAGCCTGTTGAACCTTGTTCTTCTTCTCGGGGGACTTGGAGCGGGACCTGGAGCGGCTGCCGCGGCGACTGCGGGTGTCGGACTTTCCGTCCCTGTCTTTCTCCTTGTCCTTTTCCTTGTCTTTGTCGTCGTCACCTTTGCCGGTCAGAGCCTTGACAGCGCCGCCCAGGCCGGCGGCGGCGAGGGCGCTCTCGAGGAAGTTCTTGGAGCCCTTCTTCTCCTTGGGGTGCATCTCCTCCTCCTCGTACCTGACCATCTGGCCATCGCGACCTTTGTGGACGACAAGACTGGACTTCTTCTCCTCCTTCTCGGCGTGCTTGTTATAGAACTCAGCTCCCTGATAGGCGGCTAGCGCGCCGGCGGCACCAAGGGCCGCAGACGCCAGGGGGTTGCGCACGACCTCGGCATCCTCGCCTTCTTGCTTGGCCTCGTGTCGGTCGTATAGCTCCTTGCCGCCGACGGCAAGGGCGAAGCCTCCGATGGCAGCGATGATCTTCTCCTGCTTGGAGATGGTACGGCGGCGCTTCTCCTTCTCCTCCTCCTCGTAGTAAACGCTTCCCTCCTTCTTGGAGCGGCGATCGTAGTCGCGGTCGTAGTCGCGGTCACGATCATAGCCGCGGCCGTAGTCACGGTCACGGTCATAGCCGCGGTCATAGCCGCGGTCGTAGCCGCGGTCATAGTCGCGATCCCGAGGGTCTCGCGAGTAGTAGGAGCGACGGTCGTCGTAGTCGTCATAGCCAGGGTCCGCGGAGCGGGCCCTCCGGTCGCGGTAGTTGCCGGTCGGAGGCGGGAACTCGCGACGGATCTCCTCGACGGAGAGATCGCTGTCTTCCCGCGAGCGTGGCACCAGCTCGCGGGAGGGGTGGGGCCTCAGGTGGCTATCGCTAGCCTCAAAGTAGCGAGGGTCCCTTTCCTCGTAGCGCTCCTCCCGATACTCGCGGCGGGTAGACCGCCGCGGCTCGTGGTCGTACCCAGACATAGGAAAGGGGCGGAACACGGGCGCTGGGGAGAAAGAGCAGGCAAACGTTTGTGCGTGTTTGCGCGTTTGTGTGTTTCCAGGCGTGTGACAGCAACAGGCCTGGATGCGGAGTGTCAATCTAAGGCCTCAAACAAAGCAAAATAGATGGCCAAGAAAAGGACAGGCTGGCGAGGCTCCTCTCCACTGTCGCCAGGCGCTAGTTACCTAGTTAGCAGGCAGACGAGCAGGCAGATACACATATAAAGTCATATGGCACAGCCGGCGAGAATGAGCGAGCGAGATGGAGACGGTCAAGTGGTGCCGCCACAGCCTCTTTAAGGTGGAGGGGAAAGAGGGGCTGTGTGCTAGCGGACGTGGGCACTGGTGGACTACCTGGACACTGCAGCTGGGCACCAGGCAGGCAGACAGGCAGATCACCACCCCAGTCGTCCCACCACCCGCTTCGCCCGAGACCTTGAGAAAGGGAATGCAGCTGATGGCAGGCTGCAGGCCTCGGAAACGAGGCACCAAGGAGTCAGGGGACAGGCAGACGCTGCAGGCCTGCTCTTCGGGGCCAGTTGTGCGGCCTCCGCCATGCAACCAGCCCCATGTACCACAACAAACCTGGGCAGCAGGGTGTTGCCTGGACAGCAGCAGAGTCCAGCAGGTGAGGGCAAAAAATGAAAATGAATGAAGAAAAAAAAAGGCATTCGCAATTACGTACCACCCAGGGAGATGGAGAGCGCAAACCCGACGTCAGTATGGGGCTTCTGGTGGAGACACGGATCTGGGAGGGGCTGGCTTGGTCGGGTTGCGTTGGGCGCAATAAGAAATGACTTTGTGGCCTGCCCCAGGTGAAAAAGAAGGGCAAGGAAGAAGAGAAGGAGCAGAGGAATGGAGAAATAAGATGTGGCACACAAAAATACGCCCCGGTTAGCTGCAACGGCGAAAAAGAAAATTTGGAAAGGCTACGGCGGCCGCCGCTGGGAGCCTGGCCAGGGGATGAGCCCAGCAGGTTTGCGCGAAGGGCGAAGGAGGGGGATGACGAGGAACCCCACATGGACCATGGACGCCACCCAACCAGATCTTGAATGATGCCATCTGCAGCAGCCCAGCTCCTGCAGCCAGAGCCATCCAAGGCCAGGCTGCCCGGCCAAGGGACAGCTTGAGGCCTCCGCGGGATGGTGTGTTTCACCGCAAAGAGTAATACCTTTTTTTTTTTTTTTTTTGCCTCAGGCCGCAGATTCACCGAGCTGGTCACGCTGGCTCATATGAGCTGGTACACAGTCACGTGATGTTGGTGTGGGAGTCTAGTGAGGTTCCATTGGCCCATTTGGTCCGACCTCCTGACAAACGTCCCTTCCATCTCTTTCCTGCCACGGGAACCAAGCAAGACGGGAAGCTTGCCCGGCCTTCGGACGTAGTGTGTACACGCCATATGCTGCTTGCCTGTGCCATCCCATTTATAACCGCTTCGCGTGACACCTTCGCCAAAGGATTGCGTGGCAAGGCACGATATTTCCATCACGGCAAGGCGGCAGTTTTCCCGCGTCAAAGCTGCCTGCCAGCCAAGCACGAGAAATACATGCCCTGGGAGGGTTGTAAGGAATAAAAAATGGCAAAGCCTTCGTCTACGAGACAAGTATAGCGAAACTGCATCTTAAAGCCACCCCAGGTTCTCTACTCCCTGAGGCAAAAAGGAGGAGGTGTCACTGGGATCTCAACATCCCGCTGGAGTGCCGCACCATCCTCTCACGGGGTCGCACGGGTAGCAGCACAGGGTGTTCCGCAGGCTGAGCCTGACGATACAACGGTACGGTACACTCATCGCCGTATCGGAACTGGGGGTGAAAAAGCTCGGCTGCTGAGCCCATAGCTGTGGGTGGATCGACACGGCATCCCGTCCTTGCGCAACCTGGTGATTCCTCGATGTCTCCCCCAAGCTCCTGTTCACAGGATCTGTTTCATGGGGCCGGATTCGGTGTTGCATTCTGGTTTCGCCAGACTTGCTTGCTCGTTCCCCCGCCGCCGTCCTGACTCCGAGAGATGAAGGTGCTGTCATGCCGCGTACCGTTTTGTTTGCTGCGGATGGATGAGGGCATTGTGGCACTTTGTCCGCCCCTTTTTTGATGGTATAATGAGACTGCCTTGCCCGCAATTCTCGGGGCCAACGACAAAATGCGCACGGCACCTGGAAACGAGTACATATACCAGACCCAGTCCGCCGAATTCCTTTCGTCTGGCAGGATTCGGCTTCTCGCCGTTACTTCTCACTCGTTCGGTACAGCCATTCTCACCAAGATATTTTGTCAGCTCACTTACATCCACTCTTTTCCGCATCTGATATAGACAGACTGCCGCCTCCTTATCCTCATTCAAAGACAGGAAATACCCCGCAAGAGGAGACAACCATGTATCTGTCAACAGGCACCCTGACAATCCTCCTGTTATCCGCAGGACAGGCCCTGGGCTCAGGGACACTGCAGGATCGGCAAGCAACAACATCCCTTCCCTCCCCACAATCTAGGTATCTACTGCCATGCGGCGTCGGTCATGCTAACATAATCATCCCCCATCCCCACAGCTCCGACCCCAACGACCTCGAGCTGGCAGTCCAAGGCCTGGTGGCCACATACGTGCCCAAGGACGTCTACACGCGCGCCACGGCCGCCATCCCCGGCCTCGTGCCGGGCGCCACCGCCCCGGCCGACGCCGTCCTCATCTCGGCCTTGGCCGCCGAGACCCCGCCGGCCTGGCTCTCGGCCGTCTTTGGCCCCGACGACGACGCCGGCGGCTTCTACCAGCGCGCCCTCGTGTCCGAGGTCTCCAACCTCAGGGCTGCTGCCGGTGCTGCTGCCGGGGCTACTCCTCCTCCTCCTCCCGCTCCTGCTCCTGCCCCTTCCGCGGAGAACACAGCGGCCGCCCCACCCGCCGAATCGATTGCCCCTCCGGCCACCGCTACTGGAGACGCGGGCGAGAACGGCAGCAACGACAACGGCAACGGAACCGAGGCCACCTCCACCTCCAGCACCGGCGCCGCCGTCACCATCATGGCGGAGCTCGCCGGCGTGCTCGGCGTTGCCGGACTGGCTGCCGTGGCCCTGTGATGAGCCCATGCTCTTCGGGGAGTGTGATCTTGCGCCATCTTTGCTACTCTTTCCATTCACCTACTTTCCCTTGGCTGTTTTCTTTTTTGGAATCTTATTGATGTAGTATGCTTTGTTTTCTTTCTCTGCTGTCTGTTGGTGTTGGGCCTCAGAGCGAGTTCCTGCCGTGGCCCGAGTCCGTATTGGTCCGGTAGGTAGTGAGTGTGGGTAATTCACGAGGTGAAGAAGGAAGTACCGAGTAATAGTTACGTTACCTACCTAGGTGGCACAATGTTTGGCGGGTGCTCCGGAGGGCCAGCCTGATGGGGTGTCTGGTGTCTAGAACGCGGCATATCCAAGGAGGAAAATGAAAGAGAGTCTCTGTCGAATGCCAACTTACGGATCCCGCATGCTTGGGTGAACGCTACCCCTATTCGCTGCGAAACAACAGGCTTAATCGTTTATCATCTGATGCTGTTACTCATATCGAGGCTACCACCTACAGTCAGGCGCATTACAAACAAAGGAAATACTTTTTTCCCTGATTACTAGCTTTTTGCTTTTATCTAAATAGAGTAGGTATAAATTTACAAAGTGCCCGCGAACCAAACTTTTTTCGTCTTTCCGGATTTTGCAATATGGACGAGAAAAAGATCGCAGATGGTGGCGTGTTGGAGGACCTAGCAAAAACAATGAACAACCCAACCCGCCACTGAAGCATTTTTTGTGACGCGGGTGGCGTTTCCCCCTCCTCCATGCAACGATAACGTCGGTGCAAAACGGGGAGAAAAGAGAAGGCGGTCGAGGCTGTGAGACACGGAAAGAAAAAAAACGACGTCGTGAAACAACGACGGAAGACAAGGCCGCAGGCAAAGGCGAGGTAATCCCTTCGTTTCCTCAAGCCTTTTGAAGATCCCCCGCCACCAGACCCTGTCTTGCAAAGTCCTCTCTAATCCCAATGCCCAGCCAAAGGAAAATAAAGCAAGGAAAGAGAACGGAACCAGACCAGACAAACACCGCTCCAACGCAAAAGGCTGTCGCTGAAGGGGCAAATAGGAG
>PYSS01000229.1:0-26467 GCA_003049465.1 Magnaporthiopsis rhizophila
GGGTGCGGGGGGTGCGGGAGGTGCGTGGGGTATGGGGGGCTCCATTGGATTCAAGGCCATCCCTAGAAAGCCTGGATCCCTGGGGGCGGGTGTCGACATCAATGTCGGCACAGGTATTGGCAATGGCATTTGCATAGGCGCGGGTGCGGGCGCGTGCATATACGGGACAGGCGCTGGCGCAGGCGCGGGTGCGGATGCCATAGCAGGCGTGGGTGTCGACCCCGGAACCGGCATCGGCATGAGTACTGGGAGCCGCACGTTGTCCGTCTTGCTCGGCGTTCCTCTAGATGTCTCGTGCGGTTCCTTGCGCTTCTCCACGCGTATTCCCCTGGGCACGGAGCCTGGCGCATCTGCTGAAAGCAAGACAAAGGGGGAAGGCGCAAAGCTTGAAACCCGGGACTTTTTGCCTCCCGTACCCGACGGCCTCCCGATATTTCCAAAGCCGTTCTTGGACCGCAGTGCCTGCAGCTTCGGGTCGTGGTACAGGTCCGCCACTATCTTGGACAGCTGGAAGCCGAGCGGGTTCTCGGACTGGATCTCGTGGAGGCGCTGTCGCACCCATTCGAGGGGGGTGACGTCGAGGTTGAACTTTTTGAGCTCGCCGAGGGTTGCCACAAGCCGGTGGATGGTGTCGTAGTTGATATAGGCAGCGTTAATGAACTGTTTCGCTACGAGCTGGTACGGGTGGATCTCGCCGAAGCGCTCCGGGCTCCCGCGGACGCCCAGGAACTCGAGGATGGCCCGGCCGCGGTTCACCTGCCGGTTGGCGAGGAACTGCGCGTGCTTCTTGGACCGCTCTCCTTCGGCCTGCCTCGACGCGGCTTGGGCGTGTGCCTCGTACTTGCCTTCCCAAACCGCCAGGCTCTCTTCGATCTTGGGCACGAGAGGCGTCCACTTGGGGTCCCAGTAGGGGTCGCGTTCGTCAATCTTGTGGACCGGCACGCCCGCCATGATCTCAGGCGCCGTGAACACCTCGCCGTTGTGCTGAAGTGCCAACATGCTGCGGGTGATCTCGGGAAGTAGTGGGCCGTCAGCATCGCCCTGGCCGGCTCCCGCGTCGGACTCGTCCGCGCGGGGTGTGCCGGCGTCCGAGGCCGACGGTGACTTGGCGAACCGCCTGAACGGGGTATCCCTGCCCGGTGCCGACAGCTTCCCATCCGGCAAGGACCGACGAGGCTTGTCCTTGGCGACACCATTGGTCTCCTCGTTTCCGGTCTCTGACGCTGACCTGCTAGGCTTCCTCGAGGTGGATGCGTTGACCGCGGTGAATCCGCCTGTCGACACCTCCTCGGTTCCCTCGATTGGTCCCTCGACATTCCGCACGGCCGGGAGCGGAGAGGCTGAATTCGGGGTGGCAGTCCCGTGACTGGCTCCGACGTTCTGGACCTGACCCGTCCCGTCCCTGTCTTGCTCGGGTGCAGACGCCGAGTCTGGCCTCGTGCGGACGGGCACATCGATGTCCATGGCGTCGCCCGCGGGTCTGGCCTCAACGGTCGCACTTCTTGAGCCGGCGCCGGCAGCGGTTCCGTTCAACCCCTTTGCGAGCTCGCTGCCGTCCTCATCAGTTGCGTTAGCCTCGGCGGCGGCCATGGTAGCCGCCCATACCTCCTTCCTCTCCCTATCATCCGAATCCCATGTCCTCCTCAGCTCGCGGCGCTTGACCTCGTAGCTCCTCTCAATCTCCTTTGCCCGGGCCTCATTTTGTGCTCTCAGGCTGGAAATCTCTCGCAAGCGATTCTGGAGCGTGTTGTATTCGTGCAGAAGCTCAGCTTCCCTGGCCAAGTACGGCGCCTTCTCCCTCGCTTCGCGGTCGTTCAAGTCTTTTTGCTCGGCATTACGTTTGAGTTCGACCTGCTCCTGGTGGCGGCGGAATATGGAGACGAAGTCGTTCGGCACATCGCCGGCGTCTTCAGTCGACATGTTGGCCGATATCAACACTCGGACTCGCACCGGACGTTACGCCTCAAGACCGGGGCGGTCAATTATGGCAGACCAGCAAGAGGCATCAAGCGTGACGTCGCCTTGTGCCTGGCAGCGAGTCTTAATCCGGAGCTCTCCCGAATCTAGCCGGGATGCTGCCAGTTCAGTCTCCTTCTCCCCACAACGCGAGATGCCCTTGCAAGCTAGGCCTGGAATACCTGGCGACAGAATGCTATTAGCATCCGGGTAATGAGATTAGCGGACAGACGCGCTCAGTGATTGGCCCTTGCACAAAACTGATCGACGCCGTGAGTCGCGCACGCTTGACCAGGCAGTCAAGGTCCGTGCACCAAGTGAATTGGATAACAGCCCCCGGTTATGGGGGTGTGGACGGGATGTGAAGGCAAGAACAAAATGCTCTGCGGGTAGCCGACAAGAAGGGTACCGACAATAGAATGGATGTGTGCAATTGAAAGGATACCAAAAGCGGAAATGGGGCAAAGGCAAATCCGTGGCGGAGATATTTGAGTGCGGTGGGTTCGGCGACTATAGCGAAGCAACAGGCCAGCGCTTGGACTGGGCGTGTTTGGTTGACGGCAGGTGCAACGGGGCTAGAAGTGCATGCATGGAGAAAGCGCAGGAAGGAGCGGGGGTGCAAGGAAAATAGAATTGGAGTGACGTTGGATCCATAAGATGGTCGGGTTTGGGAAGATGTGCAAGGGGGGCGGAATAATTGCGACGAGAGGGAAAAAAGAAGAAAAAAAAAGAAGAGAGAAGGAAAGTGAAAGCAAGGTAAGGGCGGAATGAAAAGGTGACTGATGTTGCCAGATATAGGGAACCGATTGGGTAATGTCAGGCCGAGCAATGGTTGCGCCATCGTGGATCCCAGGGCGGGATTCTAACGATGTGTAATAAGAGAATAAGAATAATCAAAATTTCAATCCCCGTTGGCATTGCCCAGAGAGAGGACGCGACGCTGATGGAGGGTGGCCGAAGAAAAGACGCTTTGGGGCTATATTAATCGAGAGTCGGAGACGTACCACAAACTTTGCAGCCACAGGTCTGGTCCGTGCGGTCACTCGTCCAGCTCGCTGTCGGTACTTTTTTTTTTTTTTTTTTTCTCTTCCCTTCCTTTCCTCCTCCGCACGCAACAGGAGGCCGGGAAGGTGCAGTGGAGGAGGAAGATCGAAAATAGAAACAAAAATACCAATCTATGCAGAGCAGGCGTGCTGACGGGTGTCGGCGGAAACACGTCGGCGTTGTCGTATATTTTGGGTATCCGCGTGGGCGTCCCCAGCCTTGGCGGGCGACTATATTGGTGTGGGCTGGCTGTCCTTGTCTCCTCCTCTCGTGTGTGTGTGCGCGCGTGTGTGCGCAGGGTCGCAGCAGGTCGATCCGCTATTGGGCTGGTGGGTTATTTTTTGCTGACGCTGACCTCGCTCCGAGTCGGATCTGGCGTCCGAGGCTGGCGGGCCCGAGAAGGTGGTCTCGCAGGTTCGCGCGCGCCGGGATTCCCGCCAGGGTATTTTCTCCAAATATTGTGTCGCAATCGTCGCGCGGTCGTGCAGGCACCAGCCGGCCGCAGAATTTGTGTTCACCTTGCCGACAGCAGAGTTGGTAAGGTGTTTGGATTTTCGCCTGCGGAACGTCCGGTCAGATTTGGGTTTTTCCTTTTTCACGCAGCCCGTTGGCACAGCTGAGCTGTTGGGACGGTCGGTCACGAGGAAAAAAAAAAAAAAAAAATGAGCGAGTGTCGCAGGGATAAGAAAAGGCGGGTAGTGTGGTGGGTGAGGAGAGGCGAAATTATTTGATTAAGCTGGGGGATTATAATATCCCAGAAAAGCAAATGGGAAGGCGCCCCGCCAGAACGTCGGACGGGCGTTC
This sequence comes from Magnaporthiopsis rhizophila, assembly GCA_003049465.1. NCBI lineage: Eukaryota > Fungi > Ascomycota > Sordariomycetes > Magnaporthales > Magnaporthaceae > Magnaporthiopsis > Magnaporthiopsis rhizophila. The sequence goes on from PYSS01000229.1 coordinate 3,805, forward strand.
TGCCTGTCTCGAAGGACTCCGGCGCGTTTTTTTTTTTTTTTTTCTTTTTCTTTTTCCCCTAAGCACCGCTTGCTTGGTTTTGGTTTTGGGTCTAGGCTAGACTTGGGCTGGGCAAGGATTGCGGGTCGAAGATGACAGACAGCACGGTACTCCGTGCGAAGCCAGTTGAACTGTGCACTATGGCTATCTGTCCGATCTGTTAGCTCCATTTGATGTGGCTTTGTTTTCTTTTCTTTTTTTTTTCCCCCTTCCATTCTTTGTGATCAGCAAACCTGGGTGATTGTCACCGGCTGGGTAAAATGGTGCACACGACGCGCTGATTACCCCCTACCTACACAAACCTGCCTCTCTTTTCATGCATCATTCAGTGGCTTGATATTTGGTCAGCCAACCAAGCGTATTGGGTGGCGCCCACAAGACCCTCGCATATCCCATCCACCCCGGTCGCCCTGCAGCAATGGTTTCGGGCTTGGTGCTCGGAGCTGGGAGCAAGGTGAGAAAAGATGGCAGTCCCCCAACCAGGGGTTTATCTTTGTTCCATTGGCAAACCCGCTGGTCCAACACAAAAGTGTATCGATTCTCGGCAATGGAGATTCCAAAGCGTTGCCACATAGCGTGGAAAAAGCAATCCTAGTCGATACGTCCAAGCCTAAGGGTTGCAGCGACAATCAGATGGGGTGGAAGAGAATAAGGGAGCATAAATACAAAGATCCGTTATACCCACAGTCTCAGGGAGAGCGAGGACCTAACAGCCAAACAATAGTCGCCCGAATTCCCCCCTATCCACTCGGTCCAGCCAAAAATACGACCGCCCACCAATGCCCGCTGCACTGTGCCGCTGTTGGTTCGACTAAAAAGCGTGTTCTTGGGGGAAATCGACCAAGTGACCAGACCCATCAGCAGCAGGGATTCGACCTGGGAGGCTTATTAGACCCACACCGGGGAAAGTCAGTCGGCCCAGCCAGGTTTGGGAGGTTCAATAGCCGCGCCGAGGTATTTTTGTATTGCCTGGACAGGAGCCCTCTCGAGCCGCCGGCACTTTCGTCCGCCAAAGTCACATCAAGCAGACCACCGCAAGATAAGAATCCCGGCCCTCCCATGTTCTATACCTAGGTAGGTAGGTACATGGCAGACCGCAGACGTCTGAGTAAATATGCACTTTTTTCTCGTGCTACGTCGACTCGCGCACACGATTGGGAACTTGGAAGGATGACGTGGGTTTTGTTCCGGCACCCGTGCGCAAGGCGCCCTTCTCCTGAGCCCATTGTGGCTGTAGGTACACAATGGCAAACACGAAATGGCGTTCGGCAGGGGGCATGTTTCACGAGTGCATTTTTGTGCGACACAAAGGTATTAGGTTTCTATAATGCTATACACAACCACCACTATGCGGAGTTCCCGGTATTTCCAACCGAAAACTAGCGTGCACAAAATATTCAGCAAGCCAGATCGTTCCTCCTAGGGCGCCGCCTCACCCTGGGTCATACAGGAAAGAAAGAATTAGTAAAAGAAAACGGGGAAACCCAATAAAGAAGAAGCGAATAAGCCAACGCCCGAACCCATAGCTCCGCCCATGCATATCCTACCAGGATCGTCTCAGTAATTTTTTTTTTCATGACCCTCTGATATCAGAGGGCACACTTGCGTGATATAAACCCCAGGTCCGTAACACGGAACCCGAGCCTGAGCGGGGCAGCCGAGACGCAGAGAAAATCCCTACACGACCCGACTCCGCGCCAGACGTATGAGTTGAAGGGAAAAGGAGAAGAGTAGAAACAAGAACTGCGGGCTTTCAGTACTTGGGGTAGGAACGGCCAGGTGAGTTGGAGTAGGGGTGGTCGTAGCCGCTGGATTGGGCATACGGGTCGTCGTTGTAGATTGTGGCCCTCCGCTCCTCCTCGGGAAGAAGTTCCTTCACTTCCCAGTTGTTCATCCTAGTTCCAACTGAGAATTCCAGGTCTTCCTTGGTAATAGAGTCCCAGTACTGCAAGAAGCACGAGATGTCAGCGAGTGTTGCGCGGGGTGGCAAGCAACTGGGGCGGAAAATCGAGGAAAAGAAACATACCTTGTAGACCATCATGACACCAAGCAGGTTGCATGTCGTCGCAAAGAACAGCCCGTCCATGTAGTGGCTGACTGCTTCGCAAAGCGACGCGCTGAAGGCGTACAGAATCACCTGGCCAATGACGACAAAGAAGACGCCAAAGGCGATGTCGCCCAGGGGCCAGCGGTCCTGCAGTGTCCTGACCACAAGCATGATCTGCAGCACCACGTAGACAAAGAGCTGGACAGCGTTGAGCAGATACAGCACGACGAACAGGCCGATCGTGTTGGTGGGGCTCAGGCCAGCCCAGCTCTTGAAGGTCGCGATGGAGACCAGGAAGGTGATGGCGAAAGCAGCGAGCGAGCAGAGGCGCATCATCCACAGCGACAGCGGCGTGCCATCCTCGTACAGCTGGAACCCGACGAATCCGTTGATTAGCAGGCATGTTATCAGGGTCGACGACAGCCCATTCTGGATCGCGACGAAGTACGGGTATGGTGCCGATCCTGGAGGGATGACACCGGCATCGACGCAAAGCGAGAGGAATGTGAGGAGCATGTAAAGGTAGAAGAAGTTCAGGATCTCCTTTCGGCCTGTGAGAGTCATAACGAGGCACGGTTAGTCAAGATCACAAGACCTCTCGAGAGGCATCGGGGAGACGCCACGTACCAACAGCGGTAAATTTCCCCCGGACATGCAGCACCATCACCACCGTCATACACAGCGCGACAATGTGCATGGCGCTGGTGGCTCCCTGGAAGATGATGGTGTTTGCCAGCTCGATACTGCGGGCGTAGCAGTTTGGCTCGATCCCGACTCTTTGATTGATCGCGTTGACCGGCCCAACTGATGCGCACAACGGCAGCGGCGCCGTGTGGCATAGTTGTGTGAAGTCCCCAAAACCCGACATGTCGTCGTCGTCTGCCCGCGTTGTCGGTCGCGGGTTCGTTCAATCGATGGTGTCGCGATGGTCTTGGGTCGACCGGCTTGTTCGTCCGACGTGTGTGGTGGAGAAAATGATCCGCGCGGGGGGCCTGGCTTCCCTGGAACGATCGCAGGGAACGATTGTCGAGAAGGGCGAGGAGGGCCTAGGTGATGGACGGTGCGGTTGTCGACAGCTCAGTGAAGAGTGTCCTGGCAGCGAGAGGAGGCGACGGTGAGCTGCGCGATGCTTCGGTCGGCTTCTGCGTAGTCGTCGAGCGCAAAAACGACGTCGATGCCGACGAAGGGACGTGTGTTCGGGGTAGAGAGAACGACGAAAGGGCCCTGGTCGGCAAAACAACACGATGGAGCGGATGGGTCCGCCCTCGTAAAGGGGAATTTAATTTCTTTCGCACCTGCGCGCAGGAAGCGCAAGCGAACAAGTTGTGTGGGGATCGTTTTGACAAAGGAAGATGCAAGAAAAAAACCACAATCGCCTCGAGAAAGGATTGTCTTTTTTGCAAACCGAAAAAACAACAACAGGTAGGTAAACGAGTGTCGTTAGTTATCCTCAAACAGGCAAAAAGAGGGGAAACGAATGTGTGCCGCAAGCAGAAACAAGGCCACGATCGAAGTGGACTGCCTGGTTGGTCGGCTGGCCGAGTGACGGCTGGAATCGCAGGCGGCAGGAAAACAAGGCAAACGGCTGGTCGGTTGCTGGGGTAAAGGAACGAGGAAACGGCTGGTTTCGTGTTGATTGTGCAGCTTGGTCCTTGCTCGCGCGCCCGTGCTGCGCCTGGGCCCTGAACTCAATGGCGCCCAATTGGCAGGCAGAGAACCCCCACCTTGTTCTTTTTTTCGCCCTGATTTCTCACGCTGGCCCGTGCACCGCGCCCAAAGGAGCTAGCGCCATGCGGCTCGGGGTTTTCTTTCGCTGCGGCGGAAGCACCACGCGCAGTGAAGATGGGATATTCGGTTCGATGTTCGAGCTGCCTTCCTGGCATGAGATCCCCATCCCATCTGACACGGCCCGTCCAAGATGCGACCGAGAGCAACTGGCATACTGGTTCGGCTGAACGAGGCAGTCCCTGAAGGCTGTTACTCGTCCGCTTCACTATTGGCTGCGTCAATCATCTGCTCCCTTTTTTCGCCTTTATTACATTGAGACCTGCGTTTATCTCCCGCCATTGCTATTTTCTTTATCACTCGCTTCGTTTGACCGCGCCCATGCATATCATTCGTCGAACAGTCACCCGCCGCCAATATTTCGAGCTCGGCGTAGCAGCGGGTAAATAAAAGAGTTGTGCGCCGTTGAGCGGGTCTCAGTTGGGTCTGCCTGGCCGCCACCAGCGGATGAGTCGCAGCCACGCTAACTCACCAACACGCTATATCCTGCATCGGCGCTGAAACCTGTCTGGACTTGGGTGATGTTGAAACCGCCTTTTTGAGTGTCTAACGCGGCTTCGCAGCCACCGGTTACTGCAGCAGTCACCCCAAGCGTTTTGATACGAGCACGTGATTGCGCTGCGCGTAGTCTCGTTGCGACAAAAGGCTGGTCTTGTATTTTCTTCTGGTCGGATGGGATTCGGTTCCTTTCAAGCTCGCAGTGATTTATTTGGCTGCTGATGGCAGTTTACACGTCAGCCTGCTCTGGGACAACATGCAGGCCGTCCGCACTCCCAGCGGCGGCAGTGGTGGCCCATCTTTGGTCGCCAATAATTTGAAGGTTCCTTTGCGAGCTCTTGTCCAATAAACTGCATGGCAGTCAATGGGCCGCAAAATTATAGCGCGCTCGGGATTTGACAATTACGCACAATGCTTTGTGATTTCGGCGAGTTCGTGGTTCTTATTCAGCGCCCGACTGCCAAATCCCTCTCATGGCGCCGGCGAATGAACAGCGCATGGCCCGGACAAACTTGTCGTCCTTCGCATACATAGCATCCAAACCCCTTCTTGGCATCTACCAGCCTCGCCCGCGCGTTTGAGAATTTGTGCCTGTTTTTGCCGCAACAAGTTTCTGTTTCCGTCGTCCCAGGGCTTTGTTTCTGGAGCATTTGCAACGAGACCGACTTTTTTTATGCCCAAATTGACTGCTTGGTCATCCCGGGTCCCCTGCTCTGAACCAACACAGCTCTGTGACAGAATAATACTGGCCCTCTTCTGTTATTGTCCACAACTCATGGGTACCTCCACCTCACATAGTCCTCCCATGGATACACCCCTGTCTGGTCCGACAAGCCGTAAGGTGTCAGTCACCGCGTTTGAAGGCTCGTTCGCGCCTCTAGGCCGCCCGACGGAATGGAGTGCTCTTCCCTGGTATAGTGACCGCGAGTATTTTCTGGCATCTTGGCTGGACGTTCCTATATGGAAAGCCGCAGTGAGTTTATCCACCCCAAGTCCCATAATCATAATTACAACCCACAACTCTAAAACTCAGGAGAGTAATGCCGAGCTTCAAAGACTTTATCAAGCTGATCACCTCGTTAACCTTCTGGATTCGTAGATGCTCGAGCTGGTCGGTACAACTTGCCAGGTTTTTATCTCAGGGCAGTTTGCCGCAACTGTTATCAGCTATGGTACACCGCAGATAGGTGGATATATCGGTATTTTCAACATCCTGCTGGTATCCACCTTCATTTACGCAACCGCGGCCGGATCTGGAGGGCATCTTAATCAGGTCATCACACTCTCGGCTATACTTTCGGGGATCTGTCCCCTAGCCAGAGGTTTGTTTCGTGATATCTTTCAGATTTATCAAAGAGATTTTCGTTTTGACAAGCAAAGCTCTAACCTCGGTCTTCTGGTCTACCGTTTAGGGACTCTATATATGATCGCTCGAACCATTGGCTCCGCCATTGCTGGAGGGCTTCTGCTAGGAGTATGGGGCCATTGACGTTCTGTCAGGTATGATAATTCCTACATTTCATCCTTGATATTCAACTACGGACTGCTTGACCTATCTCTGCTCACCTCTTACCCTGATGATGCAGGAACTTCGGAGGGGGCTGCTTTCTCGACCCGACCCACGTCACCTACGGCCAGGCCTTCCCCAACGAGTTCTTCAGCTCCTTCGTTCTTCTCTTTCTTGCCTATGGTGTCGGTCTGGACCCTCGACAGGCCGCCCTTTTCGGGCCTCGACTGGGTCCTCTGCTGGTTGGTGTCTCGCTTGGTCTCGTCACTTTTGCTACCAGCGGGACGGCCCCTGGATACGCGGGTGCGCAGATCAACCCGGCGAGATGTTTTGCGTATGGAATCGCGAGAGGAGATTTGTCTGGTCAGTTGGAGTGGCCCGTTTACCCTTTTATCGTTGAAAATTTCGGTTCGGCGTACAGATGATTAGCATTGTTGCAACACTAACTATGTCTGACTGCCTTATTTATCCCTCCACGGCAGACCAGTGGATCTGTGGGTTGGACCAGCGGCGGCGGCCGTTATGATCGCGGTTCTGTACAACCTGGTACCACCACACCACGCAGACTCCGGGGAAAATACCAAGGCGGTGCCGTCGCCACTGGCCAAGTAATTTTCCGCAAGCGGGGAACGACGGAAACAAACATAATCTCTGCAGCATACACGGACGCGGGGAGCTTAGCTGCAGGATGCGGAGGGCGAGAACAGCTCGACAAGTTGGGCAAGTTTTAATGAAGATCATTTGCGCCAAAGCGAGGGGTAGGTAGCAATCTAGACAAATGGTTGACTACAGTGGTGCAGGATGTCGTGGGTGCTGCGCATGCCCGTTGACGCGGGGGAGCGACAGTGCCACTCACGTGTTGCGGTTTGCATGTGAAGCAGCCCGGCTGTCCGCGGATATGTTCGCGCTGATTGGGGAATCCATAGGTGGTGGCCTGCGCAGGTGGTGAGCTAGGTGGCGTCAGAGGTGGTTGTGATTGGTGGTGAAGGGGAAGCTAGGGCGAGCTTCTAAGATTTCTGCGTGTAAAATACACCGGGCGAAAATGTCCGGTTCCAAGGCCGGTGGTGGTGATTACTGTGCCAGCCGTGTCACCCTCCCATCCCACGTCGATGAGCAATCTAAATTGCGTAGGCCCTCCATCCCGTGCGTTCTTATCGCTGCGAGCGCAATAGGCCAGCTTGGTTCATCACTCACCGCCCCTTCCTCAAGCAATGGGTTAAAATATGAAATATCTTGGCAAGAGGGAGGAGGGGTGATGGCTGCAAACTCTATTCTCGCCGCTTTCGGTGGCGAGGTTGGGAAGGATCGGATTTCCATGAAGGATGGGTGGGGGAAAGACATGATAGATAGCGGTCGGCCTGATGGCGGCGGTTCTTTGCAGCGGGCGAACACAATGGAGTGATGGTCGGTCAAGCTCTGATGGTGGTCAACCCCTGGTTCAATCTGTGCCGGCAGGCAAGCGGCAGATATCGCCACAAAACAGGATGCGAGAACATGTTGTCGGAATTGCTGATTTCGCCTTCATGCAGATTGTTGAAACTGCAGTCTGCAGCCTGCATGCAGTCAGTAGTGCAGAACCAATTTAGCGCTGCGACCGTTTAATCGGCGAGGGTTGCATGGCATATATAAAAACAAGACATGCGGCAACGGTGTGCGCGTCGATGGAGGGGTAAGGTAGTGAGGGAGGATGACGGCAGTGATAGCCAAGACCGTGGCACCCGAGCCCGTATCCCCCGCTCTCTCGCCTCTGTTCCCCACCAACCATCAGCCCGCCGTGATCGACAACCCTCCCTGATGCAAGAGCTACACCGGCGTCGGGTCCATTGTCGAATCACTGGCCTCTGCTCGATAAGGAGCGGACCATTGGACCGCGGACCCCAGCCTGCTGTTTTGCTTTTCCTTCACCGCTTCCATGAGCTCCGAGAGGCGACGAGGCGGCCTTGCATCCTTGCATGGGGATTTTTTCCTTTTCCTGTTTGCTCCCTTGACGCTGGTTGGCTGGCTGGCTGTTGATTTGACGACCGTTGAAATTTTCTGCTTTTATTTTCTTCGCCTCTCCCTTCGCAACGCCACCCCCATGCCCACACCAAGCAGGCTCTTCACTGGTGCCATTTAGTGCAGCCCAGCTGGCAAGGGAGCAGGCATGTAAGTGGAAGGAGTGCCGAACCTGTCACACTGTCATCCCTGGCTCGCGTTACATGGCGCATCCGCCATCCCTCCAATGTCGTCACCACTCCGGGCACGCAATGTTTGTCGCCGCCGTCTTATCTCTTGGTTGTTCATCCCTTTACGGCAAGCATGCAAGCAACAGGCAGACGGGCGGGCAGTGACGGCGGCCGACTGGGATCTGCGCTTTTTAGTGCTCGATGCAGGGAAGGAGGGTGTGTGCCATGGCAGGAGCCATCTGGAGAGGAGGAGGACGGGGGCAAAACAGCAGAAACGTCGTCGTTCTCGCCTCTCCGACTCTCGCAATTCCCTACTTACACCCCTCCTGCTCGCCCACCACACCTCTTGTAAGACGCTCCGGTGCCACTGCGACGTCGGCATTGCTCGAGATAATCTCCTCCATCACTCGCTCCTCTTGTGAAACATCCTTCTGTGCCCTCGGAGGGTGGCCGACATTGTTGCCTCCCACCCCAGTTGCTGCTGCAGCCTGCCGTAGCCTGGCCATATCTCTTGACCTCCGTTGCCTCCATTGCGTACCATCCGTATTTAGACCCACAGGACCCTGCTCTCTGCTCCTCGGACCCTTGAGGTTGCAGAGCTCTTGGTTCTCTTCCCCCTCCCCTCTAGTGCCTTCCTTAGCCACCTTGCACGGGGGCGCTCGTCTCTGCACCTTGAGAAGCTCTTGATCATAGACGGCCCCAACCCCAACGTCACCATGTCTGCGCCAGAGCGAGACACTGTTAATCAAGGCGCTGGCGAGGAGCGCCGCAGCTCTATCTTGTCTGCTCTCCTGCCGAGGGCAGACGGCGGTCGCCGCGACTCCATCCTCGCTGACCTGCTCCCAGAGAGCTTGCCCCTTCCGTCGTCCTTTGTGGCGACGGCTCCCATCGTCCAAGAGATTCTCACCAGAGACATTGCAGAATGCTCTGACGACGATGAGGACGACGACTATGACGAGCGTGACTTCTTCCCCGGCTACGAGGACAGGATGCCGGGTTCCCATCGCAACAGCAGCCAGACGGACCGCACGGCAGCACCACCGGCAGCAACAACACAGGAAGCCGACGAAGACGCGGAGACGCGCTCCCAGAACTCGGATGCCAACCTGCACATCCGCCACCCGCGCCGCGGCTCTATGGCCGACGCGGCACGGCTGGCCTTCCACCCCAACGGCGTCGCCTTTGGGCTCTCGGGCTTCTCGTCCGTCTCGATTCAGGGCGTGGATAGGCCGGTACCGAACCCGCAGGAGATGCACGAGTCCCTTAACGCCGAGGTGCGTCTGCTGCGCGACAACGGCATCATCCCGCCGCGCCACCCGGACGCCGAGCGCCGCCGCCGCAGCAGCGCCACCCTCGCCGGCCGCGTCTACCGCCGCTTCTTCAGCACCCGAGTCCAAGACCACGAGGGCGAGCCGCTCCCCATCTTCTCCACAGATATGTTTGCCTCGTCTAGCCACTCGGTCCTGCCGGGCGCCCAGCAGCAGCAGCAACAGCCTGACGAGCATGCCCCGCTACTTGGTTCGCACCGCCCCAGCACCGACGGCCATGGCACGGCAGGTGATGCAGTCAGCATCGCGCCGAGCGACAGCTCCATGGACGAGACCATCCCGACGCCCCCGGCTGACGAGATCCAAAACCGCTGGGAGGAGGCCGTCGCGGCCCACTGCATCCAGACGACCTGGCAGCGCGAGACCAAGACGCTGGTCCAGTATGCCGCGCCCCTGATTGTGACATTCCTGCTACACTACTCTGTCACCGTTGCCAGCGTGCTCACTGTTGGACGGCTGGGCATGGTGGAATTGGCCGCTGTGAACCGTAAGTCCCAAGACCAAGTCCCCGAATTCGATTTTCCTCCTCCTCGTGCTTCTTTGGCTGACTGTCCGATCTGCTCGACGCAGTGGCTACAATGACCGCCAGCATTACCTGCTACGTCCCCGTCCAGGGCCTCGCCACGTGCCTCGATACACTCTGCGCGCAGGCGTACGGCTCTGGGCATAAACATCTCGTTGGCCTTCAGGTATGGTTAAGATATATGGTTGTCGTCGTCACACTTGTTCTTATTCATTCATACTAATCTCCCCATCAGGCGCAACGCATGACCTGGTTCCTCTGGATTCTCATGGTGCCCATCGCCGTGCTCTGGTGGTTCTCGCGCCCGATCCTCGAGGCCCTGGTTCCCGGCGAGGAGACGGCCGCGCTGGCCGCGCTGTATCTCCGCTTCCTGATCCTGGGCATGCCGGGCGTCGCCGCCTTCGAGTCGGGCAAGCGCTTCGTGCAGGCCCAGGGCCTGTTCCGCGCCACCACGTACGTGCTGCTGGTCGGCGCCCCGCTCAGCTTTTTGCAGAACTGGCTGTTCGTATTCAAGCTCGGCTGGCACTTTGCCGGCGCCGCCACCGCCATGGCCGTGACGCAGAACCTGCTCCCGCTCCTCCTGGTGCTGTACGTCCGCTTCGTCGACGGGAAGCAGTGCTGGAAGGGCTTCACCTGGAAGGCGTTTAGCAACTGGGGTCCGTGATTCTCTTTTCCCTTCCCTCGAAATCTGCGGGTGTTAACCGACCGATCCCCTCACTTTTTGCAGGTCCCATGATCAAGCTCGCGCTCCCGGGCATGATCATGATCGAGGCCCAGTTTTCAGTGCTAGAAATCCTCACCATCGCCGCCGGCCAGCTAGGCACGGCGCAGCTGGCGGCACAGAGCGTGCTCGTGACGGTCACGTCGACGTCCTTCAACGTCCCCTTCCCGCTCGCCATCGCCACCTCGACGCGCGTCGCCAACCTCATCGGCGCCAACCTGGGCGACGCCGCCCGCAAGACGGCCAAAGTCGCCATCGTCGCCGCCTGCGTCGTCGGCCTGTTCAACATGACGGTCCTCATCACCCTGCGCCGCCAACTGCCCGCCGTCTTTACCGACGACAGCAAGGTCATCTTCATCGCCTCGCAGGCCATGCTCGTCTGTGCCGTCATGCAGATCTTTGACGCGCTCGCTGCCGTCTCGCACGGCATCCTCAGGGGCGTGGGCCGCCAGGCCATTGGCGGCTACGCGAACCTCTTCTCGTACTACTTTGTCGCCCTGCCCGTCTCGCTGTCGACGGCCTTTGCGCTAGGCTGGAAGCTCAGTGGCCTGTGGGTTGGCTTGGTTTCTGGTCTTGCTGTGTAAGTGCTGCTGCTATCCCGCATTTCCCCTTTCCCGCCATTTACTGGGGCTCTTGCAAATAGAGAGAAGAAAAAGCTTGATATGCTAACGGCAATCTGCTATGCCATCTACAGTGTGTCGGCTCTTGAGTTGCTGTATCTTTACAGCTCGGACTGGGATAGTGCCATCGCCCAGGCGGCGGAGAGGATGCGCTCTGAGGAGGTGGACATTGGAGAGCCGAAGGCCACAGGCGTTTGAACAATGTGGCCGCAGGTAACTATATAAAGACGAGACATGAACAAGAAAGCGGCTCCCAGAAAAAAAATTGCATACTTGAATCTATCATTTCAACGGCCATTGTGTATTTGCGCAGAGTGTGCTGGCAGACACTATCGTACTGAATCTATTTACTGTCTCAGCGGCACTTGGATGTGGCGGTACAAGCCGCCGCTGCTTGATGGATACGTACACACAGGTACATATATGCCTCCTTAGAGCCATTCCTCGATCCCTCCCTTGTCAAACTTGTTCTTGTATCTGAAAGCCTCGCGCTACAGGGTAGCCTGAACTTTATCAGATAGCCCATAGTCCGCGAGGGACTTTGCAGGTTCCCTTCCTATTTCCTTTCCTATTTCTTTCCTTTTATATATATTTTCCCTTTTAGTTTTTTTTTTTTTTTTTTTTTTTTTTTTTTTTTTTTTTTTTTTTTGGGCTACGTGCCTGGCTAGTGCCTCTAAACGCTCAGGTACAAGCGGCAGGTTTGACCTCGCTAGTTCGCTGCNAAGCGGCAGGTTTGACCTCGCTAGTTCGCTGCCGTTACCAGGGGTTACGGTTCGCCAAAACCCACCCCACGGTAACCATCTCAACACGTGGGTCGACGTCAACCAAACCCAAAACATGAGTACCAAGGGACCCAAACGGGTTTTGGATTTTGGGTTCTTTGGGTGCCAACGGGTCTTTAAATAGGGATGCTATTTATAAAGAAAAAAACAAAAAAACAAAAGAAAAACATAAAAAAGACTTTATACTTCACATTTTCTTTTTCTTTTTACCCATGGGTTTTGGCCGTCCCTGGCTCCGCCATAAGAATCAGCATCTCCTCGGATTTCCTCGCTCTCAGCTCTCTACCTAGTCCTTGCACCTCCATCTCTCCAGGAAACTCCCAAACGAGAGAGGCTTTGAACCTTCAGACTCCGACATGTCTTTCCATTCCGGTTCCCCGAGCAAGAGGCTGCGGGGCGGCGGATTCATCCAGACGTTCCCGAACCCGCCTGCCCCGTCTCCGACGCACAAGCAGCCAATCTCAACCGCATTCCCCTTCAATCAGTCCCAGTTCACATCTGCCCCAGCTCAGCCCAAGGTATTTAACGCATCCACTCCGTCTCTAGCGAACAACGCGATTCGCCTACCTGTAGGTAGCGAGAATAGAACTCTAATTCCTCGGTCTCTTAGGTCAAAATTGAGGACGCCGACACCCAGGGCAGCGAAAGCCCGTGTGCGGGCACGGGCCAGGCTGAAACCAACCAGCGCGGAGCTCCTCAAGCCGCCTCGAAAGATGCAGATCCAGGAACGCTCACCCAGAACGGTGTCACTCACGATGCAGCTCCTCATGGCAGAGCCCCGGCCACGGAGGATTTCCAGACTCCATCCCCTACCCCAATCGAGCTTCCTCCCGAATGGAAAACGGCCATGGCGTGTGCGAGCATTCACCTGAACTGGCCGCCTAATCACCTAGGGAGCGCGTATGCAGAGGTTGTGTCCGCAAAAGGCAATGACATCACCACGTTCTCCCACACGGAAGTCCAAGGCCCACACATCAACGACAAGGGAGCGTACGCGAGGATCGTCTGCTTGCGAGGAAACCAGGACTTCATCGCTTCCGTGCCCATAGCTCGGGCCAAGGCTCTTACCACGATGCGGATAACATGCGCCTCCGTCGAGCATGTCGCGGTCCGCGGCTCGAAGGGCTGTCCGCTCTGGCTGGACATGGATTCTGGGGGTTATCTCAGATCCTGCTGCGATGAGTGGTATGCATGCGTTGACGTTAAAAACCACAAGAGTCGGCATGAGATGCACGTGTTTCTGGTGTGGGTTCTGGAGAAAGAACCTGCAGTGTCTCTCGTGTATTATGGCTTATCCGATAAAGACCAGGCTAGGATGTGGCGCCAAACTTTCAAATACAAGCACGAATTCGAAAAGGGGAGGAGATCAAGGCATGCTTATTAGAAGGCATAATATATATCTCGACGCGACACTGGCCCTAAGATGTTTGTAAGTGTAACCCTAACCCTAACATTCGTCCTCTGTATTCGGATCTTCAAAGCTGCGAGTTCTTGTGCTCTGTTCTAGAGCTTGAGGTTGGGGCCGGTGAAGAAGCTCGTTTGGGGAATTACACATGTACCGCGGTCTCCTAAAATACACCAAAAGGAGGTGAAGGGGAAGGCGAGTGTTTGCATGCAGTAATGGGCCACAAGAAGCTAGCTAATTCGTCATATCATTGCATGCCGGTGGCCTAATTCATGATATGTCATTAATTTTTTGTGTTTAAAAAAAAAGCTAGGCCCCCAAATACAGACAAGGCATCCACCTAGATAAGGTCGTGGTCACAATGCTTTCCATGAGTGGCGCTAAAGTCGATCTGCGCCCCGAGGCCGGCATCCCTCAACCTGCGAACACGCCCAATAGTCGCGTTGGCTGGGGTCTTGGGGATGAGCTTTGTACCATCGACAGCCAGGACGGCCAAGGCGTGCGCAGCGGCGAGAGCGTTGGGATGGATGAGCTCCGGGCGGGCGTTTGTGATGTTATCGCATGCCTGGTGGTAGCACGCGTCCTCATCGATGCCGGTACCCGTGAAGAGGCCGCCGACGGGCTTGTGGATGATGTCCTTAAAGGGCACGTAGTCGGTGCCACCTGTCAAGCCGGCCGGCTTGATCGTCTTGCCCTGAGCTGTTAGCGACTCGGCCAGCAGCTTCTCGATCTCGGCGGACCCAGGCGCGCCACCGGGCCCTGCGCGGTCACCAGTGCCATCGAACACGTAATGCACACCGCGCGAGACCATGTCAAAGTTAAGGTAGCACAGCAGGTTGTCGACCTCGGGCGAAGCCGCCAGCTTTTCGACGTAGTAGTTGGAGCCCCATAAACCGTTCTCCTCAGCCGCCCACCATGCAAACCTGACCTTGTTGGTGGTGGAGAAACGGGAGAGACCCTTGGCCAGCTCCAGAATGAGCGAGGTACCGGAGCCATCGTCGTTGATGCCCGCTCCGGCCTGGACACTGTCGAGATGAGCCCCGAGCATGACGACGTTGGTCGGGTCCCCTTTCTTGGTCTCGGCAATAACGTTCTGAGTGATGCGCTCCTCGATGAGCTGCTGGATGTTGCTAAACGCCTCAATCTTCTCGCCGGCCTCGATGCGCGCCTTGATAGCCAGGGCGGGGCCCCGGTCAACGATGACACCAGGTACGTATTCGGGGTTTGGCCTCGAGAGCGAGCCTGCCGTGAGCTTGGCCTCATTGAGGTTGTAGATGAGGACCGACGCGGCACCAGCCGCTGCTGCGGCCTTCAGTTTGCCGGCGAAGGTGGTCTGGTCCGGGCACAGGCCGCGCTCAACCAAGACGATCTTGCCGGCAGCGCCCCGTCCCTCGTAGTTGGCAGCGTCACAGCCCGCCGCACCCTCAGGGCCGAGCACGATCTCCCGAGTGATACCACCTTCCGGGGTGCTGGGCGTGTAGGTTAGGGCGACGGTGCGCCAGGACACGCCCTCGATCACCGTCTCAGCAGCCGTGGTCAGGGTGAACATGGCGGGGAGATCTTGCTTCCAGACATTGAAACTTTTGAGCTTGGAGATCTCGCCGAAAATGAAGTCGACCGAGGCGGCGTAGCCAGGGAGGCCAAACGCGCGGTTGCCACCGTTGGCGGAGGCGATGTCATGCAGCCTCTGGAGGTTTCCCATGAGCCTAGGATGTGGTCGCATCAGCACCTCGGACTCTCTTTGAGCCGATACGGACTTATCAAGAACTTACCCGTCCGCAGTGATGAGCTCCTGAAGCTTCGCGGACTTAACGGGCGGCCTGCAGTCCTTGCTGTGGGCCAATGCAGGCAGCACCGCCCACACCGCCGAAGCCTTGCTGATCTTCATGATTGCGGCTAGGAGGGTGGACAGGGAGCTTCTCTAGATTGAGGGATTGACGACGGCAAACACCCAGCCAAACAGAACAGGAGTCGCGGGCGGGCGACAAAGTGGAAAGAAAAAATGTCCATCGCTACTTTATACGCGTCATATCCCCGCGCGCCGCCCACGTCCCTCCTCCACCGCGCCGACTTGGCATGCCCGGATCGTTGGTCAATTCGGGCATATGCCTCACCGACGGCGCGATTACGGTTACTCAAGGTTGAAAGGGTGGGGATAGAGGGCATCGGCGAGTCCAGGAGCTTCCCTTTGCAGCTCTGGCGGCGAGAAGCTGAGGAGGATTTCTGAGAGCAACTTGACCGCCCATGTCGAATCGGGAAGGTCGGACAGACAGAGTCTGGGCGCCGAGAAACGGCAGGTGCCGGCGGTTGAAACTGCACCTGCCCCATGGGTCAGTTTGGGGCTACCAAAGAAACGTGAACATCAATTGGTGTCTCCAAGGAGCTTTGCAGCTCAAATGGCCGCAGCTGCAGAAATCTGCGTCGCGTCAGCTGATACCAACCTCGCGCTTTCTTCCTTCGATACAACCCGCGCGACGCTCTCCGCCGGGTTTCGTGCTCAATCACCCTCATACCGGCGATAAGCCGGGAATCCGGGGCTGACTACCTGCAGGCTTATGGTCCACACATCCCCACGGCCCGCCCCATGCCAACCAGCATGGGGGGCGGGGAAGAGTCACTCGGCCGGTCTGTGGCTAGGTACTTCCGAGTGGCTAGCCCGAGCCGGTGACAAATCTTCGGGACGGCAGCGGTGCGACGTGGAGCCCCAAGCAGTCCGAGAGAGATGGAGTGACACAACTTCGTCTCTCGCGGGTATATAAGTCTTACGAGATGCCGCCGTCCACTGGAGATACATACGATATTCTGTGCAGAGCCATCAGGTCTTGACTCTCCCCCTCGACAAGCTAAGGGAAGCACAATGTCGCTCTCTTCGATTTGCGTCCCTGAGACATTCGGCTCTCTCGACTTCTTTGGAACCTCAGTTCTGCGAGTCGAGGCCACTCTCGTCAACGACTTCAATGCGAGCATCCCGACCTACCGGCTCGTCCCCGGTCAGCAGTTCCTAAACATAACGGGACTGGACTTCTGCAATGTCACCGTATCGTACACGCACCCGGGCCAGAACGACGAGATCCACGTCGAGACATGGCTGCCAACGCCCGAAAAGTGGAACGGCCGCTTTAAGGGCAACGGCGGCGGCGGTTGGGTAGCCGGCCGGACCCTGGACCTCAACACCATGTTCATGA
Organism: Magnaporthiopsis rhizophila; assembly: GCA_003049465.1. Lineage (NCBI taxonomy): Eukaryota > Fungi > Ascomycota > Sordariomycetes > Magnaporthales > Magnaporthaceae > Magnaporthiopsis > Magnaporthiopsis rhizophila. The sequence continues at coordinate 20,410 of PYSS01000229.1, forward strand.
TGCCCGCCATCAACGAGGGGTTCGCGACTGCCGCTACCGATGCCGGCGTGCCTCCCAATGTGGCCGACTGGGTGCTTGTCAGCAAGGGCAACGCCAACCAGGTAGCGCTGCACAATTTTGCTGGACGAAGCCTTGAGGAGCAGGTGAGATTTGGTGTCATGTCTGAGAGCCTCTCCCGAACACATGATTTAACTCCGAAGCGAACAATATCCAGGCCCTTATCGGCAAAGCCGTGGTGAACCTTGCCTACAAGAAGGCGCCCGAGTACTCGTACTTTGAAGGCTGCTCCCAGGGTGGCCGGCAGGCCATGACGCTGGCAACGCGGTATCCGACATTGTACGATGGCATTGCAGCCAACGCGCCAGGACTGGAACTCAACAACATTTTGAACGGCTGGCTGTGGCCGCAGCTTCTTATGAATCTGGCTGGCGAGAACGCTCCCCACGAGTGCGAAATGGACGCTATAACCGCGGCTGCAATTGCGGCCTGCGACGAGCTCGACGGCGTTAAAGACGGCCACATCGATGCTGAGACTGAGGAGTGCCTCTCCCGCTTCGACCCTTTCTCCGTTGTCGGCCACACCATAAACTGCACCGCAAACCTGCATCCGGAGTCGGGAGATGTGGGCCAGACCCTCGTCGTCAGCCCCCTGGCAGCAAAGATCGTCAATGCCACCTGGGCTGGCGCGCTGGGGGCCGACTACAGCAGCACCTACGTGGGATCGGGAATAGGGACGGATCTGACGGGTAACCAGCCCAATTATGCTGACCGCACATCCTTCAGCATCCTTAACACGGCATGCAAGAACGGGACCAACGGTGAAGTCTGCGTCGGCCGCCCGAACCCTCTGGGACTCTGGTGGTTCAAATACTTCACCAGCAGGGATGCGAGCCGCAACTTGACAGGCGTGACGCGAGAGGAGTTCAACGATCTTCTAAGGTTCGGAAGGCAGGAATATGTCGCCTTCATTCCGCAGCCCGACTTGACCGAGTTCCACAAGGCAGGCGGAAAGATGCTGACCTTCCACGGGAAGGTAAGTACCCCCTATCCCATCATCCACTGGCGCGCACTCCCAGAAACGTATCCGCGGTTTGGTTCGCCAATTTTAACTTGTGCGCGAATGCCCAGCTTGACCAACTGATCCCGGCTAGAGTAACCGAAGGCTTTTATAAGTCGGCCGCGTCTCGTCCAGGCAACATCCACGACTACTGGCGATACTTCCCCGTACAGGGCCTGCACCACTGCTTCTCGGGAACGGGCTCGACCCCTTACATGATGCTCAAGCAGCTGCAGGCGTGGGTCGAGAACGGGACCGCGCCGACTTCATCTCCATTCGATCTCCTGGACCCGGCCACCAGCGACGTCCACCAGCGTCTGGCCTGTGCGTTCCCGCAAAAGGCAGCGTTCAGCCGGGACTGCGGCGACCCGAAAAAGGAGAAGTGCTGGTCATGTGCGGGGGATCTCGGTGTGACCTCGAGGGGTTAACCCCAGGGGTTGTGGGCCGAACTGCCCTCAAAATAGAACAGCAGTGGTTGTATGAGCCTCGTTGTGGGACTTGCGGCGGCTCCGAGGTTTTGTGGCGAGCATCCTAGCAGATCGCAAGAAGAAGAAGAAGAAGCAGAAAAAAAAGGGGACGTTTATCACGCGGCACGGATACACAAGCCGCGGGGTCATTCCCAGCGAACTCGGCCAAGGTGCTGCGAACCTCTACGCGACGGCGGGGTTGGCTTCATGCGACCCCTGAATCTAAGTTGCCAAGGCCTCCATGCGAGGCGGGTGTGGCCCTGTCGATCAATGAGTTCATGCCCCCCAGCCGCTGCGCCTCCCTTGCGTGATTGAATGGTCCTATCGCCAAGTTCCACCCTTGCAACTGTAATTGAGGTTATTGCCGGTTCGATCCGTTGCCCTGTTCCCGCCTGCTAAACGTCGGTAACCTCTTTCCCCACTCTGAACCACCTACCAGGCATCCCCTGTATCTTCGGCCCTCCCATCTCCTTGTCCAAGCGGGGGTCGCCAAGGCAACATCGTCTCTATCTTCGGAATCACGGCCAGAGGGAGTTGTTCTTGCGCTGCGGGGCACATGCCGACTTTTTTTTTCCAGAAACCCAGAAGATGTAATTTCTTTCGTATACCATGGTTCTGTGGACCTCCAAGGGCATCGTCTCACAATGTTGCCCTGCTGAGGGGGCGACGGCGGAGTAAGCGCTTCCACCGGCTCCATGTGATATGTCGTCGTCGTCATCGTCTTCGTGGAGCGGCGGACGAGGTCAAATAGCAGCGAGTCCGCTCCTGGGGGTGTCGTGGATGTATTTTTTTTTTTTTTATACCCATCCACCTCTTTTAGGTGGTGTGTAGTCATTCATTTTATAAACCGGCTGTCTGCCGTCGTCGCTCTTTTATTTTTCTTTCTCGCCGCCCAACATGACGAGACTATTCGAGCTCGGCACCGCCATCGTCGCGGCTGCATTTGCCGTCACGTCCGCGTCCGCAACTGTCCTTGTGCCGCGGGCAGCAACCGTCTTCGAAGCCGAGGACGCGTCCCTTGTCGGCACCGCCGTGGCCAACGAGCTCAAGGGCTACTCGGGCAAGGGCTACGTCGGCGGCTTCGACGCCGACGGGGACAAAATCACGTTTACGGTGCCCAGCGACGAGGCCAGGCTGTACAACCTCAACATCCGTTATGCCGGCATCCACGGCGAGAAGCGCGCCACGCTGAGGTACAACGGCGGCTCCGACACGGAGATCCTGCTCAAGGCCACCACCACGTGGGAGACGGTGTCTGGGGGCCAGGTGCTGCTGAACAAGGGCGAGAACAAGATTGAGATCCTGAACAACTGGGGATGGTAAGAGCCCTGCTCACTCACTGCTGGCCACATATCCGAGCGTCTCATTCTCTAACATGGAGGCCCAGGTACCTCATCGACTACATCAGCATCGAGGCCACCACGCCGCGGGGGCCGCACGACATCAACGCCAGCCTCAACAATCCCAAGGCCTCGACAGAAGCCAAGGCGCTGTACTCGTACCTCCGGTCCATCTACGGCAACAAGATCCTCTCGGGCCAGCAGGACCTCAAGTGGGCCGACTACGTGACGCAGCAGACGGGCAAGACGCCCGCGCTGCTGGCCGTCGACCTGATCGACTACACGCCTTCGCGCGTCGAGCACGGCACCAAGGGCGCATCTGTCGAGGACGCCATCGCTCACCACGCCAGGGGCGGCATCGTCTCGGTGCTGTGGCACTGGAACGCGCCCGCAGGGCTGTACGACACGACCGAGCAGCCGTGGTGGAGCGGCTTCTACACGCGCGCGACCGACTTTGACGTCTCGCGCGCCATGGCCGACACCACAAACGCAAACTACACGCTCCTCGTGCGCGACGTCGACGCCATCGCGGCCCAGCTGAAGCGGCTCCGGGACGCGGGCGTGGCTGTGCTCTGGCGGCCGCTGCACGAGGCCGAGGGCGCGTGGTTCTGGTGGGGGGCCAAAGGGCCGGAGCCGTGCAAGAAGCTGTGGGCCATGGTGCACGACCGCCTTACCAACCACCACGGCCTCGACAACCTGATCTGGGTCTGGAACTCGGCCCGGCCCGAGTGGTACCCCGGCGACGAGACGGTGGACATTCTCAGTGCTGACGTCTATGCGAAAGGGAACGGGGTATGTTCTTGCCTTTGCCATCGATGATATTCCAATACAAAACTGCAATGCTGACCTATTATCACCCACAATAGCCCATGTCTCTGCAGTACAACGAGCTCGTCACCCTCGGCAGGGACAAGAAGCTCATCGCCGCCGCCGAGGTCGGCTCGGTGCCCAAGCCGGAGCTGCTCAAGGCCTATCAGGCCCAGTGGCTCTGGTTCTGCGTCTGGGAGGACGGCTACATCAACAACAGGGACTACAACGACCCTGCCGTCCTCAAGGCCGTGTACAATGACGACTACGTCCTGACGCTGGACGAGATCCAGGGCTGGGCCAAGACCGGTGGCGGGAAATAAGCCTAGGCCGCCTTGGCTTTGGGATTACTTTTATTTTTGTATATATTTAACTACCCATTTTGACATAAGCGTGATGTGCTTTTAGATGGTACATAATTACCTTGTTTCATGATCCTGCCTCTTCTTGTCAGCTAGCTGACTCTGAACAAGATGCTAGACTTGCAATATCTTGTGACCGTGCTACTTTAATTATCCAAGTGTATTTCTTCAATTAACGTCCTGGCTCTTGGCGTAACAGAGTTCTCTCTGTGCTAACTATCATTAACGCTGTTTCCTACCTACAACAATGGTGAAACAAGCTCAGCTGTCTAGTCACATACCAAAACTATAAATACCACAGCCGTCGGAGGCAGTCCAAAAGCTCGTTTATTTTTATCTATTCCGGATTCTATGTGATTTTCGCCCCCGCTGCGAGCGTCGTACCATATCAAGCACCTCCATATTTGGCCGTGAGATACCGCATCGACTTGATGGCACTAGTGGGGTTTGAGGTTGTTTTAGTCAGTTATTTTCTAATATGATCCAAACCATGGAGGGAAAAAAAAAAAAAAAAAAAAATTCTCACTCTCGCCTCATCTCCTTGTGATCCTTCCACAGCATCGAGACGACCAAAGACGACCTGACTGCGTAGAGAGTCCAGAGGTCATATCTCTCCTGGTCATCCTCCACCCGCAGACCGCGAGTCTGCCCGACCAGGTTGAGATATGCCTCATAGTGCTCCTTGCCTGTCAGATTCCTTGGGGTTTTGAACTGCGAGAAATCATCTGCGGCGAGGGGCGGAACTGTCGTTTAAGCAAACATGTTCCAGATTGAGGAGTGATGTGATTGTAAATAGAGGAGAATGCAGCGTACAGTCACGGTGTCCGTAAAAGCAACACGGATCATAGAGCAAGACATTGTCAGTCTCATTGTCAATGGCGAGATTGCCGTGCCACAGATCCCCGTGCAGCAGCACCGGCTCGATCCGGTTGCCGCCCGTCTCGAGCGGCCGGATGAGGCGGGGCACGACCCTGTCCAGCAGCAGCTCTGACAGGGCCTCGAGGTCGGCGTCGCGGCCCTGGGCGGCCAGCTCGGCGCCCATGACGGCGCGGAGGTTTCGGGAGAAGAACTCCTCCCACGTGTCGCACCAGGACGTGTCGATGGCCTGGGTGGCGGCAAAGGTCTTGACGTGGAAGCCGAACTTGCCCTGCGGGGAACGGTGCTCGTGTAGCCGGGCCACGACCCTGGCCACCTCGGCGGGCGAAGGACGGTCGGGGCCCATGGGAGTCATGCCCCGGAACTCAGCCAGAAAAAAGGCCCAGCCGGGACGCGAGGCGCAGCGGCCCCAGGCGACGGGCTTGGTAGAGTTGTGCGGAAGGGCGCGGGACAGGGTCTTGGAGCCTTCGAACTCGGCCTGGGCGATCTCGTCCGCCCCTGGGGCTGTGTAGAACTGGTGTTTTTGGTTCAAGCTTGTCAAGACGTTGTCACACTTTAGAGCACCCGCTGTTGCTGTTCTTTTTGGTCCCCAACAAAAAAAGAAGTCGGAACGAAAAGACTCACCTTGAGGAACAGCTGCCTCTCGGAGCCGTCACGGAAGGCTACCGTGACCTTGCTGTTGATGGCCCAGAAGCTGCAAATGGGATTTGTCTCGACCCATTTGACCACGGCGCCCTTGGGAAGTGCTGTGATGGACAAAAAGAAAGCCGGTTAGTTGATTTCTAGGGTTTGCTGAAGCAGGCGGCCAAAAAGGATGCACATGCCCTGCAGGACATTGGCATCAAGCTCGTGGCCTTTGTAGCGGTCGGTTTCCGGTACCGTTGGCACGTCAAAGCCGGGAGGCAGCCAGACGGACATGCTTTCAGACGGTGAACAGGCAGCACCGGGGAGCAAAAGCAAACTAGGGGGAAAAAGAAAAAAGCCATTGCTTCCAAAGATTCCATGACGCCTTCTTAACATCAAGGCCGCCCCAGCCGGCCCCCACCCCCCACGACATGGACGAGAATTGCGGCTGCAGGGCTTGGGGTGTGACAGCCAATACGGTCCCCTCACCAGTGTGGTCTCTCTGCCCGGGCGGCTGGGGATGCC
>PYSS01000023.1:0-138828 GCA_003049465.1 Magnaporthiopsis rhizophila
CCCCCCAGCAGCGGCGCAGTCCAGTCAGCGCCGGCGAGGTGGGGCGGGCTGTGTTGTGTACCGCAAGCGAGACAGCTCTCGTTTTCTGCTGGCCCTACCGGAAAGGTCGACCCATTTCCGTGGATGGACCTTGGAAGGGACGAGTGACGCTGATGTGCCTTCACGTTCTTTCCAAACCAAAGCCCGACCATGCACTCTTGCGTAATCCCGCTCTTGCTTCCCCACTTTGACGTTGCCGTGAACCGGGCATCCAATGTCATGAGCCTCCATCGCTTCTGGCGTTTGTCTGCTCTCTTCTCTGAAAAGACTTGGAGGGGTTTTATGGAACGAATGCCCTCACGTCACGCAATCAGCCGTTTAGGCCATTTCACTCACGGTGGCTTCATGAGTTCCAGACGTGAAAGACATCAACTTCTGGCCACACCAGAAGTCAAGGGAAGAACCTCCTGATTCCTCCTTTTTCGTAATGGCGTATATTTCTGTCACCTCCTGAGGCAGCACCCACTTCACGCAGCCCGTTCTGCTAAATCTTCGCCAGGGAAGCAAGTCCCTAAGCGACAGAACGTTAGGTCGTCCAGAAACAAACAAACCGTTAGAGCCCAACGGATCCCCACCTGACAATATGCGCCCGTCCGTGCCGTCTGTTCCGGGATAATGAGGCTCCGCGACTGGGGCACAACTGTTTGGTCAGACTGCCGATTGCGACTCCTCGGTAAAGTCAACTTCCAGAGCGGTGCTCGCTACTTCCTTTTGATGATCTCTGACATCCCATTTCCTGTCCTTTCTTGATATCAGCGCCATCCCCTTCCCCTCGTCCCAGGGAACGCTAGAATGTCGACTGGTTGCTCAATGTGTGACCCCGGCTGAGAAGCCTGTGTTTGCGTGATGCCGAGATCCAGTCACTTGCCCAAGGCTTGCGCTGCAAGCACTCAAGGCTCCTCGGCTTCTCCAGTGACTATCGTGTTTTGTTCTACATGGCGCTTGGTTGTTGTACCACAACAGCGTTAAATAGGAAACTCTTCTCGTTGCCAACCGCGGTTTTGCCTGTTTGTGCCTCCAAACATCGCCCATCGACAACACCTGTCCGCTATCCGCTGTCGTGCTACTATTACTACTGCCCACACAATGGCAGAAAAAGATACCATGATCCCGGAGGACCGCGCGTCCGGAACGGACGCACCGCCTCCGCCGCCATACAACACATCACTCAACCCAGCCCCGAGGATGACGGACCACGCAAACAACATCTACGACTCACGCGACGTGCCCGACGCCGACGCCCGGTACCCGTACCTGGCCGCCGCCCTGCGGGAGCGGGTCGAGGGCGTGGCCGTCGAGTTCCTCGAGCGCGGCGGCGCGCGGCCGCACGTCTGCCTCATCCTCCGGCTGGCCCATCCCGCCCTCGGCACCACCCTTGTCCGGCTGTCGGTCGAGCCGGTCTGGACCCGCGACGGCGACGGCGACGCGCGGCAAACCCCGGCCCCAGCCCCGGGCTCGGCCGCGTGCGTCATCAGCCTGTTCGGCGCATACGCGCGCACGCTGGGGTCCAACGCGAGGTACATCTTTCGCATGTGGAACACGCAGCAGCCGCTCAGCGCCTTCGTCAAGGTCGTGACGGGCGAGCACCTCGGCGTCCGCCGCTTGTACCTGACCGGCGACATGACGGCCTTTAGGCTCGCCCTGCGCGACCTGGGTGCAGGGCGGAAGGTCTATTCCGGGACGCGGGACTGGGTGTAAGTTGAAGTTTTTCGATTCGCCACGTCACGACATGCCACACAAGAAAAGGATCTAAGCTGACGGCATACATACCCAGTTCTCAAGTGTTTTACCGCTTCTACGCCATGCACTGGGTCGACTGGCAAGTCTCCATGGTCCTCCCTCCCTGCCACCCGGCATCGGAGGTCCTGTCCGAGGACTGGCAGACACCGATCCACAGGCCTCGACAGGGCTCCAAGCCCATCAACTGGGAAGAGGCGTATTTCCACAACATCATCGGCATTTACCCGGAGCAGCCGGTCGTGGTGGCGCCGCAAGGAGACGATGACCACGACGACGACGGCCAGTTCCAGACGAGCGCCTACTACCACGATCTTCCCCTGGCGCGCGGCCAGTTCCTCGACCCCGAGTTCACACGCGTCGTCGAGCATCGGATCGGCGAGATGGTCGCGGCGTTCCCGTACGAAGAAATCTCGATCTCGCCCATGTCCATACAGGCCATCCTGGGTGGTCCATCCCGGTCAGATGACAAGACGAGGGAAAATTGGAATCGGGCGTGAGCGTGTGTGAGAGAGGAAGGACGAAACCCGGAAAGGTTATCAGAAAAGGGGAATAAGACGGGGAATATAAAAGGTGTCATTTACATCGGTTCTCATTTATTCTGATACCAAATAAAAACTACCTGCCATTGAAGCAGCCGTCCTACGCAGGAACCCAACGCTTCTCGACGCACGCAACGTCGAAGATATCAACTGCGCCGGAAACATACACAGGATCATCTTGATCCAGCACTTATTACTCCATATCCTACTCGGGCAAAGCACAGAGATGCCGAAGCTGGACGTCTCCAGTTCAACGATAAATCCATGCGGAAGGTACTCGGGGTCCAAGAAGCGGCCTCGCTCCGGCCGGGCAGCATTCAACTCGTCCAGACCACTTTCTATTTGGCGGTACGCCCATCTCTCCACCGTCCTCCGGACTACCTACCGTCTACCAGGCCTGCTCTGCTGGGAAGGTCGTGAAATGCCGTCGTAAACGATGATGTGTATCATGGAAAGGTTCAGGGGTATAAACCGAGCATAAGGGCGGACCTGCAATCCGCCAGCGCAGGCGCTGTAGACGTCGGGCAACAACAAGACACCTAGCATTCATTGGAGGAGGTTGTCTTGATAGAGGCTTTATTCCCGCCCATCAATACTTTTTTTTATGTTCATTAACATCTAGCACACCCAACACATCCTAGCTGACGACGGGAGTGAGCAGCTGAGCAAATGACGAGGCAGATAGAAGCCCAAGTATATCTTAATGGGTACATCTCGCTGTCTCCCCGCCCTATTCTTATTTCGTTTTCTTTTTTCGTTCCCTTCTTTCATCCCTATCTTCACCTCGCTGGGTCTTTCTCCCGGCTGTGCACCAAAAACTCCCTCACCCGCTCTCGCTGGAAGCTTCCATTTTTTTTTCTTTAGATCCATCCACCACTTCCCCGGTTTGCACCATCCATACATCCAAATGTAGCAAAAGCAAGCGACAAGCAAGTGTGCTGAGAATACAACCAAGCTGCAGTGGGGCACTTCCGCCCTGAAAACCGTGCAAGCTTGAGGGCAAAATCAAAGAGAGAGAAAGGAAACAATATATGCGGCTGATGTCGCCCGTGTTGAATCTTTGATGGTTTGGTGTAGTGACACAAATTGTTGCTTTCTTTGCTCGGTGGTGAGTGTTGTCTATAAATAAATATGGCTGGAAGGCGAGAAAAACAAATGAGATGGTAATGGTAAAAAAAAGACAGGGAATCCGAAGGGGAGAGAAACAAGTAGGGCGAAAGAGAAAACAAGAGATCTTAATGAAAGTCGGGAAAGTGAAGGCTTTCTTTGTTTGGGGTGAATATGGTCGTGTCGTTACGTGAAAAATCTGTCGAGAGCGCGCGCGGTATAAACTCCTTTCGCTGATGACCGTGATGATAAAGTGATAAAAAAGATGCTGATACCCAGAGATTTGTTCGTGGCATGTGCTTTGGCGCCGTGCTCCCTGACCGGATCCATGGTCGCGGCCCCGATTTTTGGGCTGGAATGCTTGCTACCCGATAATAATAAATGAATAAACGCCTAAACCCCGTCCTGGGGATCAAAATCGTGAAAGAAAAGCAACGCCTCGGCCGGGTAGGATGAGACGATGGTGGATCGTGGAAGAGAGATATGTAATGGTGTTTATAGATGATGTGAGCAGTCACTGCCATCCATCCACCTAGGCTAGGCCGTAGCAGAAGTTGCGAGAGACTCGGGCGTCCCAGGAGCAACCGCCCCAGGATCGCTGGCCGAGTTGGGCTTGACGCGTGTCTTTCCGGAGATGGCGATGGTGCGGACGCGCTGGCTAAGAGGCAGTGAGTACTTGAGGACGCCCTTGACGACCAAATCGAACTCGTCCTCGATGACACGTGCCCATCTCTTTGTCCCATCCGGCTCGGTGCTGTTTCCAGGCTTCTCAAGTCTAAGGCTTCCCGTTGTGGTCGAAGCGCCCTTGTTGAAAAAGGATCCCTCAAACTGCAGCGGCTGGTCCAGCTCACGCACCGTGCCAAGCCTCCAGAGCGGGCCCATATCGTCCGGCGGTGGTGGTGGATCGTCGTCGTCCGGATCGCCTGGCGGGCCGGCCCTGGCAACTACCTGATTCCCATTTCCGTCCCCACTGATCATCGTCCTGCTGGACCTCCTTGCAGCAAAAGACCGGGATCCACGAGGCGCCGCGTCTCGTGGTCCAGACTTCTGCCGCCATGAATCTGACCCCGCGTATGGCGATTTGGCAAAGATTTCGAGGTCCGACGAGTCCACGATGACTAGTACAACATTGGGGTTCTGGGCCTTAACCATCATGTCGAACATGAGCTCCTGTTCACTAGCGATGACGTTGCTGATCTTGATGAGCTCCATTCCCGTCAGAGGCTGCGATGTCGCGAACATGAACCCGATGGCGCCCGACACCACCAGCAGCAGCATCACCGTCAGCACCAGACAGCTGGCCATGCGGTTGAGCAAGGATGGCTGATGGCGCCGCTGGTGCTGCCGGTATGCCGCAACTGCCGCGCGTTGTTGGTGATCCGCCATAAGCGAGTGGTGATATCTATTCCCTCGGCGCGTCCGGGGCGACCGCGCGGTATGGATCAGGGGGGTTCGCTCGTTGTCGGCCTCAGTAGTTGTGTCATCAAGGTCGTATCCTACGGCAGGAGTGAGGTGCGAGCCGCGCTTCCCGCCCCCCGTCCCGCGCGCTGATGAGACGGATCCCCCGAAACGGGGGCTCGGTGGCGCCGGTGAGTTCCTTGCGCTGCCGCCAGCGCCCGAGATCCTCGGCCGCTGGGACCCGAGGAAGGGAGAGCCGTCGTTATCGAAGAGATATGTGTGTCCACTGCCGGATCGGCCCCAGAGGCCGATGTGGTGCGGGTGCCGTGCTGCTGTCGCGCCACGACCGGATCCGGATCCGCTCCCCCTGGCCGAGCCACCGTCTTCATCGATGAGCAGACCCAGGTTTTCCGCTGCGAGGCCGGGATTATACGTGTTGGAGAATTTCTTCTTCTTCGCCGCTATCGCGCTGCCAGGGGCAGGAGGAAGAGCGTGCCCGTATCCAACGTCCATAACTCCGTGAATAGACCGCATGCCGTTCCGGTCAACCTGGCTAGCCATCGATGTGGCGCTGGGCGTTCGCGAGTGGAAGCGGTTGTGCGGCCGATCGCGGACATCTGGCGGGTTGGAGTCGTACACGAACGTCTCGTCCGAATCCGACGTGTCGGCCTCGTCCACCGCGCTAGCGATTTTGGCCTCGAAATTGTCAGCTTTTGAGGATGCTGTGTTTAGTGACGATCTAGTTAGCAAGCTATTCATCTGTGATAAAGGCAGCCCCAGCGTGCGGCTGCGCGTGACCGGCGCCGATGACCACCGCCTTGGGTTGGTCATTGCATCGTCGACTGGTGGGCCTTGCCCACTCATGGATCGGATCGGCGAGGTGCAGGCGACTTCGGCCCTCGCCGAGCTTGATCGAATCGACTGATGATGAAGAAGCGGCGGCACGCGTGAGCCGTACGCAGTGGAGGCCGACTGCGGGTCGAGGCTCTCACCGGCACCGGACTGGACCATCTGCTGTTTCCTGCTCGGCTTCTTTTTCTCCTTCCTCGGTCGAATGGTCTCTGAGCTGGGCTTGGTCCTGAGGCTCCCGTTGGAACCTTGCATGCCCGCGGGGGCAACCGAAACCTGTGGGATAGACGTCACCGTCTCCGTCTCGACCGTCATCGTTTTGACCGTGCCCTCGCTGGGCTTGGGGGTCTTGTTCGCGCCCGAGGATCCTGTCTTGGCGAGAGTCGATGAGCTAGGCTGCCTGAGGCCGAGGCCAGATGGTGCCGAAGTCATGGCCGGCCGGCGCTCCGCCTTGATGCTGCCAGCCTCGCTCCCACTCTCATTCTGGGCCATCGTCGCCCGGGCCTTCATCGCCTTCGCGACCGAGATTTCCGCAACGTCCAGTTGCGAGGCTGTATCTGAAATGAGTCTCTCTCCCGCCAGCTTTTCCAACGCGGCATCGATCCCTTCCGGGGTGGGGGAGCCCAGCGGGCTGACTTCTTGGACGGTTTCGAGGGTTGATGTGCTGCCGCGGGCGGGCGTCCGCATGCCAGGTTGCAAGTGGCTGTCGTCCCCCTCGTTGTCCGACTGGCAGGGATCGAACGTCACGGGCGGCGTCGGTCGTTGGAAGTTAATAGTGGGGAGGTCTTGATCCGACCCCTTTCGGGGCAGGCCCTGATTCGGCTTGTTGAGGACAGGCGGCGGCGACCGGAGCCTAGGTGAGATGGGCCATCGGGGTGCGTCGCGTTGAGAATCTAGAAGTGTGGTGGATGCCGACTTCTGTGGCAGGGGAGCTTTGATGTTGGGATCCGGTGAAACGGGCGGGAGCGCGGGGGTGGACGGGACGCCGATCGCCTTTGGCTGATGCAGAGTCGAGGGAGCTGGAGCCGGCGAGGTAGCAGCGGTCTTTACGGCCGGGCGCGAAGGGCTTAGGTCCTGCTGGCTGTTTTTGCGAGATCTGCTGCCGGGGGCAGAGGCGAGGTTTCTGGCGGCGGCGATGGATGCCCTCAGGGTCCGGCTCGGGGACGGTTCCCTGGAGGCAAAGGGCGAGCTGGCAGCTGAGGACGTGGCAGAAGAGTGGGCCGTCGACTTTGAAGGGATGGTCGTGGACGCCTCGCGCGCGGCGGACGCAGCGGTTGGACGCGCGGGATTGAAGGTGGTGGAGCCTGACGGAGGCTGTCGGCTGGCGTCCGCGTCGCCACTGCCAGCGGCGGCGGCGGTCGCTAACCTGTCCATGGTCGATGATGATGGCAAAATCGGGAGGAATGAAGGCTGGACCTAGTCGGCATGCCAGGACTTTGGGGTTGCTCAACTCGTGGGGGCTCGATTTGGGCGCGGTAACCGGACTAGCATATTGGACGGGAATGACATGCACTTTCCCGTCTCTGTCGGGGTCCCGGACGAGGCGGCTCGTGTCTCTCTCTGCCCTTGACTTTTGGACCTTACGTAGTCTTAGCTGCTGCTTGTTTAGGTTGCGTGGCTTCGCGGCGGTGATCGGGCTGGCTGGATACGGATGGATGGGGATGGGATGGGCCGTTTGCCTGCTGACTCGCTGCGCAAGGAAAGATATGGTTTGGAATGCGCCAAAGGATGCCGGAGACGAATGAGAGAAGAAAAAAATCGAAGGGGGTGGAAATAGAACACCAGGCGTGGGCGGCCCAAAACGGGATGCCGGGACGACGCGAGAGAGCGAAAAATGGTCGAGATGTGCCAAAGAAGCCTAGGAGCGATGGACACGCGCGCCCCGGTTAATTGTCCCCGTTCTCTGATTGACACCTCCGGGCCTTGGCGAGACAGATCGTATATGTCCGCACTCTCTGCTTGGTTTTCCAGAACCAGAACGGTCGAGGAGACACTGGGCAAAAATGGGGGGACAAACGGCGTCACCCACTGGCGCTCGATTCAGGAGGGCAAGGAGCAGGTGCTTGCATGTGCCTGGGGCGCAGGGAGGGTGTGATTGGAGCCAATGATGTCGTGGCTGCCAAATTCTGGTGCTGGGGATTTGCGGTTTGAGGTTTGCTGCTCGCTCTACTCCGGCAGAGGTGGTCAGCCAGCACGGGGAAAGGGTGGTGGTGTCGGTCGTGGCGGTGGGCTGCGTGCACGCGCGCTTCGATCGGGCTGCAAACGATGAATTGCTCGCTTCTGCGTTCAATCACAAGTCGGTGCGGGAGGCGGTGCGGATGGGATCGAATCGAAGAAAACCGTGCAGGCAACCTTCCTCTTGGACAGGGGTCCCTATTCTCATGCTCTCCACTCCGCGCTCCGTTGGGCTGGCCGGGCTGGCGCTGTCTGAGGTGATGCGGGCGACAAGAGCCTGAGCAGAGGGACGGACCTGTGCTGACAGGGGTTCGGGGGCGGGCCAGGAACACTTGGCCAACCCCACTCTGAATGCTTTGCTAGGCTTTTTTGCTTGGGCTTTTTTTTTTCCCTTGCTCCTTCTCCTGGTGATCCCAGTCAGGCTCGGCGGGGAAGACGGAAGAGAGCGAGAAACAAAAAACACCAATTCAAACCAAATCTCACATGAAGCAGCAACAGGCACAAGACGAAGCAGATATATGTACGTTGGGGCCTCGATCAGGTTTCTCCCCGGAGCTCCAATCCGGGAAGCATTTCACACTCGTATCTGGCGCGCGGCTCGGGGCACGTGGGCCACGAAACCAAGGCGAGCTGCCGTTGGCCTTGTTGTTCGTGGGAATATGAGGCCTTTGCTAACAGCGCAAGCCCGTTCCTGGCTGGAGTGACAGCGACACTTCAACTGGAAGACATGGAGAAGTGGGCCCGTGGCTCGTCGGGGATCCAGCCCCAGGGCGACATTGTCCAGGGACGGCCCTCGTATGGGGCTAAAAAAGCCATCGTATTTATTATGTCAGCGCCTTGCGTTCCAGAGGGGCTCGGTGGGCCTTGCATAATAAGCACTTCATCTGCTTCCTGCACGTGACCAATTTATCCACCTGCCTGGCTGCCCGGTTTATGCAAATTGTGCTGCTTGTACAGCATAGCTTATAGCACAGGTCAACTCAGACAAATGCACTGCATTTCAAATACTGTGAATAAACTGTATACTATGGGCATGGCTGCCTTTGTTTTCTCCCTTGCTTCTCTCACATTTTCCTAGAAGCTAATTGATCAAGCGTCATCCAGTTGGGTGCCAGAACACTTGGAATGTTGCGCGAGATGTTGGCCATTTGTGCATCCTCCCCACCTTTCTGCCGGCAATTGCTGTGTCTTCAGCCCGTCACCAAACGGCAGCCAGCATGTCGCTCAGGGGCCTGACGAGGCTCGCCCGCGGTCTTGCCGTAATCGGTTCCACGGCCATAGGTCGGCCGTGACTCGGCGGCGATAAATGTGAAGCACCGAAAAAAAAACTTACGTTTTGTATGCCCCTCAGCTCGGTAAGCTTTGAGGACTTTTCTGCTCCGACAGGGTGCCAAAACGAACGCTAATTGCCGTCCCAAATGCGGGTGCCTCCCACCGACGGTTAATCTCGTCCAGCGTACAGGACAGCAGAAAAGAAACACCAGCTATTAATTCATCCAGGGGCATGTCGAACGTAATTTTCGCGTCTGTTCATTCATCTTTCGGTCGTGGTTGCATCATCGTTGAAACCCATCCAGACAATCTGAGCCAAAAGCCCAACCCACACCTCTTCCCATGGTTCTGTTATATTTCCCGCGTGCTTTTATTCCCCTCATTTTTCCCCGACCTGGGTAAGTGCGGCAATTCCAGCGTTCCGGAATCTTCAGCGGTCAAGGGAGCTGAGAAAAGTCGCCGCATCCCGGCAGGTACCAACGGCATCGTGACACGTGGTTGCCTACCACAGCCGAGGACCAATTTGTCTGGCAGGCAAGCCCGTCAGCACGCACACACACTTACCAGTCGCACAGCGAGCGCTAGAAAGGGAGAGAAAAAAATCTCACGCACTGATCCTCCGAGTGGACAGACGGATATCTCCGTACAGAAGATACATACTTGCGGGCATGGACATTCCAAAAATGGAAGTCGAATGCAAAATATCTCGTCCAGATTATACAAGCGAGCCGACCCCCAGTTACAGTCACAGGACAGAACGAAGATATGCTGTTACGTATCTCGTTGGATCTCGTGATGCCTTCTCCATCGTGACATGCCATCCAGCCCGCGCCCGACAGGAATCCGACTTTGCAATAGGTAGGCACAAGCCCACGCTCACGGACCTCTGCGCTCAACAAAGAGGTGGGCGGCGGAGCTGGCACGGTTGGTTGCCCAACAAGACACTGGACTTTAGCCAACATAAAAAAACAGCATATAGAGGATGATCTTCGAGCATTATTCCCGAAGTGGCATAGATACTTAATGCAATGCAACGATCAGCATATCCGTGCAAATGCACGCATGCACGATTTCTCTTCATAACCTGTTTTCTAGTCTCGTTCCCCCCACGGGCTGGTCGTTCGCGCGCGTGGGATGGCAGAAACGGCTGGCCAGCCTGTGAGCTTGGTAGGCGGTACCAAATAAGAAAGAAGGATTCCTCGCTTCGGACAACGATGACGGCTGGACTATGGCTGCCTGCAACACCCACATATGTGGCTGAGACGCGCCGGTGGGCATGATGACCCTCCGTGGGGTGGCACACACCCTCCCTCCAAGGCAGCCACAGATAACATCATCATTTGGTATATGCGTGGCACTTTTGCTCTCTGTCTCTGTCCGACTCCTCCATCCATTCAGCCCCATCCCTCCTCCCTGAAGTCATGGTCACTGGTCAGCAGTGGTGAAATCATGACTTTTTGGTTGTTCTTTGGTTTTTTTTTTCATGCCTAGCTGGGTTGTACCCACCCTTGATTGGGCCGTTTTGCCAAGACCGAGATCTGGGCCCTTGACGCCCCTTATTATTTTTCCTTTTCTCTTTTGGAAGAATCCTGACCGCCTTTCCAACCACGCGGCATCCAATCTTCAATAGTGGGACAAGGAAAAAAAAAAAGGAAAAGCATTTGATGGGAGGGCTGGAAGGAGAGAGCCATTCATGTGCGTCTATGGAGAAACCCTACCCCGTTCTTGGGCACGCATGAGCAACCCGATATGTGCCCAGCCTGTAGATGGTCATGCACTGCTAGTAGCTCTGCATGTCTGCATGGTGTGCAGACGTGGACAGTGCAAAAATCGGACCCTACATTTGACACGTGTCGGCGGATGGGTACGGTGAGTAGACTAAACAGTCCACTCATGACCCCATCTACATATAGTAGGATGGGGAAAAGGCCCCGATGCAGGAAGGGACCGATTCAAGGACCCTTGAGAAAAATGCCGGTTGGTTTCCGAAGCCCTAAGGCGATAAATGCAACGAGCAGTGCAGGGCAAGGGTTGACCACACCGACACTTGGGAGAATAAAAATAAAAAAGAGGGATAAGAAATGCAAAATACATACACAATCTGTATCGAAAGGTCTCGGGCAGGGGAGCCAGAGACGCGAAACGTAGGGAGGAAAGATGATTCGTTCAAGCATCAACTATAAAAAGCAAACAAAAAAAGGGGGTTCTATATACCACTCCAGAGCAGAGAAGTGAGCTCGAAATAGGGACATCCTTGGTGCAGCTCAGGCACGATAAAGCAGCACGAAGAAGAAAAAGATGTGTGAGAGAGAGGATAAGGATATCAAACAGCTATCGGGGTCCGACTGGTGGAGTCAATATCGAGTTATCACTTTCACCTCTCCACACAGCCCGTTATCCAGCTGGCGCGGGGAGAGATTGAGTAGCAAGGTCATTCCCTTTTGTTATCCAAGGGCGCACACATGCAAAACAAGTGCTCCCAGGCTGCCAAAACCCTTTATCCAGATCAGATTTCTCCACACACACTCACTCCCACACACCCAAGAAATTAGAAACGTAGATTCTCCAAGGTCGCATATGTGGCAAGTGTTGACCAAGGAGAAGGGAAAGCATCGAAGAGAAGAAGGTAGATAAGAGGAAAAGAAACAAGACGGTGAGGAAAAGGGCATATAAGTGAAAGCGAAACAAGGGATACCAGTTGGGACGATGCTGAGATAGAAAGCTTCGGGTGCGGCCTAATTCGCCGTGCCATGTGTCTCCGTCGTCGCGTGTTCGTAACAGGGCATTATCGCGTTGCGTTGCGTTGCGTCGCGGTCGATTCCCCTCCGGCTGATGTATCCCATCACGCGGGGAGGGGTTCGTGTGTCTCGTCTCAAATTGTCGTGGGGAAAACGTGACAAGAACAGGGATAAAGTATAGCATCGTTCAAGAAAAGCAGGCTGTGGATGGAGAGCAAGCATGTTTTACTCCCGCAGAGGCTCGCCACCGAAGGCGGGCGTGGGCTCTTCCTTCTTGCCAAACGGCCAGCCTATCCAGCTGGCGCGCTTGTTGGTGGTTTCGGCCGTCTTGATGTCCGGGTTCTCCTGCACGAGCCTGAGCGGCCGGGGACCGCCGCCCGAGAACGTGGTCGCCTTCTCGGAGCTGATGCGAGGCGGACTGTTGCTCGAGGTGTGGATGCTGGCGGCGTCCGTGACCGGAGTGCCGTGGATGCTGTCGCCGCTGGTGGACGACGTCTCGCTCCGCATGCCGGGGAAGTTGCCCGATGCCGACATCTGCGGGGCGGTGCTCGAGGGCGTCCTCGGGCCGGGCGAGCCGGCCTGGCTGAAGAAGGTCTGGCTGGTCCGGGACGAGGGCGACAGCGGGCCGCTGGCCGCGTCGCCGCGGTACATTTGGTGCACGACGCTGCCGGGCGTGAACTGGTCCGACATTGGCCGGCCCCCACGCCTAACGGAGGAGCCGCGCGTGAGCCCGATCGGAATCGAGGGAGCCGTGTCTGGGTTCGCGTGCGCAGAGTTCGTCGAGGTCGGCATGAACGACATGGGCCGCGGCCGAGGCTTGACGGCGGCGGCGGCGGCGTCGCCTGCCGCCGGGATAGCAGCTCGGCCCATGGCGATGGTCTTGGCCCGTTGCAGCAGCGACGGACCCGGGGGCGGAGGCGGGGGTGGCAGCTCCTTGTTGGTGTTTGCCGGCTTCGAGTCGGGGGCATCGGGAGACTCATCCAGGATGTCCTGGAAGTCGTTTCTCTGCAGCAGCCTCCCGATGATCTTCTCGATGTAGAGCGTGAGGGCCTTGTTCTCGTCCTTGGCCGACCGCAGCTCCAGCTCCAGCTTGCGGAAGCCGCCCTCCTCGTTGATGTTGGCCTCGGACAGCTCATCTGCCAGGCTGGTGCCGGCTGCATCCGGGCCGTCGCCGACGCGGCCCTCGAGGGCGTTGAGGGCGTCCTGGTTGGACGAGACACCGGCGGCGCCCGAAGAGTGACCAAAGTCGCTCTTGAAATCGCCGTTGAGCGTCCGCTCCTGCAGCAGCATCTGGTAGCTCTCCGTCTCTTCTAGAAGCCGGGCGTTGGCGATGCGCGTCTCTATCAGCAGCTTCTCGACCTCCTGCAATCTGCCGCCGCCCTGGTTCTCCGACTCGACGAGCTTGATCTGGGCTTCGGCGAGCTCCAAACGCAGCGACTCGATGAGTTTGTCCTTCTGCAGCAGAAGCTTCGAGTTGTTGCGGGAATCGCTGCGCTGGAGCGACGCAGGCGGGGCAAAGCCGCCATCAACAGGAGAGTGAGTTGCTACAGAATAGGGCGAGTTACGTTAGTACGAGATCGTCGATGAGAGCAATCCACGACGATTCACAAGAGAAGACTCACATTGTCTTGATGGCCTAGCCTCTTCCTCTCCGTTCGTCCTGTTGGCCAGGCTGTCCTTGAGTCTTTGGATGACGGCCTGCATTTCTTCCTCCCGGTTGGAGAACTCCTCCTTCTCCCGCACCATGGCGCCCCTCTCGGCCTCGTAGATGCCCTCAAGCTCGTGGATGCGGCGGGTGGCCTCGCGCTTCTCATTGCTCAGCGTCTCGACGAGCTCCTCCTGCTCGTGCACCCGTTCCTCAAGTTTTGCCTGCTCGGCCAACGCCTCATCCAAACGTTTCTGCAGAACCTCGGCCTGCCGCCTCTGCGCCTCGCCCGCGTTTTGGGCTTGCGTCAGCCGCTCCTTGAGGTCATCGATGGCCGCAACAGCCTCAGCCCGGACCGTCTCTTCCGCCTCCGCGGCCGCGGCGGCCACGGCGGATGGCGCTGGGGAGTTGCGGCCGCTGCCGCTACCGGCACCGTTGCTTAACGGTGACTCCCTCCTCGACTGCACCGCCGCGCGTGCCGTCACGGGGGGGCCGGCTCGGACGGAGCCCCTGCGTGGCACGCTCGCGGCTGAGGATGCGGGAGAGCCAGACCTCGGCGCCGTGCGTGACGTGGGCGATGCGGTGGCGTCCCGCGACGGCACCGGCGGCTTCTTAGCCGCTACTGCCGACATATTGTTGCTCGTTTATGTGTGATCGGCAAGATCGAGATAGATTGCCGCAGATGCTGGCTGAGGATGCAAAAAAGAGTGAATGTTTCGTGGCAAGTGGCGATCGTAAGCGTGGGGCTAGTCTTTGTTTTCCCCAAGGCCTGCTCCCTTCGTTGCGAGACAGGATCCTCTTTCTTCGGCCGAGTCTTTGTTTGCGGTGTCCGTGAAGACTGCTATGGTTGCAAGTGCCTGCGCTTGGTAGAACGTGCTTGAGCCGTTGCCTGGGGAAGGGAATTGTGTCGGTAAAAGGGGGTGTCGTCGAGCCAACCGAAATGGGAGGACCGAGCTCTCTAACACCGCCTTGACGCGAGCGGGTCGAATGGAAGTAAATGGATTCAAAGAAGGGTGCTCGGGAAATCCAAAGGGATACTCAAAAGAAAACAAGAATAACAGGGGCAGTCGTCAGAAGATGTTCTTTTTGCAGATCAAATTTTCGGCTGGCGAACTGTCGGTCTGGCTTCTGTTTTCGTCAAGCGACGCGAGGAAAATAAAAAAGGGTCCAGGCTGCTAGCAAGGAATAATAAAAAAAAGGGGGATGCGGTCGGGCGGGTGGTGACTGTCGTGCATGCCCAGCCCAGTGTGTGTGGATCGGCTCGCGTTACGGTGATGAACTAGACTAGTAAGACCTAAACAGAGAGGGTTCGCTGCGACGGACTTGGACCGCTCATCGATGGGCTCAGCCACACAGCCTCACTCCCTCAGTCCGGGTTTCCGTGAGGTGACTGGAGATCCTGCTGCGCCCCGGGGATTGGACCGCGAAAGCTGAGGTTTAGCGTTTTGTTTCAGAACAACAGGTAGGACCAAAAAGTCGCGTGGTCCATGGAGCCAGGTTCTGTGCGGTCGCGCGACGAGGGTAGCTAACAGGAGAGGTTCGGCTTCAGCTTCTCGGCAATCGGCCCGTGACGCTAAAATAAAATAGTCATAGAACTTGGCGCTGCCTCCTTTGATGTGATATTTATGGCAACGACGCTGCATCAAGCCGGGAGACGCTCATGTACAGTTGCTGAGGCGGAAGATGGACGAGCAAGACAATAATAACTCAGAGAGAAGTCAAAGATAAATTGCAAATCACTCCCGAAGCTCAAGGTATCTTCCCCATCATCCTACCTACCAAAACAAACACCCTCGTCTCGTCCGTCGTCTATAGCACAGTCCTAGTATTTGACGCATGCCGGGGCTCGCTGAAACGGATGGACGCACTCCTGCCGGCATCATGTCAGGGCAAAGTCCGCCCTGCCAGGTACCCCCCAAGTGCCCACCATAGCACGCACGCACTGCAGCCGTTGCTCGCACCAACCATGAACAGCCGAGCTAGGCATCGGCGAGACGGCAAGTCGGTCGGCCTCGACCTGCTTAGAATCGAGAATCATAGTAAAATTGACGAGAGCCACACTGACCTGCCCGTTTGGTCGTATGTACCTGCAAATGGGGACCAGGGAAATCCCCTCCTAATGTCGCTCGCGGCCCCGATGTTATGCCGTTACCATGGACACAATCCCAAGTACCTCGCAGAGCCCACTGGCCACGTCTTTTGGGCAGGTATCTCGGCTCACCGCGCAGATACAATCTCACCCTCCCGGAATCCTACCGCCTCGTGGGGTCGTGGGGTTTTGACTCCAGCAGGTTCGAGAGGTGACCCTCGGGACGGCCGTGACAATTCAACGTTTGATTGTTTCCAATTTGGCCTTTCATGCGCGGCACATCCCAATTGTACAGGGCTGGACAAATATCGCCGTCCAGATGATCAAAATTGACATTTGGCCCCTCCGACTGCGGCCCCAGCGTCTTCGGTTAACCTTTGTGAAAACATGATGGACGGGACCTTCTGTCAAAGATCCGGTCTGAAATCATATATGGACTATTACAGGGAAGCAGCTTGAAAGATCTACTCAGTTCGCACACACGATTTAGTCGTTCTCACAGCTCGAGAGGCGGTTGTTATTACATTGTTTTTTTACCCAACCGTGGTGAGCTTCCATTCGCTACCGGACCTTCCGAAGCTCGGCGCTGCGGTGTGCATGCATATGTGATGGAGACTAAGACGGTGGACAAAAGGTGACCGGGTGATCAATTGGTACGGTCAGGTACATCCGGACATGTGACTTGGAACGGGTGTGTCGGCCACTCCGCTTCACCGTCACTATAAATGCATTTCGTGCTTCCATCGAGCAGTCGGTGATACCGGATGCCTATCGATCCATGGAATGGAGAGACCTTGTCACGATGTTGGGCTACTTGGAAAGGCTAACGCCGGGCACATTTCCCAGTGCCATTTTGGAGGTATCGTGGCGACATGGCCAGGTAAAGTCGAAGACCCAAACCCCATTGTCGTAACCCTTTTTTTCCCTTTTAAGTCTCCCTGCCGAGAGTCCATAAACCGTAACGCCATGCATGCCAGAGGTCCCCCGCGCATCCGGTTGGCCCAAGAAGCTGAATTGATGTCCCCATCTCGTCCTGGTCCATCCCCACAGACTTACGCCTGCTGGTCGCTCAGGATGTCCGAGTCACCAGCATCCAGGATGGCCATGGTGCCGCAGCGGAAAAGTTTACCGCAGGCAGTTCCCAGCTCGATCTGTGGCGAGGGCAAAGGAGTATAGGTCAGCTTCGCGGTGTTCCCTCCAAAGTCTAATGCTAAGACTTCTTCGCTGGGCAGCAGCACGGGTCAACGCAAACACGAGGTTTGCATCGCCCGGCCGAAAGCAAGTGTTCGGAAGAGACCTGCTGGTCCTTCTAGAAAACAGATAAACCGGGGGAGGTAGGTCATACGTTGTTGCCGCTGAAGTGGTGGACGGGCGTCTTGGACAGCATGGAGTAGTACTCGAGCTCGGACTTGCGGAGCGGCGGGGTGTTGCCGGCGATGATGATGAGCTTGGCCTTGTTGGAGCGCAGGCTCTTGAGGGTCGACTTGTAGCCGAGAGTGACTGCGAGGGAGGCCGACTGTCAGCTGTAGTTCTTGCGAGGGAATATGCCAGCGGCGCGAGGCTAGAAGGCCGCGACAGGCGCTCTCACCCTTTCCGGACTTGATAACAAGCGCCAGACGCGAGTTGATGTTGTCGGAGGTCTTCTTCTTCGAGGGAGCCATTGCTGCGGTTTGACGGTGACGAGAGGCCGGGTTGTTGTGAGGAGAGATGCAAAAAAAACTGAAGGACCAGAGCTGGCGCAGATATTTTGCAAAGGTTTGTGTGCGCCGAAATCTGGTTGTGGGTTGTGGCGTCCGTGCACACCCCTCCCGACTCCACGACCGCACCGCCACAAGCGCAGACGCCACACGTTAGGTGACTGGAGGAGGATCGTGAGAACTGTGGCGTGCTTCTGTTTCTTCTCAGACAGCCTCCGAGCACCATGTCAAATCAACCAGGGACTCGCGATACCACTCAGGGCTCGATTTGGCATCATATACTTTAGCTTCACTGTCCAGCGGCGACACTCACCGGATTCTAGGGAGACTTCTGCAGGGCACCCGCAAGGAATACAATCGGGAACCCAGGAGCCTGGATGTTGCCTCAACGGACATCTGCCACTCGGTAGGAATCTATCGAAAATGAGAGATACCCTGATATCTTTAAAATCGCATGAGATAAGAAGGATAAAGCAATACAAGCACCTACTATTGCGCAGTGTCATTCAGCAAGGCACACTGAGTAGCTCTGTCTTGTCATGTTGTAGATATCGATCACGATTTGGTCTCTGTTTCTATACAAGCACCTGCCCGAGGTCGGCCAAGTAAGACCCTGCAGTCTGGTAAGCCAAACTGGAACCTCCTTTGCCTTTACTTGTATCAAAAGCCATAGCGTGAGGGTGTCGACACGAACCGCAGGCTTTTTATTTCGGAACTGTGACAGCACGGCAAGTTCAATCATCTCAGCCAGATGAAGCATGAAAGCCAATCTGGAGGTGTAAGTGACGAATGGCGCAGAGGCGAGGCGAGTCGAATCCAGCATACACGCGACTCACAGGCAGTGTCTTCGGATAGAAATGATGCTTGTAGAGATGCAGACCAGATGCCATCTCCTACGAACCACGTGTGGATCACTGTAGCACATCTCCTCGCCTAGACCATGAAGTGCAGTATCGTGGAAGCAGTATCATGGAAGTCAGGCAGCCGAAGGTCCAGTTACTAATCGATGGAAGTGAGTGAGCCCCGCGCTCGATGCCATTATGTCATTGCGCCAGCTCTGATCCCTGATCGGCTTCCTCGGCCCCCGTGCCTCGCGGCTCTCATCCTGAACGCCAGGGACAAGTCCGATACTGCTCGCCATGTGGCTGACAAATGTGCACTGCGATCCAAGCCCGCGGGAAATGGTTAGCATCCTGACGCGGATGAATCAGAGTTGACGCGTTATGAGAAAGGCGGGCTGTACATAGGAAACGGGTGGCTCTTCTCTATGGTCAGCCTTTTGGGGCAACTTTTCAGCATCGCCTCAAACGGGCCTCGCTGGGCGTTTGCGGCGCGGGGTTACTGGACCCGATCTCCCGACCACCCGGCTGATACAAGGGTGGGGCAACTGCCTTCCTGCAAAACCCTAACGACCCACAGCCCCTTCCCATTTGATTTCAAAGCAAAAGAGCCTTAGGGAGAGAGATCTCTTGGTGGCAATTGGTTTGGCTGGTGCATATTATCGCAGGTCCGGCACCACCCAGTTTCTTCCTGGCCATCAGCAAAAACCTCAATCAGCAACGAAGCGACATTCGAGATCCATACCAAATACCCTGAGAAAACCGTCAAAATGGCCCGTCGCCCGGCGAGATGGTAATTATCTCCCTTTTTTTTTTTCTTGTCTTTGGCCGCTTGCGTGTCCGTGGACATGGTTGTGGATGAGGACGAGGAGGAGGATGATGAGGAGGACGAAGAAGTGGGCGGGATAGTCGGCGTCGGAAGAGGTCCGGTTCGGTTGCGTCCGGTGGCCGCAGGAATCCAGGGCCGTGAATGCCCTCTGCGAGACAGGCTTGGGACGATGGACTGACATTCTATCCTTACGTTCAGTTACCGCTACTGCAAGAACAAGCCGTACCCCAAGTCGCGCTTCAACCGTGGTGTCCCCGACCCCAAGATCCGCATCTTCGACCTGGGCCGTAAGCGTGCGACCGTCGATGACTTCCCTCTGTGCATCCACCTCGTCTCGAACGAGTACGAGCAGCTGAGCTCCGAGGCGCTCGAGGCTGCCCGTATTTGCGCCAACAAGTGAGTGGCCCGACCTGTCGATCCGCTGGTCGACCTGACAACCCCTGCTCTTTGTCGGGAGAGCCGGCAGCGTGCGCGCTGTGAGGAGACAAGATCAGGCGTTAACATTCCGAATCAGGTACCTGGTCAAGAACACCGGAAAGGAGGGTTTCCACCTCCGCGTCCGCGCCCACCCGTACCACGTCGTCCGTATCAACAAGATGTTGTCGTGCGCTGGAGCCGATAGGCTGCAGACTGGTATGCGTGGTGCCTGGGGCAAGCCCAACGGCACTGTCGCCCGTGTCAACATTGGCCAGATCATTCTCAGCGTCCGCACTCGTGACTCTAGTACGTGGACTACCGCCCCCTAGACCCCCCGACGCTTGCCGAGGCATGCGCAAAAATGCTAACATATCCACAGACCGCGCTCTCGCCCTGGAGGCTCTCCGCCGCTCGCAGTACAAGTTCCCCGGCCGCCAAAAGATCATCATCTCCAAGAACTGGGGCTTCACCCCCCTGCGCCGCGAGGAGTACCTGGAGAAGAAGGCTGCTGGCCGCGTCAAGGTCGACGGTGCCTATGTCCAGTTCCTTGCCAACCACGGCAACCTCGAGACCAACATGAAGCGTTTCCCCGAGGCTTTCACCGAGGCTTAAGCGGTCGATGGTTCGACGAGAGACTGGGTTACGGGATCAGAGCACGAAATGGGCACATGCATGTTTTGGGATTCGGGTTTTTCTTTTTCTCTTCAGGGTGGCGTAATCGGTCAAACGTCAAAATGGACTGAGAGCATCTGAGGAATGTGTTGGTATCTCGATACAGCCTACGAACAAGCTCTGTCTTCTCTACGCGTCTTCACTCTTGATGCACGTTTCGGCGGGAGTGTCCAGGGTACAACCTTGCGCGACCATGTTTGTCATCTCTGCCCTTGCAGCTGATTTGAAGCTATCTTTGAGACAAGCAGACCTCTCGGGATTTTGCGCGTCGGGCATGGTTCCGACTTCGCTCACAAGGCGCTAGGGAGGAAAGTCGTCACGAGGGTCCCCGACTCATGTGATGAGGGGATGAGGGGGGCTCTTTGGCTTGCGGACATCTGGTTAGAAACTCCGGTTGATGTCATCTAGCGCAAGTCGTCGGGGACCTAGCAGCCCCCCTACTGCAATATGCGTCCCGCCCGTTTGACAAGTTTTGAATCGATTCTGGAACGTAGTGGTCCCGAAGCCAACGCGGTTGGGCTGTCTTATCCCTTGACGTGCGATTTTTCAAGACTCTCTGTCTGTCCTGTCCTGCCACCAGTGACCCCGGGTTGACGCAGGATAATTTGGACCGCGTGGCACACCACCTCTTGTCATGGTCCTACGTACTGTACATGCGCCGAAGATCGCCAGCAGGGAGGTGGTAGATCCCCTCCCCCTACAAGAGTGACCTGGCGGTAAGCACTGAGGAGTGAGTAAATAAAACGCCCAGTTTTGAAAGTGCAGGTTATGTATAATGTATACATAATGTTTATCTCCGACAATCGGCCTGGCTTTAGGTGGGCGTCATCCCTGACTCTGAAGAGAGGGTTTTTGGCTGTCGGAGAGTTTCCCAGGCGGGCAGGGAGGGCTTTTGGCCACGAGGCCCGTTTTCGTTGGTGGCCGAGACACGTCACGGCGGGAGCAAATGAGGAGAGAAAGAAGCAGAGAGAGAAAAAAAAAATGTGACGAATATCTCATTGTCGATCCGTATTCCTGACATCTCTCATTTATTTTCTCTCACCTTTTAACATTATTTCTCTGTCAACTATTCGACCCTTCTGTCGTAGTGGCTCCATGGTCCATACGGGCTCATGCAATGACGGTGCACCTCCGGACGCTTATCAGAAGCATAGCTCCTGTGACCAAGGTTCTGTGGACCGGAGACTGAGGCAAAGATCCACCTATGATGTTGCTGGAGGGGACTGCCCCGGACTCCCTTGTGGGCAAGTCGCCAAACAGTGAAAGATGCCATTCATTGTCGAATCGGCGTAGTGGTTGCGCCATTCATTTTCACGCCACTGCCACGCAATAAGAGGGCCGCGCGGAGATGTGGACGGAGCTTCCTGTTTGCCAATGACTGAATGGCTTGTTTATTTCTAGGGCCCGCGGTAGTGCAAGAGTCTAAAACGGGCAATCCGCTTGTGTGATGGCGGGTGGGCGTTGCTCGTGTCGCCGTCAGACTGTGCCTCCAACTCCCGCGTCGTGCAGCTTGTCACCGTCATCAGCGTTCTTGGTCGGTTCAGGTGGCCCGAGCAGAGACAAAGGGGGTGGTCACGGTAACACCGCAACCGCAGCCGTTTTGTCAGGGCCCTGCTTGTCCCTCTTTTTGGTCTGCCCACCCACCTCCTTTCCTCCTTCATCCAGCAGACCTGTGCTGCCGCTCCTCCCGCTTGCGCCGATCTGAGGCGGGCACTGCAGGGCTGATTCGAGGTGGTGTTATTAATACGTGATGGAAATCAGCAACCGAAAGTGTTAGCTGAGACGTGGCCAGCCCGCCATTCGGAATCACCCCTCACAGCATCCTCCTCTTGCCGCCCGCCCCATTGCATGGATTGACATCGCGTTGCAGCGGGCTGTCAGATATCGCCGACCAGCCGGCCACTGAAAAGCGACCCTTGCGACCCCCTGCCGCCTTTTGTCCACCAAGAATTGGGCCGCGCCCCGGACCTGGGCGCCCCCACCACCCACACGCAGCGCCCACCACCACCACCGCCAGCCGTCCCGCCCCCTTCCATGTCTGGTGTCTAAGAGATCCCGCCCGCGCGCCCAGATTGAATCATCTCTCCGACTTCGTTTCCATGAAATAGTCGTGGCTTCTTCGAGCGCATTGTTTATTTGTCGCACAGCAAGCGCGACGTCTTTTCTTGACAAGTCCCTGAAACAGCCAGCACCACAGCGCTCGAGGGCGAATTCTGGATTAGCAACAACAACAACAAAGCCAGCCATCTCCAGTTATAGCTCTGACCGTGTCGTCGCGAACGGACCATTTGCCTAATTCGATAGTTTCGGTTCTTGTCGCCCGCAACATACACTTATATGACAACATCTACAAGCCTCTGAAGGGCAGACGTGTCTATCTGATCTCCACCTCGACGAATCCACCAGTCTTATATTTCTCTAACCTCCTTTTCCACTGAGCCCCTCTTCTCGCCTTTGAGGGCCGCCGCAGCCCGACCAAAATGGCGTTCCACCAGCCGACCACGCGGCAGTCTCTCAACCGGGCACCGGCTGCCCCGGCCGGCCTCCAACATGACAACAGCCCTCAGGTCGGCGGGCTGTCCGTGGCCACCGACTCACAACATGTCGCCTCACCAACTGCAGCAGCCGGCGGTGGCGTTGCCGAGTCCCAGACCTGGGTCCTTTTCTCGCCCGCCGACGACTCGGCGACCACGACCACGTCCGTCTCCTACCTCAGCTCTGTTCTCCAAGGCGACTCCTCGGCAGAGCGTACCCCGGGGCGCTCGCACGTAAGCGAGATCGGGAGCGGCGACACCGTCGCTCGATCCAACGCCAACTCGGCCCCGCTGAACTCGGCGGTCCCCTCGGTCCTGTCGGGCTCAGCGCTGTCGATTCAGGAGGAGGATGCGGAGCTCGACGTCCTCGACAGCCACCTGCCCGAGTTCCGCCAGGGCCTGCTTGGGTTACACCAACAACATCGGCATGCCGGCGGCGGCTATACGCACGCAGCGACGGCATCACCGCCTCCCATCCCAGTCCTTCCCACACACGATGGCCTAGGCTCCTTTAGGCTGAGCACCCCCGCACCCGGGGCGGGGGTGGACGACGTGCAGATGCAGGAGCACATATACTCGTTCGAGCGGTTCAACCCGCGGCGGGTGAAGCGGCGGCGCGAGAGCCTGGATCTGGCGCGGCTGGAGGTCGAGATGGCGGCGGCGACGGCCGCCGCGGGCGGGTCTGCCGAGGCCGAGCGTCACCGCCGCATCGAGGCCTGGCGCCAGGAGCAGAGCTTGCTGCTGCTCGAGGCCATCCGGCGGGAGACGAGGCGGAGGCGCCAGCACACGGCCGCCCCGCAAATGCGGCGGCGCGATTCTGGAGGCACATCGGATGCCTCCGCCGCGGTGGCTGCTGTGCCCGCCGCGGATGAACTGCTGGCCTCGCTTGGGAGCTCTGCTGCTGCTGCTGCTGCATCGCACGCAGGCGATGTGCCCATGGCGGGGACAGAGTGGCACGAGCAGGACGCCGGGATTCCTAGTGGCGGCTCCGAGGCACCAGGCGACGAGAAGGAGGGATATCTGAGCCGGTTTACGCGTAAAGTCATCCGCGACCTGCTGGGAATCGACGACAATCTGCTTGCCGTCCTGCTCGGAGAGGCTCTGGCGGAGGAGCAAGTCGAAAGTCGGCAAACCCAGCAGCAGCAGCAGGAGGAAGATGACCTTTCTTCGACGCCTAAGGCATCAATGGTCGGTTTGTCGGCCCTCATGCGGGGTAGCAAGGAGTCATCGGGTGCGACTCACCCTGATGACTCTTCGTCCTCATCTTGGCAGCTCCGGATGCTAGATCGCATCGCGCGGGAGCTTGGTCTCCTGGTGCACCGCATGTCGACTCACCACCCTGGCGCCTTCGCCGCATACGCACGCCTCACCGAAGACCCGCTGCCCTATGCCGGCCTGCCGGTCATCCCCGAGGCCGAGGTCGCGACTGCCATCCGGGACGAGGTCCGGTCGCGGCGGCGGTCCTACTCGATGGGTGACCAAGCCAACGCTGAAGATTACATGGATGGCACGGGTAGCAGTAGCATACCGTCTGCCATGATGCCGCAGTTCAGACCCAGCGTCCCGCGGCATATGCATCACCACGGCGACGGCGGGCACGCCCAGCCCATCCCGATACCCGGTAGGCAACAACAAGCGCAGCAGCAGGAGCACGTCGAAGGCGGCAGCGGACACCACCCCGCTACGTTTACGCAGCAGGAATGGGAGCAGCAGCTCGACATTGGCCTGGTGTTTCGATACCTCCGCTCGCGCTTCGGCTCGTCCTCGGCGTCTTCTTCGCCCTCATCCGCGGCCACGTCCACCGGCGTCTCGCCGCACGTGAGCCAGGACGCGGCCGCGCGCGCCGCCCGGGTGCGGCTGCACCACCCGCTCGTGGGCCGCAGCGCGCCGCGCAGGAACAACAGCGGCGGTACCACGGCGATGACGACGACGACGGGGGTGATGACGTCGTCGTCGTCCTTGTCGGCGGCAGCCCCTCATCATCACCAGGCCGCCGCCGCCCCCGCGGTCGCCGCGGTGCTGCACACGCGCCAGCGGTCGTCGAGCTGCGCCAGCCAGCAGAGCCCGAGGTCCCGCAGGTCCGCGGTTACGAGGCGGAGCGGCAGCTTCAGCGTCGCCTCGGCGGCGTCGCGGCACTCGAGTCGCCACTACTGGGACATTGGCGGCTCCGTGGGCACTGGGAGCATCATTGCCAGCGTGGGGCCGATGGGCAGCTGGGGTGAAGTGTAAATGGGGATGTGGGTTGTCGTTGGGATCATGTGTTTTTTCTGTTATTTCTTTTCTATTCTTTGGGGTTCGTCAACATCGCCGCTTATTTTGGGATATTTATTATCTTGCCGCACATCTCTGCTCTATACTTCCAGCAAGTCGCCATTGCGCAAGGCTGCATATATCAGGCGTTTCTTGGTATACATCTATCTGTTTACCTTTTACTTTTCACTCATATCTAGCAGGCATCTGGGATCATCTATCCGGATACTATTAGAACACGCGAGATCGCTTTATGGATACTGAAATAACAGTTTTTAACGTGGTACTTGCATCTGATCACTGGACCACATGGACGCGGATAATATATTTTCTCTTTTCTTTTTTTCGGAGACTTTGAGCTGGGCGCAACTGACGCGGACGGCATCCATTCTTGCTAATCTGGGTCACATTGCGCGTGCTGCGTCCCACAAGGGCGTGATGTTAGGTGGCCTTCTTGCGTGTCACAGTAGTAGAGCGCGGGCGTGAATATCTACATCCAAGACCACAAGGCGGAGAGGTGACAATGCCATGTCTCAAAACGGGCGCCTAACCATTTGAGTCGACTCTTTTCACCTTATTGCTTGTGCGAGGCGGACGCACCACAGGGGATGGATTATGGCCCGATTCCAATCCCACGAGGCGGGCAAAACATGACAGGCGGCAATCATGCGACCTGAGCAGCCCTGGTCCATGTCTGGTCTTCGAAACTCTCAAAAAAGACGGGGCGGCTTCTTGCCCGTTCCCCGTGCGCGTGAACGCGGCACGAGTCCGGGGACGGGAGGCTCCCAAGCTCCAAAGTCACTTGCCGTGCGGCGGCTCGAGCGTTTGTACCGCCGTCACGCTGTTGGAGTCGCTGCAGAATCCCGCCGAGGGACTTTGGCTGCCGCGTCGCGTCGGGGTGGGCGTTGAGGGGTTTGAACAGGGCATTTCTGGGCCAATGAGATGGTGTCCTCCCCTTAGTCATGGAGCGCTCAGACCAGTTCTGATGGGGTTTGTAACTCGGCCCCCACGACCCGACTTGACTCCACACGGCGGCTCCTCGTTGCCCGACGGGACGCCTCACTTTCCTGCATCCCCGGCGCTCTCTCCATTTGTCGCAAAAGCACTGAGCTGAGCTACCCTCGCCGCCCTTGAACGACCGAACAAGGGCGTCCGCCTGCACAAGGCAGTCGTCACCCGTGATCCGCATATTCGTCGCTTGCTTCCGTCATCCGCATCCAATTCGCTTCTAGCAGGCTTTTCTTTTTCCCCTTTTGCGAGTATAAATACCTGCCCCGCCCCCTGACCCGTCGCTGGCAATCGTCTCGACACCTCTTGCGACCAAGCTGCGCGCGCCTGGTCAGTTTTACTTCTCTTCTTCTTGTTGCGCATATTTGCCTGCGTTTACCCGTCTTGTGTGTCTGCCATGGAATGCCGGGGCTGGGTCGCACAAGACTGCGCCGGCCGGATTGCGCTTTACTGACAGCTCGCGCAGCCCCTGATGCGCTGTTAGGGAGTAACCTTGGCCTTGGTTGCGCGCGACCTAGGACTGCCGCGCTCGCTCGCTCTGCTGGATGCCCGGCGTCGCACGCAGCGTTTCGATCCGAGGCTGTCGCCGACCCCCTCGGTGGCTGCGAGTCCGGGCTAGGCTCCCCTGTGGCGACCCGAACGCCGTCCATTATACATATCGCAACAATACCCCCATCCCAAGGAAATGACATCCGTCCCGGACCGACCCAATGGCCGCCCCTCCGTTCGATAATCCCCTCCCCGACCTTTCGCACAACCCCTTGTTCTTTGACATCTACACCGATGGCGCCGTCGCCGTCCCGGCCCCGATCCTCCCTGGCGGGCCATGCGGCTTCGTTGACCTCACACCCGGGGCTAATGGCGCCAGGTGCGGTTGCCGCCGCTTCTGGAGCAGGCCGCCTTCGGCCGCCACCCAGGTGAGGGCTTTCCAGGAGTCGCCCGGCCCAGACCAGGCCTACTGGTGCATGTGCTCGCACCACGCGTGCTACCATGAGGATGTCCAGGCGGCCCAGACACCCGTCGTGGCCCCGGCCGCCGCCACCCCGTCTGCTGTATTCGCCGCCGGCCAGGAGAACGAGAGGCCAAAGGGAAGCCGGGAGCCCTTGACCCCAGTCCAGGACCTGGCCCCATTTCAGACGCCCAGCACCGCCGCCGGCCTCGGCATGTCGATGGACCTTCCTGGATTTGATTTTGGACGCCCCTCGTTCACCACCGCCGTCGCGGATTACGCGCCTGGCGCATTCGCCCCACCTTCTTCCGATGGCCACGGCGCCAACCAGGCTCCCACCACATCGGCTCACCACCAGGACCCTCCACCCTCTCTGCCGGATACGCTGGTCTGGGCAAACGTTCCTCAGCCCAACAGCAGTGGAGCTCCATCAGGCCTGCCCCCAATACCATCCCAGTGCCTTAGGTCTCAATCACCCTCAACCACCGCATCTAGCCAGTTAAGGTATCTGAGGCCGTTTGCTGGCAAAGGCCTACATACGTTAAAAGGAAAGGATCTTGCGGGTCCCAATATTCCTGCGGGTGACGCCAATCGCCCGCAAGGCTCTTGCCCCCTTGACCCCGACGCCACCATCCCGAATACACAGGCGTCGCCCCAGGAGCATATCGCGGTACCGGCTGCCCCAACGCCGAAGGGAGCCAGGTCGCAGAGCTTCGGCCCCAGACCTCAGCACTCTTCGGCGAGACTTGACCACGAAGCGGTGCGAAGCCTCAAGGATGCTCTGAGCGGACATGGGCAGCGCCTCGACAAGCTAGAGAACCCCTCCTTCTCGGTTGCCGGCCACGAGGACTGTGGTGACAAGCACGACCACACAGATCTCAGGGTGACGGAACTGGAAACCCGCGTTGAGGAGGTGGAGAAGCGCCTGAACGACGACAACAGCACTGTGGTCAGCATGCGGCGCGAAGACGGAAACGCCAGTGTCATATCTGAATCTGTGCATGCCTTCTCGGACCGCCAAATCTACAGCCAGCTGCAGGAGCTTCAGGCGCAAGTCAACAAGCTCCAGGCCTCGTCGCTACCCACATACAACTCGCCTTGGGAGCTCGAGGTTGTCATTCTGCCTTTCTGTCTCAAAGGTGTTTGGATGCCGGCGCACGATTTCCAAAGCCAGCGACCGTCGGGCGCTGCCCCGTGGGACGCCAACGGTGACGAGTGGACGCAGATGCCTAATACCCTCAGCAGGCAGACGCCGGATCCGACGTCGCCGTACATGGTGGATTGGCTAGACCAATCGTCTTCGTCCACGTGGCTGCTGCCTCGCGCGTGTGCCCCTGGGCGTGTCATCGATAATCGCCTCAGGAGCCGCGGGCTTATCAGGACCCTATCAGTCAAGGGCTCCGATGCCCGCAGTGTCCACCTCGCCATGGTGGAAGCGTTCAGCAATGTGCTGCAGATCCTCGATGCGGGCACAGCAGCGCACCCCCCGTCGCCGCTGGTCAGCGCCAAGCTGGGGCGGTTCTTGGGGCTGAGCCAGCCATGGGTGCCGCTGCGGAAGCTGCACAAGGACTCGCGCCTGCGGTTCCTTTCGCCAGCCGAGATGCTAACGCCGACGCTCTGGGATGTGGGGTTTCTGTCCTCCAGTGTCGTCATGAAGGCGACTGGCATGCACCGCCTGTACGTCACGCAGCCCGAGGCGTATTTGCAAGATAACCATGCGGGGAGGGATGGCGCCTGGTCATGGCAGCGGCTGAGGGAGCTTGGCCGTATCTGCCCTGACTCCCAAAGCTCCTCAGCCAGCACCGTGGATACGTCTTTTGAGGCCAACGAGGAGTGCTGGCAGTGGCACGACAGACTGGACGAGCCACCAACAGCGCCTTCCCCGGAACTCGGCGTCCAACAAGGGCAAGGCAGCGCAGCCATTGCCAACAAGTCAAGATCGACAGCGGCGTCATCGTCTCAGGCGTTCTACACGGCAGAGTCACCAAACACTGCCCGCGGTAAGAGCCCGGTTCTTACGAGAGACCAGCGGAGGGGATCGCGGCCCCCTCATCTGCGGACGACGTCGGTGCCGGCCGGTGGGGTGCCATTGGTATCTTCCCCTGGCTCAGGAAGCCAGCCAAGAAAAGCGCGAGGGTTGTCTTATACCAGCGCATCCAAGTCAAGTCCGTTTGAGAGGCGACCATCCCCGTTTGTCCCAGGCCCCAGCCGGCCGAGCCCGCGATTGCAGATGGCCTCTGCCATGGTCTCGAAGCGTCGGCGTAGCGGTGGCGGTGCAGGTGGGTCAGGGCGTTCGCCAAGCGTGCGACAACGAAACACGCCTCGGTGGAGCACCGTGAGCTTCAGCAGAAGCCCCAGCGTCGCCCCTCGCAATATGTCAGCCGCGCCCGAGGATCAGCGGATGCGTGGGACGACGCCATTTTGCTATGCGACGCCGTACAGCACTGCGCCTCCAGACGGCCCGCGGGGTGGTGACTACGCTGGGCGGGCAACGTCGGCTGGCCCGTCTGCACGACCTCACAAGGGCGGACTCAGACCGGCCGGTATGCCCTGTAATGATGCCGACAACAACGACGATGACGACGACGACGACATGGACTATGAAAACTACGACGATGACCACGGCAGCGGGTCCGAAGACCTCGACATGATGAGCCACGGGTTTGATTTCTTTGGTGACGAGAACGTCAACGTGTACGAAGACTTTTCCGGCGATGAAGACGAGAACGACGAGAACGCCAAGGGCGGCGGTTCAAGTCGACGACGCCGGTCGGGGGGTGCGCCCGAGTCACAGGAGCAGCCTGAAGCCCAGCTGAACCCGGAAGACGAACCGTGGCCGGGGATTGAGGACATCATGTCTGACGGTGAGAACGTGGACCCAGCCAGGCACTCTTCGAGCGACGAGGCCGGGGTTGTTGTCGAGCTGAACAACATCGGAGAGGATGCCGCCAGCGACGTTAGCAGCCAGCCTTCGGAGTATCCCAGCACACAAAGGGCCTGGCACATGCAGGAGGCAGGTTTCGGCGGTGGTGGTAGCAGCCATGGCGGGCGCCGCAGCGATCCGGGGCCCGGCGTCGGATTTACGATACACGAAGACGACGACGCCGGGGGCGGTCCGATGCGTTGGTGATGTGGCAGGGCGCACTGGAGCCCGGACACGCGTCACCCGGTGCTGTGGGCTTGGCGGCGGACGCCCAGTTGGATATAATCTTGTCTCACCTCCATTCATTTACCTCGGTCTATATCTTCTTGGATCCCCTAGTCTTCTCTTCCTGTACAGAGCATTATACTTTATGTTCTTCTTCTTGGGTTGCTATCTGATTTTATCTCGTTTTATTTTGGCATATACGGAATACGAGCGGGCGTTTGGGGTAAATAGCGTTTCGTTTTGTCGATATCTCCAAGTCTCCTTGAAGACGGCGCGGGAACATGGTACCGAAAGACGTTAGAAAAATCTCCTCGTGTCACCAGCGGCCCCCGATAGATGCTTAATGACCTAATGGAGAGCCCCCGGCATTGATGGTGCGTAGACAAATATGGTATCCTGTTCGTCCCTGTGCGGAAGGAAACTCAGCCCACGGGGATTGGCGCGGCTAAATCGGAGAGAGGTATTGGGATGTCAGTTGGCCGTGTTTGAAATACTTGGTCTGCGCAACTGCCGTAGCGACGTGGCCGACAGCCGGGCGATCTCTTTTTCCTCCAGTCATGACGCTTTTTATTCTGTCCCTTGGGACCTCTCCGTGCGCCTCCTCAGTGAGCTCCCGATGCCCACATAAAAGACGAACCAAGACAGGGGTATCGAGGTTCTCATGTTTATGATGGTATGATTTTGTCGAGCGGCCACTTCTATTCGCCCACCGGGGTATTAGGCGGGAGCGGTCCTTTGCCTGGCAGCATTTTATCCCGGGCCTTGGCATCCCGGCACCTTTCCCGTATTGAGCGGGCGCAGGCTCCCCTGCCGATGTGGGGGAGCAGGCTGTGGTAAAGAGGCAGGGAGGAACCAGGGGGAAGATTTTCGGGAGGGAGGAAACACGCCGTTGTCATTGTTACTACAGCCATACAGCAGGAGAGGAAAAACGAAAACGCATGACCGGTTTGGTTATTGATTGAGATGGGGCGCATGATTGCCGGCTCTCCGCCTTCACGATTGCCGTGAGATAATAGCCATATTGATACCAGGAAAACGAGTATACATCCCCGAAGGGGCGGCGGCCATGGGGATTGCGATGGGTGCCCGGGCGGCCGGACGGGAGGGAGGGATCGCTGAATAGAAAGCACATTTAAAGCGAGCTGGCAGCCAACCCCTGGTATCCGTTCCCATCAACTAGCAAGCCACTTGTCTAACTAAGTACTTGCATACCTAGGTATCTAGCTTGATACTCATCGTACCGCACCAATAAAATGCTCGTCCAGCTCGCTGCCCTCGTGCTGGCCGGCACGGCAGCAGCCATCCCGGCGTCGGAGATCTTCGGCGGCTTGTGGAGGCGGCAGTCGTGCTCGGTCATGTCCAACTACCCGACGGTCAACGAGCGGCAGCTGCCGGACCCGTGGAAGATCACGAGCACCAGCAAGGCGGTGGCGTCCGAGGCCGACTGGATGTGCCGGCAGGAGGAGATGAGCAAGCAGCTGCAGCAATACGTGCTGGGCGACTTCCCGCCGCCCCCCAGCTCGCTGACGGCGACCGTGTCGGGCAACACCCTGAGCATCACCATCAAGGTGGGCAGCAACACCAAGACGCTCTCTGTCGGATTCACTCGGCCATCGAGCGGTGGGACGACCGGCGGCGCCGCCATCATCGGCATCGGCGGCATCTCGATCCCCGTGCCTGCCGGCGTGGGACGCATCAACTTTGGCAACGACGCCTGCGCGGCGCAGATGAACCCGCGCAGCCACGGGACCGGCTGGTTCTTTGACCTGCACGGCCGCGACCACAGCGCCGGCGCCACGACGGCCTGGGCCTGGTGCGTGGGCCGCATCGTCGACGCGCTCGAGAAGCTGGGGCCCGCGGCCACCGGCATCGACCCGAAGCGCCTGGGCGTGTCGGGCTGCAGCCGCAACGGCAAGGGCGCCTTCATCGTCGGGGCGCTCGAGAAGCGCATCGCGCTCACGATCCCGCAGGAGTCCGGGTCCGGTGGCGCGGCCTGCTGGCGCATCTCGGACTCTGAAAAGGCGAAAGGGAAAAACATCCAGACGGCCAGCCAGATCGTGGGCGAGAACGCGTGGTTCTCGCCAAAGTTCAACCAGTACACGAGCCGGACCACCTCGATCCCCGCCGACCACCACTTCCTGGCCGCCCTGGTGGCGCCCAGGGGCCTGTTCGTCATCGAGAACGACATCGACTGGCTGGGCCCCGTCAGCACGACCGCCTGCATGAAGGCCGGGCGCCAGATCTACGCCGGCTTGGGCGTGGGGCCAAACATGGGCTTCTCGCTCGTCGGCGGACACCAGCACTGCCAGTTCCCGTCCGCCACGACGTCGAACCTCAACTCGTACATCAACCGGTTCCTGCTCAAGACCAGCACCACCACCGGCAACGTCGAGGTTTCCAAGGCCACGGTCAACATGAACGACTGGGTCAGCAACTGGTCCGCGAGCCCCAAGCTGACAATTACGAACCCGGACAAATAGGGGGGGATGGCAGAGAGATGAGGCGCTAGGCTTTTGTTCAGCACATGTCCTGGTTCGGATGTCAGGAGGGTTGCAAAGAGGTTTTTTTTTTTTTTTTTTTTTTTTTTTTGGGAGTGTACATACTATGAGTGAGAACAGGGAAATGGCAGGATTTTCGTGGCGGACGGCGCCAAGCAGCATAGCACATGCTGATATCTTGTGATTGTTGCAAGAGCCCGTCGTTGGTGCTGGTACTGGCGGCTTTGTCGATGAAAACGCCACCAGCGGCACCAGCAAACAGGCGGACGCACACAAGCCCTTTTTTGGAATTGAATTCCGAAGTGTTGATAGGTCCCCTGGGTCGTTGCCATAACCCAGCGTGATCGTATGGGTCCATTAGCTGCCCGTATTCTCACCACCAGTTTTAATCCCACGGCATGCATTATCAAGAATACGGAAGCGGTCATAAATACACCAGCAGTCAAGCAGCATCTCAATTTTGCCACTACGCTCTTTGTCGACGATACACGCTCAATAGCACTACTAACAAGTATGTGGAGCTGGGGGATGAGTAGACCTGCCATGACCCCAGGCCCGGATGGGCGCCTACGAACATGGCTACCCGCGCCGTTATACATTGCACAAGCAAAAATATCAGCGAACCGCGGGGGGAACTTTTAGTGTTCCAAGCTTCTGAGCCTAATTTTCCCCTTCTTCGTTTTCTTTTTTTTTTTTTTTTTTTTTTTTTTTTTTTTTTCCCTGCTATTGTTCATATTCGGGCTCATCCCCCACGCTGTCAGGGGACCGGATTGCAGACCTCAGCGGGTCGTTTGTCCCGATGCGGTGGCCGGGAGGAGACCTCCATCGGGGAAGCGCTACATCCTTTCTTTTCCACCAACGAAACCATGCAGCAAAGTGTGGAGAAATTGCACGAGAATAGCTAGGATCAAAAGCTAAAGCTCGTAAGAAATGCTGCTTTAGTCCGCAAGCTCTTTGATGGCCCACGATCCCGGAAGGCATTTTAAGCACACAAAAACGGCCCATCGCCATCCAATATCTAGCCTCCATGCTGCTAAACATCCTGTTCCGCGCCCTCGCCTCGCTGCCCCTGCTCGCCACAGCGGTGCGGGGGCTGGCGTACAAGGGCGTAGACTGGTCATCGGTCGAGGTCGAAGAAAAAGCCGGGGTCAAGTACCAAGCCGCCGGCAGCAGCAGCGCGCAGCCGCTGGAACGAATCCTGGCCGACAGCGGCGTCAACATGGTGCGCCAGCGCGTGTGGGTGAACCCGCGCGAAGGCAACTACAACCTCGACTACAACATCCGGCTGGCGCGGCGCGCCGCGGCCGTGGGGATGCGCCTCTACGTGAACCTGCACCTGTCCGACACGTGGGCCGACCCTTCGCACCAGGCCATCCCGGCCGGCTGGCCGTCCGACATCGGCAACCTCTCGTGGCGCCTGTACAACTACACCAAGCAGGTCGGCGACGCGTTCGGCGCCGCGGGCCTGTCTCCGGCCATCGTCTCCATCGGCAACGAGATCAGGGGCGGGCTGCTGTTCCCGACGGGGCGGTATACAAACTTTTACAACATCGCTCGCCTGCTGCACTCGGCCTCGGCCGGCATCCGGGACAGCAGGCTCGGCAGGCAGCCCAAGATCATGGTGCACCTGGACGACGGCTGGAACTGGGACACGCAAAAGTGGTTCTACGAGAGCCTGCTGAAGCAGGGCCCGTTTGTGGCGTCCGATTATGACATTATGGGCGTCAGCTATTACCCGTTCTAGTAAGTCTTGCTGCTGCAAAAAAGGCGCAAATCACAAAAATCCCTAACACGTCAGTAAAGCAACGCCGACGCCACGCTCGCGCGCCTCAAGACGAGCCTGACCAACATGGCCAACACGTGGGGCAAGGAGATCGTCGTGGCCGAGGTCAACTGGCCGACCTCGTGCCCGTCGCCGCGGTACCAGTTCCCGGCCGACGTGCGCGACATTCCCTTCTCGGCCGAGGGCCAGATCCAGTTCCTGAAGCGGGTGGCCCAGACGGTCGCGGGCGTCAGGAACGGCAACGGCATCTTCTACTGGGAGCCGGCCTGGGTCAACAATGCCGGCCTGGGCTCCTCGTGCGCATCAAACACCATGTTTGCCTGGCCAGGAAAGGCCCTCTCGAGCTTATCCGTGTTTCGCTCGCTGTGAGGTTGGTGTGGCGGCTGTGGGGAGGCGGACCGACGAAGTTGGAAGGGGAGGTGTAGGCCTTTGTTACTTACCGAGTCTGGATCGTGTATATACCGTCTTCTGCTCGCTTTTTGTAGATAATTTGTCTTTTTCCTTTCTGTATCTTTTAACAGCGAAACTAGTCAAAACAGAGATCGCTACGCTGGGAAGCCGCATCACCGGCGGAGACAGTCGATATAGTATCGCTTTTTGCACGTAACTTACGTGTTTCCTATATTTTCTAGCTCGCTCATCGCTCTCTACATCTTCACCCAGCTGCATTACAATTGAACCCACAACTAGCGCTAGCGATATTGACGAGCATGTGTATCTGATACCTCCGCCTAACCGTGGGCCTCCCTCGAACGGCATCGATGGCCCAGGGAGGATGGGCTGTCCACGGCGTTATCTGTAAGCAGGCAAAGCGGTAGAATAGAAGAAATGAGAAGCTAGACGAAAACAGATGAGTCATAAGATGCCTTCATGATACCGTAACATCTTTTGGAAGATGTGTTAACCCATCTGGTTAGACCCCAGCCGTGTGGCCTCCAACTCCTTGGCTTGCTGTGGCCTGATTACTCGTGGCTGGGCTCCTCGACTCCCCGACTCCCCAACCTCAGGTTGCCTCATTCTGCTCACCCTTCCTGACTCTCCTCCTCCTGGGACTGATCTTGATCTTCTTGGTCTTCTGAATCCTCTGAATCCAACCCACCCATCAGCGTTGGATCCCAAACCGCTGCAGCACCGATGAAATCCCGTAGCTGCTCGCCCTCCCAAATTGGCTGACATACGAAGAGTGAAGGGGACCTGTTGACGACCTTTTCGGCTTTTGTGGGGACAGACATGAGAGATGCCATCCGCATGCCGCA
Source organism: Magnaporthiopsis rhizophila (assembly GCA_003049465.1). Lineage (NCBI taxonomy): Eukaryota > Fungi > Ascomycota > Sordariomycetes > Magnaporthales > Magnaporthaceae > Magnaporthiopsis > Magnaporthiopsis rhizophila. The sequence continues at coordinate 35,472 of PYSS01000023.1, forward strand.
AAGCTTGTCGATGCGGTCATGCTGCTTCCGTGTAAGTGGTAATGGTAGCGGCCCTTGAAGCGCCATTCCGTGGATGGTGCGCAGTAGGCACTGGGCGTATGCTGTCGCGCGGTGGTAAAAATCCGGGTTGCCTGGTGGGCAGACAGACCGGATGATATTTGTTTCTGCTGAGCTTCCCACGTAGAGGCAGCCAGGACCCGAGCAATCACATCCGTCCAGGTCCGAAAACTGAAAGGTCCTGTCATACGACACCCAGTAGACGGTATTGACGTCGGGCAAGTCGGCCAATGTCCAGAGCAGGGCGAACACGCCGTCGGGGAGTTGGGTGAGGGGTGCGGTAGCGCGGGACTGCCAGAATGCGACAGGGTGAATGTGAGCCGCATTCAAAGCGATGCGCTGGATGCCTATGCACGACTCTTTGACGTCGCCCCCCTGTATTTCCCAGAATTGGTTCGCCGAGAGGTTGAAGTAAAAGACGTCCCGCGATCTGTTGAATCGCAGCAGTTTCCGTGTGCTTGAGAATTCCAGCTTGTCTGGAAAGAAGACGTCACCAATAGCGCGACTGTCCCGGCTTGTAGACATCATAACCCTGGAGGATGCCGTCTGTCGGCTGAGCCAGCCGATGTTAAAGCCCTCATCTAGCACGTCCGTTGCGTCTTCGCCGTCGTAAAATCGGAGGAGCCGCTGCTCGCCCATGGCGGGGCAGAAAAGCCTCCAGATGGAGATCTGCAGCTCGACAGGGAGGCGTAGAAACAGCGGGAACCCGGGGTAGTCCCTGGAGGGATCCGTTGCGGCCGGGTGGTCCAGGTTCATGGAGAAGGAGTCGGCTGGCGAAGGGACGTAGGAGGAGTCTGGGGGCGAAGAGACGGAGGATGGGCTGTTCGAGAATGTACGGCCCCCGGCCTCGTTTTCGCCCTCCATTGTTGAGACAGCGCTTGACGTAGTCTGGCAGGGCCAGGCGTCGATGGGCTGGTCGAGATGGACTCAAAGTAATGGCGGGTCAGGTTGTTGGCGAAGGTTGGGAGAGGGGTCGCATTTTTAAGGCCGACCATCAAATTGGGAAGCTTCGACTGACTGCAGAAATATCCAAGGTCGGATGGGGAATAATGTGTTGGGTGGTGCTTCGCTCTATCGTGCCTTCCGAGAAGCAGCCCAGCTGTTGTGTAGCTTCCCGATTGGGCAAGAGGGACCCCTTGTTGTCAAAAATCATGAGATTTTACACACTGTATCTACCACCACTGACTTAAGTTTCTTTCCTTTCCGATTTATCCCCGTCAGCATCAAATCCGAACTTGCTCTCAAATGCCATAACACACACCGTTAAAGCTCGTATCTGCAGGATACTGAAAAGATGTTGACCCATTTCATGGTCCTTCTCGCGGCATTTATCTTCGAAGGTCCGCCATGGCGACAGGGGCTCGGTAGCCATCAGACCTCGGAGACAAACGGGGACGCAGGCGAGCGTCGGCGGCCGAATTTCCTGCTCATCGTGGCTGATGACCTGGGCTTTAGCGACACGTCACCGTACGGCGGCGAGATTGACACGCCGAGCCTGCAGCGGCTGGCCGACGAGGGCATCCGGATGACTGGCTTCCACACCGCCGCCTCGTGCTCGCCAACCCGGGCCATGATGCTGTCGGGCACCGACTCGCACATCGCGGGCCTGGGCTGCATGGCGGAGCGCATGAAAAGGTTCCCCGAGATCTTCGAAGGACGAGCCGGCTACGAGGGCTACCTCAACTTCCGCGTCGCGGCGCTGCCGGAGATCCTCCAGGATAACGGCTACTTCACTCTCATGACGGGCAAGTGGCATCTGGGTTTGAAAAAGGAGATATCTCCCTGGGCACGGGGCTTCATGAGGGTCCTCAGCACGTTGCCAGGTGCGGGAAACCACTTCAACCACGAGCCGCAGCTGCCCGGCCTCAAAGAGAGGCCGCGCAAGTACCTCAAGGGCAACGGCATCTGGATGGAGGACGACAGGTTCATCGATGGGTCGCCTCAAGGCGATCTGCCGCGCGACTTCTACTCGTCCAACACCTTTACCGACTACTTCCTCAAGTTCCTACGCGGGCGCAACGAGACCGAGGTGGCGCAACCCTTTTTCGGCTACCTCGCCTTCACCGCCCCGCACTGGCCGTTGCAGGCACCTCCCGAGATCGTCAAGAAGTACCGCGGCTATTATGACGACGGGCCGGTAGCGCTGCGCGACCGCCGTCTGAGAAGCCTAATATCGAAGGGTCTCATGCCGCCCGACGTCGAGCCTGCCCCTATCCATATGCTGGGCACTCAGCCATGGGACGAGCTGTCCGAGGACGAGCGGAAAAAGTCCAGCCGCACCATGGAGGTTTTCGCTGCCATGGTAGACCTCGTCGATGTCAACGTCGGGCGCGTCCTGGACTACCTCGATGAGACAGGCGAGCTGGACAACACCTTCATTGTCTTCATGTCAGACAACGGCGCCGAGGGCCAGCTGCTGGAGGCCGTGCCGGTGCTGGCCGGCGTGACCATGGGCGAGCTGCTGGACCGCTACTACGACAATTCGCTTGACAACATCGGAAACCACAATTCGTTCGTGTGGTATGGACCCCAATGGGCCGGGGCCGGCACGGCACCTAGTCGCGCCGCCAAGTCATATACCACGGAGGGCGGCATCCGCTGCCCCTGCATCGTGCGGCATCCGGCCTCGATCCCCACGGCGGACCGCGGCATCGTTGTACCGCAGTTCACGTCAGTCATGGACCTGGTGCCGACCATGCTCGAACTCGGTGGCGTCACCCATCCGGCGCCGCGCTTCCGGGGCCGCGAGGTCGTCGGCGTGCGCGGCAAGTCGTGGCTGCCACTGCTGCGGTCACCACACAACGTCTCCATTGAGGTTTACGACCCTGGCCGCGATGTCATCGGCTGGGAGCAGCTCGGCACGGCCGCCGTGCGGCTCGGCGACTGGAAGGCCCTGTTTCTGCCGCCACCGAGGGGCCCTGGCAGGTGGGAGCTCTATAACGTCCATGAGGACCCTGGCGAGGTGCGCGACCTGGCCGGCGAGCTCCCGGATAAGCTGGCGGAGATGATGGAGCACTACGAGACGTACTTTCACGAGTCTGGTATGTTTGATGCCTACGCGCTGTACCAGCAGAGGGTGAAAGAGGGCGCGGAGAAGCTCAAATGGTGAGTGGGAGGAGCGGACGCAGCGTAGCTAGCGGGAAGAAGCGAAACGCCCCGGCGCGAGTCTTGATCTGGTGAGGAAGCAGAGAGTACTGCGGATCGAGTCGATCACAGAGCACCCTGCCAGACTCCCTACCCTTTCAGCACTGCCGAAATGCCCCTCACGATAACTAACCGGAGTCCCATTTTTATCCGGGCAGTATAAACAGCCGGCCGAGGGAGGGATATCACCCCGGCGGCCAAGAATAACACCGGACGGATGTGGCAGAACTCCTTGAGCACCACCGCATCATGCCCATTGGAAGCCCGTGGGGTGTTTGCTGGGCGTCGCACCAAGAGCCAAGTCGACTTCCTCCGCACATCACTCGGCAATACCGGCACTGTCAACCACCACAGCCAAGCAGGAGGCCTCGCGATAGCTACGCAAGCGAGGTCGACGCCGGCGAGACATCCTCGCCCTGATAGGACGCACTCCTGGTGTATAAGCAAGTGAAGGCACAAAGCCCACCACAGTGGGGGCGGGGCTCCAGTCGGCCCGCTCTTTGACGGCGGCAGGCAAAACTGACCGAGTTGGGACGCCCGTCCCGGTGATGAGGGGTCCCATTTCTTGTCTTCATCCACACCCATAGCCGTTCCCCGCCGCCGCCGGCACCCTCGCCGTGAACCCACGCACGAGAAGCCGGAGTTGTGGATCCACGGCTCGGGGGAGGGGCAGAAGAGACTGCAGCCCCCCGCTCCCGCCGAGCGGCCGTCCTTTCAAGGGGCATGTTTCATTGGCTGCCGCGTGGGAACATGGCATCCTCGATGGGGACCGGGGCTTCCATTAGCGCAACAAAGTGGCCACTACTTGACAGAAGCGGCCCTGTGTAATCATGCATGATTCCGCGGTGGGATCGGCTGCCAACTTTTCCTGTCAATTTCCAAATGTTTCCCTTCCTGCCGAACTGCCACGAAGGTCTGTGGGGAACCGGCCCCGCGAACGCCAAGGCGCCCTCTCGCACTTCTTCTTTGATCGACATAAGGATATATCAAGGCAGGCGGGGTATCGATTGGGGACCCAGCAATAGGTAGATCGTGACGGCGGGAGGGAGCCCACCCATCCGTAAGGGGACCGGTCATCGAGATCAGACGGTGTTGGCAAGCCCATCTACGGGCTTGTATACCGCGCAATGGCGTAGAATGGGGGCAATATTGTTTCGGAGGTTCTCCCGTTTAGCTGGGCGGGTGACAATGGTCATCTCAATCGCAACCTCAACAAGGGCTGGGCACGAACGAAAAAACACTCATGCAACGGACAGCCAACCCTGTGACGAAGCCAAGATGGCTCCTACGAGATTCAGGCACCCCCACCGTGAACGAAGTGAATACAACAGAAGGGGCGCAAGGCCCCGACAACCGGCGATCGAAGCACCCTGGCATGCACGCCTCGGCTTAGAGGGTTGTGTTTCCGCCAACCTCTACACTCCGCGGGCTAGGTCCGCGTTTGGAGCCAGGGAATATCCGACCGCCGCACGGAGGGGCGGGACAAGGTGTAGTCAACGGCGCGGGTTGCACCGCAGCAAGGTCTTCTCTGACCGGCGCGCCTGTATAAGTCGAGCAGCGCCGCCAATGATGCGAATCGCAGAGTACCACGCATCGGCTCGTGCCAAAAAGCACGAGATAGGTATGTACCTGTACCTGGGGATAAAACAGATATGCGTACCAGTTGAGACAAAAAAGAAAGCAAGAAGGAAGAACGCAAAAATAATGAGAGCACTGCTGCTGGGCAGAGGAAGCTTGGCCACTTGGCAAGACCCCAAAGAGAAGGATTTGGGGTTGTTTTGTTGTAAGTAGGCGTACATACGGTCGTCCCCTCCGTAACCTCTCGGGGCGGTATCCGTCTTCAAAGGCCCCGGGTAAAATACCTGCGGTTTCGCCCTGGCTCGCCGATCTGTGTTGCCAGAATATGCAAGCACGCGGGTGGGAAAATGAAATGCCGTGGCGGTCAAGAGGGGAGATGGCGCCATCCAAACAGAGATATGAGATGCACATGTGAGAGAATGGAAAAACAGGAAAACAGAGCAAGCGAAGCATCTCGGAAACAACGGCATACCCAAAGTAGGCAGAGAGATCCCTAAACAGGGTTCAGAGCCGCTAAAAAAAAGCCATCGTGAAAGCCACGCGACTGACGTGAGGGAGCTTGTGACGGGCAATGAAAGGGCTGTCAGCGCTGTGTGCCATCCCACAGGAGCCACATACCTATGTAGGCTTGCTGAGGTGATGATGGAGTCAAGGCCCCAAGACGGCGAAACATAGGCCCTCATGCTCGGGCAAGGCGTTGTATTGGCTTGGAGTCGGCAGGCGGTATCCCCCGGAGGCCCTCGCGTGTGGGACACGGTCAGCAGAGTGAGAGTGGGCGGGTGGCGGTGACCAACCAGGCCTGCATCCCTCACCTGCAAGGCGCAAGTCCGACGTCCGCCGCGAGGCGGTATATAAATCCCGACGGTGAAGAAAAGACTGGCCTGTCGAGTTGACGGAAGGCAGTGGAGTCGGGGCCCATGGTTGTGATGCTTAATGGCCAACTCGGTCATGCAGCAGGTTGCTCGGACGGGTCCAGGTTTCACCAATATGAGTGAAGCCCATTATGAACTGGCGTATATTTGTAGAGGCCGGCGGGGCTGGTCCGGGTCCCGAATCGTCAAACGTGCTCGTCCTGTCCCACGAACGATGGGCCAAGGACACGGTGGTTGGGGGTGGCTCCTCTCCTCGCTGTCCACCAAATTAGAGACGTTGGAGCGCTGGCTCGGCCCTGCGGAGAAATGGCGGATCTGAAGCTGAGGTGTTTCCTCGACCTCCTGGTCATCCACTCTTCTACGCGAACCCACTCCCTCATTGCTCCCTAAAAATGGCACTGCGGTGGCAGTGAGCGGCAGTGAAGAAAAGACGGGCGGCGTGAACTACTTACCGTAACAGGGACAGGTCCAGCGTCAGTGACCAGGGCCCGACTGGCAGCCGCACCATATCCGGCGTCCAGTGTAGATAAGCAGGGGTGAACTAGTCAGTGCGGTGGACTGCATCGGCCCCCTGAGGTTTGCTGCGAAGATAAACCTGTTTGCGTGCGGACTAAATTTGCTTCGATCCGAGGCGGGATCCGTCGGTTCCAGAGAGGGCACTCTATAGGTGGGGTTTCCCAACCAGGGGACCAAACACAAGACGGAGGTGCCGTGATGATGGATGCGCTGTTGTTGGACCAACGGGACACTAGCGGCCGTACTGCGGTGAAACGGACGGCCGCTGTGGGGGCCCATTGTGATATGCATGTTCAAATGCCGCGCTCTTCTTCGCAGACGTCCGGGTGGCAGATGGCGCGCGGGGCGACGGGAGCTGGCGGCAGGCAGTCCGGGCAGTCTGGCAGTCTGGCGGCATCTTATTGCGTTTGCGAGCAGGACCCCCGGCCACCGCCCATAATCGCCGTGGCCGACGAGTCCGCGTGCGGGCACAGACCCCTCTACGCCGTCGCGGGATTCGGTGACAACGTGTCCATCCTGCGTGCGTTCGGTCGGTCGGCTACTCGGAGAGGTACCTAGGGAATGTGGGTGGGTTGGTGGTGCCCGCCAATTTGTTTGGCGTGGCCTGCAGCCCCTCCGCCCGCAACCCGACTGAGTGGGGCCATGTCGTCATACTGGGTCCGATCGGCAGCCTAAAAGACCCCTTTTTCAGGTCTATTATGGAGTGGACCCTGCATCTTGACGAATCGTAGGCTGTACAGTAACGGACCCTTTTGTGCGTCAGGCCTTTGGCCAGTGATATCGCAACGGCCAGCGGAAAATCGGGGAAGAATAGGAGACAATGGAGGGGATCGACGACTGCCCAGAGAAGGTTTGCTGCCCGTCGCCTGTCGTGCCCTGTGTGCCTCTGTCAGTGGTCGATGTATTCTTGGCAAATCCTGCGCTGGAACCTGTCAGAGCCCGATTAGCAAACAGGGCACTGGGGCCGTCCATCGTGGCAGCAGGGGCAATACTATGTAGGCTTCGACCCTTCGCCATCCGTGCGGTCTGAGGTGAGCTCAGCCATAATGGTGCCCGCAACCAATGCGATAGTATTTTCTTATCTTTCGGCCCGCTTGTCTCTGGCTCCAGGGTCCGAGGTGAGGTAGGGGTATGTGCAGGGACTGGTGCCATCGTTGGTTCTGTCCGCACTGTAGATGCCCGTCCTGTGCATCCATCGAGTCGAAGATGCCCCATGGAAGCATAGCCGGAAAAGACGGCCAATCTTCCCGCCTTCTAACTGGCAAGTTCATGGACTGGCACTCCCGGCAGTCCCATTAGGGGAGGAGCGCAGAGCGCGTCTTCTGCTTGGCAGCAGAAGGAAATGGAACCTCGGTCTTCCTGGGCGCCTGACAAGAGATTTGCGTGCGCTTTGGCGCTTCGTGCATCAGGCTAACAAGACTTGCAGGCTTCATGTTGGTCGCAGGTTCTCCTCGGCGTATGCCCGTACAGTATACCACACTCTGTCCCTGGGTATTCCTGGCCGTCCAAGTGGGCAACTGTGGACCTCCAAGACCAAGATGGATTATGGCGAGTGGCTTATTCGCTGCTGCTGCATCGCCGCAAGGCAGGTTGGGGCCTCTTACTCATTGCAGGTCTTGGAAAGTGGGAATGGAGAAAACGGCGGCGGCGAGTCAAGGACGATGACGAAATGGCGATACGGCGGCTGGAAACCGCCACGGTGGAAACAAAGGGACCGGACTTGATCGGATGAAAGATTTTGCGATACCCAGGCCCTGAACACCCTACCCAGCCGATGGCAATTAATGGGACAAACTGCTCGGGCTGTGTTGTTGGGATACTAGCCTTGCGTCAGCCGCGTGGGGATAAAAAATTGCATTGAGAACTTTCACAGCCGGGGCTATTGGACGGGCGACGGGAAAGGTAAATTCGAAATGAGCATGTGCGGTGGGAGGCTACTGGCTGTGGCTTGCTATTTGCCGACTGGGTGAGCGTTGTCGCCGGGCTGCCCCTGGTTACTATCGTGAGCGCGGGAGTGGCTTCCTTAGATGGAGGGCGGGATCAGCAGGGGAGAGATGCCTGTTAAAGACTGACTCGAACACAACGGCCAGCTTTGAGTGATGGCAGGTACACCCTAACAGCACTGTGCGACCGTGCTACCCGCCGGTTTGTTCAATTTGGCATAACCGTGCAGAGAGCCGCCTGCAAGCAAGGAACGACATCGCTCAAATGCGTACGCATTCTTGTCGCGATACCGCCCAGAGCGGCCCGATTACTTGGCAACCGCGGGCGTGCTCGTCCCAACTAAAGTCAATAGTTAGATCCTATACGGAACAGTACATCACTTGGCCATTCCGCCACTCTGTGAGATGACAAATGCATCTGCGAGTGGCCGTGATGTCAAAGGCGTGGGGAGTGACGTCGCAAGCTAGACTAGATCGTGGGAGAAGGCCTGGCACAGGTGCCACTGACCACGACACTTTGGACGGCTCGACCTTGTCACCTTGTCCAGGAGGCCTGGAAGCACGCTGAGGCGGCCAGAAGGACGATAACCACGAGGAACACAGTGGAGATTGGTAGGTAGTTTCGCAATGTTACCTTTTCCCTCTGCATCGCACCTCTCCTCTCTCAGGCTGACTCCACGTTAATCTTTTACTGTTCCGAGGCGGTGCTTGCTGTGCGTCTTTCCGCAGGCTTCCACCAAGCCCAACAAACACGCAAGCCCTGCATCACTTCACTGAGCAGGTCGTCCTTGTTTTTGTCGGTGTGGATACTGTCGACCCGCCCGTTGAACAAGGGCCTTCCGTCGGCGGTTGCTTTCTAATGTGCCATTTTACCCCCGACAGGCAATCCCAAGAACTACCGTACAGTATGCGCGACGCCGCCGTCGCTTGTCACTTCCGTTCGATCTTCCGTTATTCTTAGCGCTGGGCAGCCGTGGCGGATCGTCGAGACTGTCATTTTGGGGACGGATCGTGAAAAGTCACCGGAAGAAGAGATGGCAGACAGGCACTCCTGACTCGGGGAGAATCGGTGACGCCATTCGTAAACCCAACCGTGCCACCCTGCTTTCTCCCGTCGTTTTGAGCACCGGCAGCTCGCAGAAAGGCCCGTTGGAGCATCCCGGCAGCCGTCGAACCGGCAGGATTTGGCGGCTACGACCACCACAATCTCCGTCTTGGGCGTCGCGGTGCTACGGCCGAATACGCGCTGCGCAACACTGTTTCCGATGTTGGGGCTGGTGGAGCGGTGGCGTGCTTCACTTGAGCTGGTATCGCCTCTAGGTGCCATCGCCTGAACTCCTCCCAGATGCAGACTTCAGAGACTCATCTCTTCCCTCCCACAGAGAGCAGGCATGGCCCCTGTGTCCTTCGCATCCACGAGCCAACTAACCGATGTTCCCTTGGGCAGTCATATGCCAAAGCTGGATTAAACGGAGCCAGGCCATGGATGGCCCACCATCTTTTTGAGACGGAACCAAGAGTAGAAGACCCACTCGTTGCGCTTCCACGCCTGGGCAGCCTTGTACAGGCGGCTGCGGCCTTTTTTTACTTTTTGCCTTTAGGGGGGCGTGTGGAAAGGAGCCACCCCGGCGTGACGATCGTCTCGCACTATGCCCTCTGGCTTGGCGGCCGGACCTTGCGGAGACGCCCCTATCGACATCATCCGTCTGTTGACCCAATGCCTTCCGCCATGGGGACGAGCCGGCCCACTCTTCATCCAAACCTAGGGGACTGAGAAACCAACCCCAGGAGGATATAAGTATGATGTCTTCCCTCACTGATCCAGTTTTTCTTCTTGCTCATCCCCAGTTTTCCACACCAAGCTCAGAGCCGTTGCCACTTGATCCTCTTCTCCTGATCGATCTCCGATATCTCCTCCACAGCTTCCAACCCACCTGCCTACATCACGCCCCAGGACCCCTTAGTCTGGCTGGGACCTCATATATACACACATCTCTTTCCTCTTGTCAGCACGGACAGATACCGCCTTCAACCCGTCTTGCACCCTGGGGCCCCTGACATCTCTATCTATACATACGTTTTGACAACATGTCTCCATCAAACGCTGTCCAAGCCAAGAAAGCCGTCCACTTCGGTGCCGGCAACATCGGCCGTGGCTTCGTTGCCTGCTTCCTGCACAACTCGGGCTACGAGGTCGTCTTCGCCGACGTCACAGACAGCCTCGTCGACTCCCTCAACGAGGAATCCTCGTACAAAGTCATCGAGGTCGGTGCCGAGGGCACTGAGGAGAACACCATCACCAACTACCGGGCCATCAACTCGCGGACGCACGAGGAGGAGCTGATCCAGGAGCTGTCCACTGCCGACGTCATCACCTGCTCCGTCGGCCCCAACGTCCTCAAGTTCATCGCCCCTGTGATTGCCAAGGGCCTTGAGAGGAGGCCAACGGACCTGGCCCCTGCCGCCGTCATCGCCTGCGAGAATGCCATCGGGGCCACGGACACCCTGGCCGGGTTCATCAAGGAGCACACGCCGGAGCACAGGCTCGAGGCCATGTCGGACCGTGCCCGGTTCGCCAACTCGGCCATTGACAGGATCGTGCCCGCCCAGGAGCCCGACGCCGGCCTGGACGTCAAGCTGGAGAAGTTCTACGAGTGGGTCGTCGACCGCACCCCTTTTGCCGACCACAGCCCGCCCGCCATCGAGGGCATCAACTGGGTCGACCACCTGGAGCCCTACATCGAGCGCAAGCTGTACACGGTCAACACGGGCCACGCCACGGCCGCCTACCACGGCTACAACCGGCAGAAGCGGACCGTGTACGACGCGCTGCAGGACAAGGAAATCCACGCCGAGGTGCGGCGGGCGCTCGAGAACACGTCGAGCCTCATCACGACCAAACACGGCATCGACGAGGCGGCCCAGCGCGCCTACGTCAAGAAGATCCTGACCCGCATCGGCAACCCCCACCTTGAGGATGCCGTCGAGCGCGTGGGCCGTGCGCCGCTGCGCAAGCTGAGCCGCAAGGAGCGCTTCGTCGGCCCCGCCGCCGAGCTGGCCGAGAAGGGCGAGGACTGCGCCGCCCTCCTCGACGCCGCCGAGATGGCCTTCCGCTTCCAGAGCGTCGAGGACGACGCCGAGAGCCAGGAGCTGGCCCGCATCATGGCCGAGAACAACCCGGAGCAGGTTGTCGCCCAAGTCTGCGGGCTCCAGCCCTCGGAGAAGCTGTTCCCGAAGATGGTCGCTATCGTCGAGAGGGTCCAGGCCGACTCGCTCGACGACTCCGAGTAACCCTTTTGAGGTTTCCGCTCTCTTCTTTTTTTGTCACGTTAATTTCCCCTTTTTGCAAAACCATGCCATAGAGTTCATTTGCATCCACGACGATCGTTACCCCATCGTCACACCCCATTTGCATCGTCATATAGGCGTTGTGACGGCATTGCAGGCGTTTTGACATTTCCCTGATTTGGACTATTTTTTCTCCCCCTTTTGCTAGATATTTGGGTTTGACCTTTCGCCCAACAACCTTTTCTTTTTTTTTCTTCCTTGGTTCCCTGTGGGGCCAGGCTTTGTTTTTATTCTTCTTTGAATTTATAGCTTAGAAGGCGTCAATCGGGAGTATGAGAAGCATGTTCCAGATGCTTGTTGCTTTTGGAAAAGGAAGACGAACGATTGGATGAAACATGGTAGATACCAGCTTAAGAATACCACACCACAGTATATCCCGTTAACAAGTGTCCCTGTCGCAACGCTGAGTTATATGTTTCGTTCGGGCATCTGAGCAGAGCCACGCGTTTTGCCCGAGCGTAGAGATCACAAGTGTTTCCCAAAGTACAGGACCCCATAATGCGGTGTCAGGAAATATTCCCGCAATCCTGTGGTTGGCCTCCGTCCTTCAGGGCCTGGAATTGCGGGATTTGGTCCATGGATATGAACAAGACATGTGACAGTAAGCAAAGTGCGCGGGAAATTAGTTACACAAACGCAATGCAGCCCATCGAAGTTGATGTGAATGGAAGTAAAAGTCTGGACCAACAAATACAAAGTTCGGCATGAACCTTCAAGAAGGGTTGTGATAGCGTTTACGCCACAGCGTAATATCGACGCGGTTGGCTGTGGCTCATCAGCCCGCCGAGTTGTGGCGCAAGCAAAATGCCCCGCAATGCAGGGGTACTCCTCAATTGCGCATGTGTTGCCTCAGGCAGCTAACTCCTGTCGGAAAGACCACATTTGTGAAGCTCGAAATTGGGCCTGGGAATAGGTGCATGGCGCGGTAGCTCCAACCTCACCAAACAAACAGCCTTCCACGATCCGACGGGCCGCCCCAACCATTGGTGCAGTGAAGCTCCCATCCTCTGTTCCCTTCTTCTAATCGCCACCGGCAGGCCCAGCGGTCCTAATTCGAAGCCGACAGATGCTCCCCCGAGCTGCTGTTTGAATTCACCCCCACCTTGGCTGCAGCTCAAGGACGACTTGCATCGTGATCGGACCGGGCGGCGATAAACCAAACCAGTATTCAAGATGCGGTTAGACGTCAAGGTGGGCGCACGCTGGCTTTCATTTTCCGCTCCTTGGGTGTCTCTGGCTTGTGCGACTGCTTCAAGATATGTGGCCTCAGCGCCCATTGTTAAGCCAGCCAGCCGATGGCGCACAAGAACCTCAGCCGGAACCTCGCCGGATCCCCTTGACCGCCGTTCCTCTATAGCCTCCAATTGCGGACAGCGGGGCTTCGTGCTAGCATTCTGCTAACATGGCTCTCAACGTACAGCGCCAGCTCTTCGCGCGGAGCGAGAGGGTCAAGGGCATTGACTTCCATCCGCAAGAGCCATGGATCCTGACGACTCTCTACAGCGGTAAGCCCGCGCCCCCCTAGAACCCAGACCAGCAGGACAAGCAAATAGCCAGATGTGCCGACCTGGTGGCGATGCTAACTGCGGAACGACCCCTCCCCGGCGCAGGCCATGTCTATATCTGGTCGTACGAGACGCAGCAGATCGTCAAGACGTTCGAGCTCACAGATGTGCCGGTCCGCGCCGGCCGCTTCGTGGCGAGGAAAAACTGGATTGTCTGCGGCTCCGATGACTTCCAGCTGCGCGTGTACAACTACAACACCTCGGAGAAGATAACGTCCTTCGAGGCACACCCCGACTACATCCGCGCCATCGCCGTCCACCCGACACAACCATTCGTCCTCACGGCCTCGGACGACATGACCATCAAGCTGTGGGACTGGGACAAGGCGTGGAAGTGCGTCCAGGTCTTTGAGGGCCACAGCCACTACGTCATGGGCCTGGCCATCAACCCCAAGGACACAAACACCTTCGCCTCGGCCTGTCTTGACCGCACCGTCAAGATCTGGAACCTCGGCTCCTCGACGGCCAACTTCACGCTCGAGGCCCACGAGACAAAGGGCGTCAACCACGTCGACTACTACCCGCACTCGGACAAGCCGTACCTCCTCACCACCTCGGATGACAGGACGGTCAAGATTTGGGACTACACCACGAAGTCGCTAATCGCAACCCTGGAGGGGCACACCAACAATGTGTCTTTTGCTTGCTATCACCCTGAGCTTCCCGTCATCATCTCTGGTTCCGAGGACGGAACCATCAGGATATGGCACGCCAACACATACCGCTTCGAGCAGTCGCTCAACTACGGCCTCGAGCGCGCCTGGTGCGTGTCGTACCAGAAAGGAAAGCAGGGCGTTGCTGTGGGGTTCGATGACGGTGCGGTAGTCGTGAAGCTGGGTCGAGAGGAGCCGGCCGTCTCGATGGACAACTCGGGCAAGCTTGTCTGGGCAAGGCACAACGAGGTGGTTTCCTCAATTATCAAGGGCGGGGGTATGTGTGATTAGAAACACTCGAAGACTTTCAACCTTGCGCTTCAAGGGACTGTCGGTACTAACCCGCGGCATACGCAGACGCGACGATCAAGGATGGAGCACCGATATCTCTCCCAACCAAGGATATGGGCACCTGCGAGGTCTACCCCCAGACACTGATTCACTCGTCGAACGGCAGGTTCGTCGCGGTGTGCGGCGACGGCGAGTACATCATCTACACTGCACTCGCCTGGAGGAATAAGGCTTTCGGCTCGGCTCTGGACTTTGTGTGGGCGTCCAAGGAGAACAGCACCGACTTCGCCATCAGGGAATCCGCCACCAGCGTCAAGGTCTACAAGAACTTTGTCGAGAAGTCGGGAGGCCTTGACGTTGGGTTCCAGGCCGATGGTCTCTCCGGCGGTGTCCTGCTGGGTGTGAAGGGACAGGGCGGTATTTCGTTCTTCGATTGGGCTACTGGCGGTCTCATCAGGAGAATTGAAGTCGAGCCCAGGCAGGTATGATACACCAGGGGCCCCATTGTCCCTCACCGGTCGATATCAACCACTGACAGTCGTACAGGTGTACTGGTCCGAGAGCGGCGAGCTGGTCACGCTAGCCTGCGAAGACACTTTCTATGTCCTGAGATTCTCGCGCGAGAACTACATTGAGGGCCTGCAGGCGGGACTGGCCGAGGAGGACGGTGTTGAGTCTGCCTTTGAGGTCATCACTGACATTAGCGAGAGGTGCGTTTTCCTACCGCGTTACGACAAGGCGAGATCTCTTACTGACATATCATTCCTGTTGTAGCGTACGGACCGGCGAGTGGGTGGGTGACTGCTTTATCTACACAAACAGCACCAACAGGCTCAACTACCTGGTGGGTGACCAGACGTACACCGTTTCGCATTTCGACCAGCCCATGTACGTCATCGGTTACATCCAGAGGGACTCCCGCATCTACCTCGCCGATAAGGATGTCAACGTCACCTCTTTCGCCTTGTCGCTCCCTGTTCTCGAGTACCAGACCCTGGTCCTCCGTGAGGACATGGAGACGGCGGCGGAGCTCCTGCCGACGATTCCCCAGGATCAGCTCAACAAGATTGCGCGATTCCTCGAGGGCCAGGGCCACAAGTCTCTGGCACTGGAGGTCGCCACGGACCCGGAGCACAAGTTCGACCTTGCGTTGGCGCTGAACCACCTCGACATCGCATTGGAGCTTGCGAGGGAAGCGGACGTGGAACACAAGTGGAAAACGGTGGGCGACGCGGCACTCACAGCATGGGATGTGGGACTAGCGGCAGAGTGTTTTACACACGCCAAGGACCTCGGCTCTCTCCTGTTGCTCTACAGCTCGACGTCGGACCGCGAGGGGCTTGAGAAGCTGGCAGCGCAGGCGACTAAGGCTGGCGTGCACAACGTCGCCTTCTCCGCTAAATGGCTGCTCGGCGACGTGGCGGGCTGTGTGGATGTCCTGACGGCGACGGGCAAGCTCGCGGAGGCTGTTTTCTTCTCCCAGACTTACAAGCCCAGCTTGACGACCGGCGTAGTATCACAGTGGAAGGAGTCACTGGAGAAGAGCAAAAAGGGGCGTGTGGCACGCATGCTGGGCACGCCTGGCGAGGATGCAGAGCTCTTCCCCGAATGGGACGAGTGGCTCAAGCTCGAGGCTGAGGGCGGCTCGGTGGATGACGCGAAGAAGGCCGAGGAGGAGGAAGAAGAAGAGGAGGATGATGAGGAAGAGGAAGAGGCAGAGGAGGAAGCCTAGGAACTTGTCCCGGACGCTTCTCTACTGACCCGCGCCTCGGGCTAGTTTCTGATCATCTTTATAGCAAGTTTGGTTTTTTCTCTGTGCAAGTGCATGGGTAGAGGGAGGCTGTGCTGTGGGTGGCTGGACAAAGGCAGCCTATGATTTTACGTCTATCGGGAAAAAGTTGTAGACAAAGACGAATGCATTGCTTTGCGTTTTGTGCCCTGTGCTCGTTGGGTTTTTAATATCCCCGCGTTGGCGCCATCGCGCAAGCAGCTCCGTAAATCGGTCGACAATCGGGTCCCGGCGGGATAACCGCAAATTATCGAGAACCTTAGCTGTTAAAAGCCAGAACATCGACTTTCCAGAGGAAACGGGGGATCGACGGGGGAACTTCTTATCTAGAATTGTTACAATCGGGTTTCTGCTCCCCTGGGCACCTGGAGAGAGGTGTCGACTGGATGAAAGCTGGACGGTAGGTGCGGTGGCCGTGATTGCTCGCTCTAGGGGATTCCCGGCTCCCGTGACCTGCCTCCCTCTGTCCCTTGTAAAGATGCCTCCTTCTGTTATCGGTGTAATTCATTGCTTCCGTCTAGGTTTCCACGTTCCTCCCAGACGCAATCCTCCGACTACCCTGTTCTGTGCCTCAGCATTTTTATATGCGTTTCTCGTCGGCTTACAGCGTGATTCGAGCAACAATCCCAAGCAAAATGTATTTTAAGCTGAAAAAGCTGCCAGATAGAGTAGCAGAATACCATAAAAAAAAGTATAAATTTCCAGACTTTTTTTTTTTTTTTTTTTTTTTTTTTTCACTGTGCGGCCTGCCGTCGCCGGCTTGGTCCTGTCGTAGGTGGAGCACCGCATCACGAAAGCCAACCTCGTCACAAGATGGGCCTGTGATATCCGGGCTTCTCGTCTGGGTATGGAAGAAGCGGTGCGGCACGGGGCTGCCGGCGATGCTGCCGAATAGGGGCGGCGACGAAGAAGGCGCGACAGGGAGCCCGCACAAGCCGGGCGGAGGCGTTATGCAGCTGGCCCATGGCGTCGGTCTTTACGCCCTCCGACACGTCGTCCCGGAAGGACTCGAGCGGCTGGCTGGGAAGGCACTGTACTGCATGACTTGGAAGAAACGGCCCCCGTGGTCGTACGTGGCATAAAGCCTAGGTAGGGGCTGGAAAGCCCGGGATGCGCCGCCGGAGCAGCAGTAGCAGGGCGTGGCCCTCGTTGCTATGTACGAAGAGAGATTTTTCGTACTTGGGCGCGAACAGGCCCCGCACCACCATGACGCGCTTGTCCGACGGCGGGTAGAGGGATGGCAGTGTCGTTTTGACCGCCTCGATCTCGTCGAGAGCCGGGAGCGGCTCGGGCAGGCCCCTGCAGGTCTCATAAGTATGGGAAGGGCGGGCGCTGTGAAGCCCCATGTCCTCGGCTGATCGCTTGGAAGCAACCTACCCGTGTTGAGGTCGCACAAAGAATAGTGCTAACGAGGACCTTTCATGCTTGAATGGAGGAGGGATGGACCAATCGGAAGCTACATTTGTGCGTTATCCCACGTTGGTGACACGATAAATCCAAAGCATCCAATTCCCCCCTCCTGCGTCTTCCAAAGCTCCTCCCACAAGGTCTCGTCTCCTATCATGTCTTTCACCACACAGCAACGCTACCCGGTCTACCTGTCAAAGTCCAAAGTCTGCCTCAAAGATCCCGACATCCCAGGTCCACGGTACCACCCACGTCCTCTTCGTCGAGACCAATCCGCAGGACCACTCGGGCATCAAATTCCACGTCATCGGCGATATCACCAGCATCTCCGGCATGACGTACGAGTCCAGGCCGTCGCCGGGGCCCGAGGCAGAGTACGGCGACAGCTTTCACAGCAAGGAACTGCTCGGATACACGCCGCCCCCTGCAACAGCCGACGACAAGAGCTTCGAGCAGGAGCGCTGGGACGCGCTCCTGGGAAGCCTGCCCACGCTGCCGAGGCAGAAGGCGTTCAACACGGCCATGTGCATGACCGAGCTGGTTAAAGCGTGGGAGCCGCAGGTCTAGTTTTATGCGCCGGAGGAGACGCGCCACGTGCCCTGGAAGTGCACCGAGTGGACTAATAACTATGCGGTCCCGGCGCTGCTGGAGGCTGGGTTTGTTGTTGTTGTCGATGACGCGACGCCGGTATCGGTCTCGGGCTCGGGCTCGGCGGCTGAATCTGGACCTCGCAGGTTCGGCCGCCATCGAGATAATGCGTTTTCGACGCATTTCTTTTCTGACAACTGCGACTGGCGAGATATTAGGATAGCTGGCAGGAATCCCCACAATGGTCTTCCGCTACTACCTATCTGAGGAGATGAAAACACAACGAGCTCGGGTACAATTGGACCCTGGAAGAAGACCTGTCATCCCGGCCATCGACATACGGCTGGTCACCTATTGAGGCGAATCTGCCGTCATTGGCCCGTCTACCATACGGGCCCCATCACGGAATTTTCGCCAACCCCCATCCATCCTACTTTCCGGTCGCCACGACAGTCAGCGAGACCCAAAGTGGCCGTCGGAGCGAGGGCGTCCCCGCCCCAGCGGCAAAACAGACGAGACACGCAAAACAGACGAAACACACGCCAGATCCCACACCACACTACATTGAGGCCTTCGAGGTGCCCTTGAGGACCTCGAGCGCCTCCTTGAAGTTCTGGATGTCGCGAGCAAGCTTCTCCCGCTGGACCCTGACGGCGTGATCCTCGCCCGCGTACTGGTCCAGCTGGTCGTCGTCGAGACTGTGGATGAGCTCGTGGTTGAGGATGTGCAAGGGGCTGTCCTTGGAGTAGAGCAGGTGGTGGTGGACGGCCTGAAGGCACACGTTGTCGGCGTAGCGCTTCATGGCGATCCCGTAGTAGCTCGCGAGCACGTCGTGGGTGTACTCGTGCATCTTCCCCACGGTGGCATGGTGGTTGTGGCCTGCGATCTCGTCGATCTGGTCCGTGGTCAGCTCGTACATCGGATCCAAGCCGTGCGTGTCCAGGCTGCTTTCCTCCGCGCCGACTTTGCAGATGGCTGCGGCTACGCGTTCACCCCGGAGATGGCACAGGCTCGAATTGAACTGTTGATTCGGCGTGAAGGAAGGGTTCTTCCTCTCAATGACCAGCAGCATTTCGACTTGATGTCGCGCCCGGTCGAAGCACTGTTCCAGCCGGTCTTGCACGAGATTGTCGAAGAGCTCTTCTGCAACGCGTGGGTCACCGCAGGTGGAAACCGCCCTTCGGATGAACGATGCGATAAGGCCTATAGCAAGATTGATGTAGGCTTCGGTGATCGGCTCCCAGTTCATGGTCTGCTCCTGGAAGGCGGCAGCGAGAATCGTGGCGTTGAACTGGAAGAAAGGCAGGTTAGATATGAGAAAGTTCCCGGCGGATAGAGCCTTGCGGAAAGGAGGGGAAGTCCGGCATGAAAATATAAGAGAAAGAGTGTTGCTCGTGGGTGGGATATAAAAACACGATGGGGAGCGAATATCGCGAGTGTCATCAAAACAAGGATGATGCGGGTATATTTTGCAGGAAAATGTGTAAGGGAAATTTGCTCACCGTCCCTAGGTCGGCGCCGCGGCTGTTGTCATGTAAAAACTTGATGTGGTCCATGATGCTGTCGGCGTCATCCACATTTATCTCCTCGAGCACGCTTTGAGCGATTGATATAGCTTTGGGGCACGACAATTTCATCTTGGAGATTATGGGGAATATCTTCGCGGCTGACTTAGTTGCCTTCCGAGTTCGGAGATGGGCAATACGTGATCATCCGACTGCACAAAGACACGTGTGTGTCCATACTCGCGGATTGCGGCCGAGAACTGTTCGTCCAGCTGAACAATGCGGGTGATGAGTCTATTGTTCGCCACAGAGAAGAAGTCAGGATGCTTGGTGTAGTTGGCGGCGAGTGCGCCCCCAATGATGGACTGGATCCGGTCGCACACTGCGAGGAGGTACGCCCGCTGGGCGTGCACGTCGGAGCGGCGCTGTCCCAGCGTGAGCTCCTCGGCACGAAGCCCGGCAAACCGGGTGGCGACCTCGGTCCGCAGCTGCCTCAATTCATCCTTGACGAGGTCGGTTAACAGCCCGCGAACCTTGATCTGCAATGCCCTGGTTCCGACTCTGCCGGTGCCCCGTATCACAGACCAAGGCTCCTTGGCGAAGAAGGCTGCCTCAGCATCCCGACCCTCCTCAAGCGTCAGGTTTGTGCTGTCGGGGCCGCGGCTTTTGACAACGTAATAGCCCAGCGTCAGGTCGCCCCGCTTGCCAGTGACATGGTTGATAGCGATCTGCTGCGTCGCCCTCTCAATGGCAAGATCTGGCTTTGTCAGGACACCCATGGTTCGCTTCATTTCAGGGTCGACCTCCTTGGCCAGTTTGAGGATCTCTTGGGTGGCGGGATCAACGTTGGCGGGAACAATGGCGAGAATAATGGTCCTCGGGTCTCGCATGTACTTCATCATCATGTTCTTGACGAGAAGGATGTCGGCCTCGGTGGTAACGCCTTGTTTCGGGGGTTTAATAATTAGTAAACAAACTTGTCTTCCGGATGAACGGTAGGGAAGAGAAAAGAGCTGGAGCCTACCCTGGGTCTCTTTGCGGAAGATGCCGGGAACGTCGATGACGGTGAAGTGTTTTTGCTGTTTTGCGTCATCAGTATTATTTCAGAGAGGAGGTTTAAGGAGTGGCGAGGAGTATAAGAGAGAAGGGTATAGAAAAAAAAAGAGAGAGAGAGAAAACGAACCTGAAGGCCGCAAATCTCAATCTTGAGCAGATGCTCACTAAAGGCATTGCCAGCCTCGGTCTTGACATCGCCAGAGCCGGAGCCGGAGCTGACTCCAAGCTCCTTGTTGGCATCCTTAAAGATCGCGCCCAGCATCTCGTTGTTCATCTGCGTGGCCTCGGGCAGGGTCCGCGAGAAGCTCTTGAGCTTGGCGGCGACGTCCGGGTCCGCATCCTCGTTGGGGGTGATGGTGATGGTGACGGACTCGTAGTCCTCGCGGCGGCAGGTTATCTGGGTCGCGTAGCGCGTGCAGAGCTCGGCGTCCCGCGGGAAGGCGAAGCCGGTGATGCCCTCGAGCACCGAGCTCTTGCCCGAGCTCTGGTCGCCGACCACGACGAGCTGGGGCAGCGAGATCTTGTTGCCGATCAGCTCGCGCAGCCGGTCGACCTTGATCAGGGTGGCCGAGTTGCCTCGGTCACCGTCTGCGAGCGTGCCGGCCATGGTTGCGTTGCCGCTCAGGTGTTGTGGTCCTGACGAGTTTGCGGATGGCGGGTGTTGGGTTGGGTGTCAGGTTGGGTGTCGGGTTGGGTGTCGGGTTGGGAAGTAGGTTGGGAAGTAGGTTCGAAAGTGGGCAGTAGAAATAAGCAGTGGGCAGGGTTGGGGAGACAACTGAGAGATAGCTTAAACGTTCTGAGTCGAAAGTGATGGCGGAGTGATAGGCTTGGCCTCCCTTGTGGCTTCTGGGTTGCGGAGCCATTAAGACGCCTCTTCACGCCAGATTACGATACAATCGGACTCTCTTGCATATGGCAATTCCCGGCACGTTTTGCTAACAAGGGAAATTTCTTTTTAACTCGAGATATCACTTTTCAGGTTCACAGACTGGCAGAAAAGTACGTTACATATAAGTCACATTCCCAATCCGCCCAGATCCTACGTCAAGAAAGTCGGCGGCACGTCCGGGCCCCAGACGTACAGCGTGTCGGGACCGGCGCGCCCACGGTGCGTCGGCTCCGACATGTCCAGCAGGTCGCCGTCGACGTAGTGCTCCATGATGAACTTGGCCGGGTCGAACCTGTGCGCGGCACTTCTTGTCAGCGCTCACGCCAACCTACCTTAGACCACAAAGGCACAAAAGGAAAGAGTCTGCTCACCAGTAGTCAAAGATCTGGCTCCCCATGATGTGGCGGCCGACGCCCCAGCAGTTCTCGTAGCCCTTCTCGCGCAGCCAGTCGTGACCGAGGACCTGGGTGTCAAAGTCGTGCGTCTCAAAGGACGAGTGGTGGACGTGCATCTTGGGCCCCTCGAAGAAGAAGAAGCAGTGGTGGTCGACCTTTTCCATGCCCCTGTCCAGCCTGAAGAAGACGGAGATGTCTTCCTCTTTGTCGTTGTAGGAGAGCTGTTGTGTGGGGAGTTTGTAAGTACATATTCACCAACATCCATCTATGGGCAGCCAGTCTTTTTGGTATAAAACCTACCTCGCTGGCAAAAAAGTTGAAGCGGGTCGAGTAGAATTCGTAGCACTTGGCAAAGTTGGTCACGCACATGCCAAAGTGGCCCAGCTTGTGCACCGGTGCTGGCCGCTTCTTGAAGCGCTGGAAGGTGTTGACGTCTCTTGTCTTCTCGAGAGGCTGAGAGGAAGGAGGTCAGATGGAGGGAAATGTGACGTCAAAAACGGCACCACGCAGCAACGCAAACATACAAAGTTGATCTTCAGGTCGGGAAAGTTGGGGTCCATGATCGGGACCTTTTCCTGGCCGTGCACCAGGTGGAAGGGGAAGCCATCGACGGGGTCGTAGAAGGTGACGCACTTGCCGCCGCCGGGGGCGTCGGTCAGATCGTAGACCTTGGTGGCCCTGCACTCGGCGGGCAGGGACACGGAGGCGTGGACCAGGTCCTCCTCGGACTCGACGGCGAAGGCGGCGCCGCCAAACTCGTCCTTGTCGGCAAGCTCGGCGCAGATGACAAAGGGCTCGGCGCCGTAGCCCCTGTAGTAGGTCTTTTCGCCCACGCGCTTGGTCTCGTAGAAGCCAAAGTCTTCGTAGAATTTCCTGATGGGGGCCACGTCCTTGAACTTGTAGTAGACGTGGGCCAGGTGGGTGAGCTTGATCTTTTTGAGATCGTTGTGCACCGAGGCGGCAGCCATGTTTACTGTCGTCGAGTCCACGCAGTAGTGTAATGACGTTGGTGGGTCTGGGTCTAAGGGGCGTTGAAGTCTACGCAAATCCGTGGGGAGGGGACCTCTTCTTGTCGACCAAGTCCCGTCCGGGGATGCCAAGGTATATCTATCTGCAGAGGCAATGTTCCACACCTTTTACCAAGCTCGGCTCCAGCTTCCCAAGCGGCGAATGTCAGGCCTTATAAAGCAACACGAGAAGGCATCGGAGCGAAGGTAGCGGGTTCCCGCACGGCGGAGCAAGCGGGGGAAGTCCATTGGAGGTGGGGGATTCCCACCTCCAGCCATGCCGGGCGGGTGGTTCGATTGACGGCAGTTGTCGAGCCGCTGTGATCCTCGTGCATGGCTCTGGGAAAAAGAAAACGCGACACATCCATGGATGGCCTGCCTCGCCCGCCGTCGCCAAACGACCCACGAATCTAGCCTGAATGGGATTGATGGAGGGGCATTTTGGATTTGACGTCCAACTTTCTCTCTCGAACCGAAGTCTCTCACGGTCGGGCTGATGCGGGGCATGTTGGGGCTCCGAAATTGGGGCACGGTGATACGTCACCGCGTGTAACCCCCCTCAGCCTTCTGTCACACCTTTTGGCGTGCGGCTGCGCAGTAAATCAACAACCCGCGTCGCGACCCCTCACCGGACCCTGATTCGCCCATCCCGTCGGTCGCCATGGCAAAAAAGCTATCCAAGGCGCACGCCCACGCCAGTGTCAGCACCACGGCCACCTCGAACCCGGCCTCGTCGCAGTCCTCCCTTGTAAACCCATCGCTCGTCTCGCTGCCAAACTCTGTCCGGGCAACAGGCGCCGCCACCACTACCACCGCCAACACCGGCATAGCCCGCTGCCTGACCGACGAAGAGCCCCTCCCGCGCCTCGTAGTCTTCGACCTCGACTACACCCTGTGGCCCTTCTGGGTCGACACGCACCCGGTCCCGCCGCTCAAGTCGGCGGGCGGGTCCGCGCGGGACGCCGCGACCGACAAGGTGGGCGACAGCTTCGCCTTCTACGCCGACGTGCCGCGCATGCTCTATACCCTGGCCGCCATCGGCGGCGTGCGCCTAGGCGTGGCCTCACGCACGCACGCGCCTGACCTGGCGCGCGACATGCTCAAGCTGCTGCACATCCCGCCCGGCGGCGGTGCCGAGCCGCTCGCTAGCGAAAAGGGGGGCCGCGAGAAGAGCAGACGCGCGCTCGACTTCTTCGACGCGGGGGTGGAGGCGTACCCGGCCAGCAAGACGAGGCACTTTGAGGCTATACAGCGGCGCACGGGGCTGCCGTACAGCGAGATGCTGTTCTTTGACGACGAAGCCAGAAATCGGGACGTTGAGCAGGCGCTGGGCGTGCTATTCTGTCACGTTCGCGACGGCATGACGTGGGACGAGCTGGATAAGGGCGTACGCAGGTGGCGTGCCCGGAGGCTGGCCGGGGCAACGTGAAGTTGGATGGGTGCACCCACCCAGCCGTGGCATAGATTTTAGAGATACGCAGACATGAGTGAATGTCGAGACTTTTTCGCCTATACCCAGACAGGTGTGCAAATATGCGCATAATCTTGGCTGTTCTGAATACGTTCTAAAGATACTATTCCAAGGCGAGGACGAGGAATCCCGGAAAACCATGCGCCAAAAGCCCCGAGCAGGATATTGTTTGCTATGCCGCAGTAAAGAGAAGAATGACATCGACGAGACTGATTCCATCATGTATCCCAGAGAGGCTACCTCCCATCTTATCCGATGACGCCAAACCGAAAAAACACACGGCCATCCCTGAGCCGCCGCTGTTGCGACCCCGCGAACTCTAAATGCCGTGTTGCACAAAATCCAAATCCCTGTGCCGCAAACTCTACTGCACGTCGCACCTGTGCCCCGGACGCCCGCGTTTCCACTAGGCGGCGAGCGTGGGGGCGGACCCGCTGGTCTCGTTGACCTCGGGCTTCTTCTCGGCGTCCACCTGCGGGACCACCGCCGTTGGCCCGTCGACCCGGGTCTCGGTGATGGCGAGACTCTGCACGGCGGCCTCGAGGTCGACGGGCCGCGAGTTCTGCACCACGGGGTTCGCCGTCACCATCGCCGTCAGGATCGGGCCGTCCTTCTCCTCGCCGGGCGGCACGGGCTGGACGCCGACCACGGGGTTCACGGGGCCCACAGGCGTTGGCGGTCCGTCGTGAGGGGCGTGGCCGCCGTGGAAGGGAGCGTTTGTGGAGTTAGCGCCCTTGAAGGACCTCGGGAAGGTGCAGACGCGGACCCTGCGCTGCTGCTGCTTCACGGACCCCACGGCGATGCACTCGAGCCGCTCGTCGTCCAGGGCCCTCCAGTAGACGGGGCCGTTGGGGAAGTTGTCGTGACCTGTCTCCCAGGACGCCGTGGCCTTGATGGCCGGGTCCAGGTTCGGCGGGTCGCTCCAGCCGAACTGGAGCTCACCGCCGTACTGCTTGGGTATGTCCTTCTTGTCGATGAAGGTGCTGAGGACGGGCAGGACATCGGCGGGGCTCAGGATGAAGATCTTGGCCACCGTGTTGGGGTCGAACCAGCGCTTGACCCAGCCCCACACGGTCGGGAAGAAGAAGGGTGCGCCGATGACGAAGATGCGGTCCAGAGTCTCGGGATAGTGGGCCGTGGCCAGGGTGCTGGCGGCCTGCATGTGGGCCTTGAGGTTCCAAAACTGGCGCAGGCTGACGCCCGAGACGTCGACGATGTTTGTGCTCAGCGTGATCGGGGTCGCGGGTGCGTACGGGCGGTCGGGCATCTCAGTGCAGAGCGGCTGCACGAACCGCGTGAGGTTCTCGTACAGGGCAAACAGCCGCAGCAGCTTGGGCGGCGTCTGGCCGTCGGCGTGGGCCTTGCTGTACGTGTCATCGGCCGTCTTTTCGTAGTGCGCGATCGTCTTGCTGTCCAGGTGCCTGATCTCAAAGAGGTAGAGAGGGATGCCTCTGCGTTGCCCGTCAGCGCCTTCTGCTTTATCCGCGGTTTGCGATAGGGCGGATGGAGGGCACGGGTACAAACCTCTTGTCTCTCCGTCCTGTCCATTGCGGATACTGTCATTCCTCTCCATAGTCAGCAGCCGCAGTTGCACAGGGAAAGAAGCGCAGAGATGGCGCAACGCACCAAGATCCTGCTCTGCTCGTATGCGTCGAGATCGATGGTGTCATAGAGGACGTCTAACCGCGTCGCCGCCCGCCAGTCTTCTGTTTCCTTGAACTGCTTGAAGGCATCCTGGGGCACCCAGCGACGGGCGCGGAGGAATCTCCTGTAGCGAGGGTGGAAAATGGTCCAAGAGTTAGCTTCCGCGGCTCCCGGCATCTCCGGCAGTGCACAACAGGGCAAGGGCGCACAAACAGCAGCGTCTGGTCGTCGTGTGAGGGCGGTGGACCCGGTGAATATTCGCCCCTTTCTGTGATCAGGGCCTTGAAGTCTTCAAGCGCCTTGGCCTCGCGCTCGTTGAGGTGTCCGAGGTGGCCGTTCGGGTAGCCGACCTCAGGGCCCGTCGCCTGGGCGGCACCGGTTGTGGAGCCTTCATGGGGGGCCGCCGCCGCCATGGCAAGCAAGGTTTGGGCTGGGATGACGATGGGATGAAGACGGCGGGCGAGACTTTGGGCTTGGGGGAAATAAGCTCAGGTTGTCTACAGGGGGACTCTAGCGACGACGTAATGGAGGGCTTAAATATCTACCTATTTTAACAAAGAGGAAAAGAAGAAGGAAAAACTGTATATCGGAAGCCCGAAAGGCCGCCGTCTCCATCGTCATGGAATGTGAATGGATGCCCGGGGAGGGTCAGCGGGGTCCCGCATCCTACCCAAGCTAAAAGGGCTCCGGTGCTTACAGAGCATTTCGTCACTGCCCGTCGCGGTGGGACAAGCCACAGACGCTAATTGGCCGTCTGCGTCGTCGCTGCTGGGCTGGCCCTTGTGACCAATGTCCATCCCCTGCAGCCTCCGTAGCTTTCCGCTAGCCTCTTTCGCTCTACCTCGATCCTCGCGAGCCATTTTCCCTTGTGATCTGGGGCAGGCACGTGGCAGGGTACGATACGAATTGCGACGGCGGGTGCATCCGACAGGTGGAAGCAACACCAACCACGCCAGCGTATGTACAAGGCCATGCCTTTTTTAGCCCGGGCCATCACAGCGTGCAAACGGTCAGCTCGAAACCCCGCATCTGAGATCCAGGCCAAGATGAGGCTTCCCCCCGGCCTTGGAGGCAGAGGCCACGAAAAAGGGCCAACAGAATGTTGAAAGTGCCTCGGCTCCTAATGGCGTCCGCTTTGGTCCCTCATCTCCGTGATATTGAGTTTCATCTCATGCCAACAGACCTCCCAGAGATACCCACCCGTGCCGCCGCCCGGCTTGCGAGGCTGGTCATCCCCGCCACCCCTGCCAAGCAAACAAGTATGCAGTAAGCTCATTGGCTGCCGTGCCTTTTGTGCCTGCTGCTAGGCGTTTTCATGTTTGGCTGGAGGGCCTCCGGCATCCGCAACGGGAGTAAGCCTTGCTCGTTCTTCCAGTGGAATCTGGCATTCGCTGTTTGTCCGTCGGCAGCCAGCAGTTTCTCAATTTGCAGCCGGTGGGCTCGTATGTGTCCAGACATGGAATGTCGCAGGTCCAGGGGCGCCTTCCTGGCGCCCAATCTGCGACCGTTTGCTCGGCCAGAGATGTAACAGCATCCTGAGGCCAGATGTTGCTGGGGAGGGAAATATGGATAGGGGACTGGCATAAATACAGGTCCAGACCTCCATGTCATAACCAAAGGAATGTTCGATCCAAGGCAACTCTTCTCCGATCCAAGAGAATCGTCTATTTTCTCCAAGATATTCCGCACTTTCAAGACACCACCATCCAGGCCAAAGGCGCATCATTCCAACATGACTGTCAACGGCACCACTCAAGGCGGTCTCCTGAGCCAGAGCCTCCTGGCCAAGATCGACCGGCTCCGGGAGGCCAACATCTCAACATTTATCCCACTCCCTCAGGTACACAACACCTCCCGGCCCCCACAATTGTCAATCCCGCTGATTCCAGAATAGCTCGTGGTCGTTGGTGACCAGTCCTCTGGTAAAAGTTCGGTGCTCGAGAGCTTGACGGGATTCTACTTCCCCCGGGCGGCCGGACTTTGTACACGCTACGCCACGCAGATCAGTTGCTGCCGTGATCCGCAGCAGAGCGTAGTCATCTCCATCATCCCACGACCCGATGCTAGTGAGGAGCTCAAAGCCAAGCTTCTCGGGTTCCGCCGGCAGACGAAAGAGATCGACAATGACGAGCTCGCCGCAATCTTTCAAGATGTAAGCTCGCACCTCCCCAGGCCTTTTACTATTTCGCAGCATACGCTCGGGCTACTAATCCCCCTCACCGATTTCCCGCCCCAACAGGCCAATGAAGCCATGGGTATTCGAATGAACATGAGTGCGCCTGGATCGGGCAGCAAGGGCGATGCTTTCAGCGAGGACATCCTCAAGATCGAGATCAACGGTCCAGAGGTGAGTTTAAATTTACGATCACGAATCCACTCCCGAGTAGTCGTACTAACATCGGGCTAGCAAAATCACCTTACTGTGATTGATGTTCCAGGAATCTTCCGGGTTCACACCGAAGGTAAGTCACTGCAATGATACGAGTAACAGGTACGTTTCCGGTTTTCACTAACACGGAGTAGGTTTAACAACCAGAAACGACATTTCCATCGTCCGGAACATGATCGAGCGGTACATGGCCAATCGTCGAACCATGTAAGCATACACTCGCTGCAGCTCAGATCTTCTTTTTCAAATCCGTTTTTCTGACAGGCCGGGCAGCATCTTGGCCGTGATTCCATGCAATGTGGACATCAACACGCAGGAGATTCTAAAGCTGGCAGAGACAGCTGATCCCGAAGGTGTCAGAACCATGGGCGTCATGACCAAGCCGGACCTTGCGACCGAGAAGGCGACCCAGAAAGCCGTCGTGGACCTTCTCTCGGGAATCCGCAACCCGCTGAAGCTGGGTTACCATGTGGTCAAAAACCGCGGCGCGGACGACGAAGACTCGACACTCCACGACCGCCTGGCTGACGAAAAAGCCTTCTTCATGTCGTCGCCCTGGTCGTCAGTCGCCGATCACTGCGGCATCCCGGCGCTCAAGCTCCGGCTCGGAGATCTCCTCATGCAAATCACAAAGACGGAGTTTCCCCAGGTCAAGGGCGAGATCGAGGCCAAGCTGCGCCATCGGCGGAACGAACTTGAGGCCATGGGTGCTTCTCGCGGTGACGCAATCGCCCAACGACAGTTCCTAGGCAGCTTGGCGGGCAAGTTTCAGAAGCTGGCGCAATCTGCAGTGTGCGGTCACTACGACTCCGACCGAGCCTTTACCGACGACGAGGAACTCAAGCTCATCACAAAGATCATCAAGCTGAACGAGTCGTTCTCCAACTTGTTTGCCGTTCATGGGCACAAGTATCGCTTCGACAGACTGGCCAAGGACGCCCGTACAGACGATAAAAATGGGGAGTCCAACGGCACCGAGAACTCGGACGGCGGCCCCGACAATCACGATCACGATGAAAAGGAAAGCCCTCTCGAGACCCAGGACGAAGGGATCAAGAAGGAGGATATTGTACGGGCCACGTCGGTTTTCAAGGATTGCATCAGGATATACGAGAAGCACTCGGACGAATTTGCACCCCTGGATACTGTATGCGACTCGATTGACTTCTTCTGCCCTGCCCCCCTGGAGTCCGGCGTTATGAAGGTGATCGAACAGGTGTACGATACCAGTCGAGGACCAGAGCTGGGAACCGTAAGTTATCCAATATCATCCTACCTTATTTTCCCCGCAGTTTGCTTGTATCGATTTCTGACCTCTCCTTCGCTCAGTTCGGCGGCGGCGTTTTTACCACCGTGTTCCGGAAACAGTCTGAGAACTGGGAGCCGCTGACCCTCGCCTACGCCAGCAAGGCCATCGTCCTGGTCCACGACTTCATCTCCCGCCTGCTCCACACCCTCTGCCCCGACGCAGACACCAGGGAGCAAGTGTACCAGCAGCTGCTTGTCGACAGGCTGCTCGAGGCGTACAAGCGCGCCATGGACCACACCGGGTTCCTGCTCAACGTCGAGCGGTTCAGTCATCCTATGACTGTGAATCACTACTTTAACGCAACTCAGCAGAGCAGCCGCAGCGAGCGCGTGCTCGACCACCTCAAAAAGATGGCCTTCAAGACGGAGGACGGCTCCAGCGTGGTGAAGCTCGACGGAATGAAGCACTGCGCCACGGACAAGGAGAACGCCCAACAGGTGCGCGAGGACATCCTCGACACGCTGGTCAGCTACTACAAGATCGCCCGCAAGCGCCTCGTCGACGTAGTCTGCCTGCACGTTGTCTACCACTACCTGCTGGAGTCGCCCGAGAGCCCGCTGCACATCTTCAGCCCGGCCCTGGTCATGGGGCTCGACGACGAGCAGCTTGCGGCCATAGCCGGCGAGGCCCCCGAGATGACGCGCCGCCGGCAGGCGCTTTTGCGGGAGATTGAAAGCCTGGAGCTGGGTGTGAGGATTCTGCGATCGTGATTCGCTTGGTAACCTGCAGGTCCTTCAGATAGACCTGGGTGTCCTCGGCCCGAATTGGAGAAAGGCTGAGGGAATAGCAGCATATTTGCAGATGGGCGCCCAGGATGTGCCAATAATGTGAAGGTATTTACAGCCTGACCAAAATTCATCATTCAGCCGCAGCGACGTCCTTGTCGAGCATAGCCTGAGCTCTTCACGCAGACCAGAAAAAAAGCAATACATTAAAAGGACACTTATTAGGTACATGGGCAGCAATAAACAACCTCCCTTAAAAAGAACCATTTCCTTTCCTATTTCCTTTCCCATTTCCTTTCCTATTTCTTTTTTTATTTTTATCAAAAAAAAAAAAATACAAAAAAAAAAAATTTTAAAATAAAAAAAAATAAAAGGAATGTTTCACCTGGCGGAGGAATTTTATTTGGCCGGGGTTACTTTTTGCTTTACGTATCCCTTCTTTTCTGGGCTATGTGCTCCTTTCACGCTTTTTCCAGAAGAGGCATTCCTAACATAGGCGAGTTCATGCGTAGAGGCGGGATGGCCTGGAAGAGGAAGCAGCAGGAAGGAGATGGTGGTCGCGCTTACCATCTCGGGTATCGCCATGCAGCCACATGCATTCCTCGTCAGCTGTGGCGCCAAAGGGTCACCGGAACGCAGAGAAAGCTGCTGTTGGTGCATCAACTGTGGCTCTGGAAACTGGACGAGAGTCGGTGGATGCCATACCACACCCCCTCACGCATTGCGACATCTGAGCTAGAATATTTTCTAATTCATGATACTGACATGACACTGGCTCCATGCAGACACGGTGATAACCTCGCACCCCGAGAGATGGCGTACGGGCACCGATCACACGCTTGTCGGAACGATCCGGCGGAGCGGTATCAACGAGTTCCAGGAGCCAGAAGAAGACCTGATCGAGCACATAATTTTGGGGTTTGTCCACTTCCCAGAACAGTATCGATATGCCGGTCTGGGGAGGCATATACTGGACATTTTTGAGAACTCGATAGCTATCAGGGTAAAACTCACCAAGCCCACAATGAACGAATGGGGTGTACAGGAACTAATATTAGATGGTCCTCCCGGTCAACTCACACCACGAGGTCAAATGTTTCAAAAGGTTTATTTACCAGCTGAGAAACGGTCCCAGGAGTCAGCCCGAATCCTCAGCCGCTGCTGTCGAGGAGCACGGCAAGGCGATAAAAAGAGCATCACCAGAAATCGCACAAGCAGCAGCATGCGCAATAAAAGAAGCATCACCGAGGAAGTCATTCTGATCTACGATATCAAGGACATCCTCGACGAGCTGGTTCTGCTAGATCGCATATTCAAGGAACAGGCCGACACAGTGACAAAATTCGCCCTGCTGTTCTGGCCGGATAAGGAAAAGGATGAGAAGGTCCGGCAGCGGTTTCTGGACGACTGCGGTATCCAAGACCTGAGAGACCGCATCGAAAAGCTGAACGGTGATGCGAAGCGAACCCTGGAGGGCATGAGCTCACTCCACTTCTTCCCTTTCTTTCACTTTACTGCAGCTGACCGACGAATCTTACTCAAACAGCTGGACTACCTGGTAGTGGTCAAGCAGGCCCAAAGCTCATTAAACGAAGCCGAGGCTGCTGGCCATCTGAGCAGCATGACATTCAAGCAGGGTGCAAGAGCCCAGAGGCTGAACGACTATATCTTGCTATTCACCATAGTGACCGTCATCTTTGTAAGTCTCAGCAGGCGTCCCAGCTGAGCTCGAGACCAACAGCACCCCCGGATCTGACTCTGATCAACAGACACCACTCTCATTCATGACGAGCCTGTTCACCGTCCCCATTGACGGCTTTCCTCGGGACGAGGCGAATGGGGGGCGTTTTCTACGAGGCTGGCTAGTTCGCATCTCGAATGAGTAAGGCAGCATATCACGCATCCGTCCCCCATACCATGGGTACCCCCGACAACACTAACCTTTTTTATTCATTCGCGCGCCTACAGTCGCTGGTGAATTCGCCACTCTTGCCTTCATCATCCTGCTGGCCATCTACTTCTACTTCCAAATGCCTAACCGATCAAGACACTGGCGAACCTTTACGTTGGCGAGACGCGGGGACTCGGTCGCATCCCAGGCCAACAAGAGTGACCGCTCGACACTGTCGGTCCACGACGCGGAAGGCGGCGATGCCAACAAGAGGGTCCCGATCAGCAGCTCATTTGACAGCCACCAGCAGCCACGTCTTCAGCCACCGGTTCTCGCCACCACTCCTTCAGGGGACTTGCTGACGGGCGAGCTGATGTTTCCTGTGAGACCGCCAACGAAGTGGGAGAGGATCAGGGGCGTTGCGCATCGGCGGGCAGGCGTTGAACGGCGGTGGGAACGAAGGGTGGATGTGGACATATGGACATGTGGAGCAGAGGGGTTCAGGAAGAAGGTTTTGAGCTGCGTTCGCCGCGGCGGTAGAGTAACCGCGAGGTCGAGGTTCAATTACTTGGCGGTGTGTTGGCGGGTCGGGGGGGGCGCCGAGGCATGGGGGGCTGATACATATCATGGGCATGGAAATGATACCTTTGTTGGATTTCACTCGCTGTGAGGTGACAAAGTGTCTACTGCCGCCGACGCCAGATCAGAGTGCTCGTTAGTACATCCGGTGCGACCGTCGTTTCTGCGCTGCCACCCTGATGGATAGTAATGGCAGCTGGGCCGAGCAGGTGCCCTGGGGGGTTATGCATTCCTAGACAGAAGCCATGAGGAAGCGATACAGTGCTATGTACGGCCTCGGTTGAGGAGAAGAAAGAATTCCGCTCCTTCCCCGACCGCTCACCGGGCGTTTTGATGGTACGATTATGATGAAGGCCGTGTGTGTTTATGCCATGGACGGGTTCCTATATCAAACGGCTTGAACATCTCGATCGTAAACACGAAAATCGAGTGGTCTGGCACCGCCATTCCATTTGATCTCCGTCTCCATCTGCGAGAGTCCCAAAACATCGACTTGGTGTTCTGTTTCCATCGCCCGGACGTTGCTGATACCAGTCAGTCACTTGCTATACTCCCTCTCGACCGTCCCGCGCCCGCCAGCACACCCGCATCGAATCAGTCCTCTCATTCCCGGTGACCATGCCCCTCCTCGCAAAGCTCCGCTCTCTGGCTGCGCTGGCTGCTGCCACTGTAGGCATCGGCAGGTTCCCCAGTTCCCTCCTGACCATGCAAGCAAAAAAAAAAAAAAAAAAAAAAATAACCCCATCCACATACTCAAACCAGGCCAGCGCCAACCCGCTTCCCCCGCAGCAAAAGTTCCTCAACAGCCAGATCACATGGCAGACAGCCCTGTCGCCCAGCAACGGCGGCCGTGGCGTAAACGTCACGCTGCGCGGCACCATCGAGGCGGTGCACGCGCAGCTGCTGCAGCTCAACCCCAACTACGACGTCGAGGCTGCTGCCACTGCCGCTGCCAATGCCGGACATCAAAACCACAGCAAGGAGAAGGCAGCAGAGCCAGACGGCAAAAATACATGCTGCAGGCCCGACGACTCCTTTGCGGCGCCCGGCCCCGTCGCCGAGGCGGTCGCGTACCTGCGCAGCCAGTATGGCGTGGCGTGGAACGACGCTGATGGGTGGGGGCGCGTGAGTTGTTCGTATGGCGCTGCTGTTACTTGGTGCAATGATGTAGGTTGAGCTGTTGCGTTTTCTTGTTTGCCCTCTCGTTCTCCATGCCTACCAACCTAATCTCCATTCCGAAACCTTCCGAAAACCTGGGTGTTTATGTTTGTACGTGTCCTCCTCCCGCGCTCACAACGGGCACCCTGGCCCTTCTCACCAGACCGATTTTCTCAAAGTCATGGACTGGCTCGACCTGGCGGACGCGGTCCAGGCCCCCCGCCGACGGATGCAGCAGGAAGTTGAAGGGCATCTGCGGCACGAGGGAGCATTTCAAGGGTATTAGAGTTTACGTGGGCGGCGGCCTTTGCTGATGCTTGGAGCGTCCCCTCGGCCTGGCAATATTTTATCCTTGATGCGATCAACAGCTCGATGATTGCAATGTTCGGCCTTTAGGATTAACAAGGGATACTCAAGTGTTGCAAACAGGCCTTCTGCTCCTAGGGGTAGGGTACCTAGGAGAGGTATTGAGCAGTACGGGGTTGCAAGGTCGCCTTGCGCGTGACTTGGAGAGGTCTGGAGAAACAGTAGTCTTGATTGCTTGCCCAAGGGGATACCTTGGAGCTAACTTAGGTTGACTGATGCCGAAGCCTCAGTCAAGAACTATTCTACACAAGGGGGCCCCTTCCTTTATATGTCTATGGGTTGACCGTGCTTTCTTTGGATCAGTGGTCTTGCCTACTGATCCCAAGTCCTGGATCGCTGGCTCACCCAACTGATCCATTGATCCAACCCTTGAACTTGGATCAGTGGCTCAGCGTACTGATCCACTGATCCGAGGCTTGGTGTCACGGTGCCCTGTTTGGCTACCGTAGGTGCGGGGTATGAGGCTCCCTGCTGGATTTTGGCCCAGCCCTCCTGACCCCTGTCTCCTGCTAGCGCTGGACGTAACATCAAGGCTAGAGAACACTAGGATTCGGACCACGAAGAGATAGTATATGATAGGACAACTGGCTCTTAGATAGTTCTATAAAGGGTTCGGGTGCTCAGAATCAGATATAAAATGTGGCTGCTTTCGTGCTAGACCGAATACCGCCCCACTTTGTTCTCAGGAGTGACCCCTGACCCACCGCGATGCTGGCCCTCAAGCTGGCAAACAGAAAGGCACCGTTACAATTACCGCCCTCCTACTTCTAACGTCTTCTTTCGAATGCGATAGCGATGTTCCGTGCAGATTGATAGAGCCGTTGCAACCGCTCGAACGCCTCGTTCAACTTTGAATAAATCGATCATGATTCCTTGGCGTGATTACTTGCTCCAAGGTCGTAGTTCTTCGCTATCTAAATGCCTGCCCTTTCGTCGTGGCAGCCATCATAACTATATGGGACGGCTTCCCATACGCACAGGCGCCCAAACTGTCTCATCTACCCAAGGGTTGAGCCGACTGTAGCCCCAAAACTCCCACATTAAGGAGCGTCGTCACATAAAGTCGTCTTCCCAGTTTTCATCACGATTCTGGTTGCTAGAAGCCTCCATGTTCTCCTCAGTGAAGATGTCATCGTACGCATGATCCTTCTGCCACTTTTTCTCGCTCCGTTCCTTGGCAATACGGGCCTCCTCCTTGCGCTAAAGAGGAAAACGTTAGCAACCGAACGGGCGGTGGCGATAACGCAAGGGCGGCTTGAAACCTACCCTCAGTTGTTGTGCCGACTGATCGCGTTTCCGGAGTTCACGTAGATGGTCGTCCTTCTCTTGCTTTAGGTCCGGGTGTCTCTCCTCCTTGGTCTTGTTGAGCCTGTTGACTATGGGGTTCTCCCGCTGTGGAACCAGAATCCTCTTGACTTTTTTCTGGTCATGGAAGCTGACCTGACCAACATCCATGCTGCCGTCCTTTTTGAGATTGGACCACGGAGTGTAGATGATGGTGATGTTGTCCTTCTTGTTCCCTGGAGGCGACAAGAGTTGAGCGGCCGAGCGCTTATCGGCTGTCATTTGGAGCATTAACGGTGATGAGCACCCACCTTCAATCGAGTTTGCCTTGGTCAACTGGGCCAGGTCCTGGAGCAGAGGCTCGGGGATGGCATCCCAGGTCTCGCCCTCTCGCAGCCTCAAGTAAATGTGGGCGCTGGAGAGCTTGTCCACGTGGAACTGTAGCAATATATCGCCGCCGTGTGAGAGAACTGCAACAGCACAAAACACACGGCAAGGACTCCACGGCAGGCAATAGGTTCTGTCATACCCTAGGTACGTCACGATAAGCCCTGGACGGACCAGCTTTTTGGTATCATCCTTCGACCGGAAAGGCGCAAACGGAAACTTACCACACGTCCTCTTCCCAGCCATGCTTGATCAGGTCCTCATCTGTATTGTAGAGAGACAAGAGGGAACAAGACGTCAGATATGCATTCCTCAAGGGCTCCACCTCCATTGCAGGCCAAGGATTAGCGACGCACTCTCGAACTTGTCCTTGCCGACATATATGAAGGCTGCGGGGTCGACGGCCTTGGACGTGAAGTAGTACACCATGGCTGCGACTTCGCTGGCCGTACCACCTTGATCAAAGTTGAAGGTGCGGCTGAGGTTTGGATTTTCGTGGCTAGGAACTCGCAATTGACAGTGAGCGGCCTCTTGAATGGCGTCGGGCATTGACGAGGCTGCAGTGTGGGGTAACGGTAGCTAATGGAAAAAGTGGGTCAAGGATTTGCTGAGCCAAAATTTGACATGGCAAGCAACACCAGCCAGAGCTCCAGGATCTCCAATTCCAATTGCCGTCGCAACCAATCGCACCAAACAAAGACCAACCCCGGCCGATCGGCTCTCCGTCGAAGCCTCCATCTATCAGACCCGGCACGAGGCCCTACCCGGGCCGACACAAGCAGCAATGGCGCCAAGGCTGCCAGCCCGGAGCTGGTCGGCGCTATTGCCGCAGCTCTGTCTGCACCACCACCCCACATCGACGGCGACCCCGTTAGCAGTGGCCAGGACCCCGACGTTGCTGCTGCTGCTGCCGCGGACGGCCACGCGCGGCGTCAAGTACGGCTGGAGCACGCTCCCCAAGCGGGCGGCCAAGCCGACGCGCTTCAACCAGCAGACGGCCGGGATCCCGGCGCCGACGACGGGACCGGCGGCGGCGCTCAAGCGGCGTGAGAACACGACGCCGGTGCGGACGGGCGTGCTGGCAGTCAAGAAGGGCATGACGGGCTTCTACACGCGGCGCGGCACCCGCATCCCCTGCACGGTGCTGCAGCTTGAGGCGGTGCAGGTGCTGCAGAACAAGACGCGCGAGCACAACGGCTACTGGGCCGTCCAGGTCGGCGCCGGGCCCCGACGACCCGCCACCGTGGCGGCCCCGCAGCTCGGCTACTTCGAGGCCAAGGGCGTCGAGCCGAAACAGCACGTGGCCGAGTTCAAGGTGCGCGGCCCCGAAGGCCTACTGCCCGTCGGCGTCCAGTTGCTGCCCGACTGGTTCCACATCGGCCAGTGGGTCGACGTGCGCGGCACCAGCCGCGGCATGGGCTTCGCCGGCGGCATGAAGCGTCACGGCTTTTCCGGCCAGCCGGCCTCGCACGGAAACTCGCTCAACCACCGCACCATCGGCTCGGCCGGCCCGTCCCAGGGCAGCGGCTCCAGGGTGCTGCCGGGAAAGAAGATGCCGGGCCGCATGGGCGGCGAGAGCGCCACGGTCCAGAACCTGGCCGTGCTCCGCGTCGACAACGAGTTAGGAATCGTCGTCGTCAAGGGCGCCGTCGCCGGCCCCAAGGGCGGGGTGGTCAAGATCCAGGACGCCGTCAAGAAACCCCCGCCGCCCGAGGACTGGGTCCGCTCCTCGAGGGAAGCCGTCTTGTCGCGCCGCCCGAACCATGGCGAGCTGCTCGAGGCCGCCCGCAAGAGGCACCTGGAGCTCAAGGAGGAGAGGAAGCTGGGCAGGATAGGCGAGCTCGTAGCCCAGCACGCCCCGAACAAGGAACCTTCTATACAGGAGCTTGCTTTGGAGAAACCAAGCCCCCAGGAGGAGCTGGCTGTTGCGTAAAATAGGGCTTGGTTTCAGGGGGTAATATCACGGCTGTAGATGGCCGAAACACACTCCAAATAATAAATACCCTTGTTGCAGATATATATCACGCGGACATGGTAATGCTTTCATGTGCTTCTCCTTTTTTTCCTGTTATACATGTACTTCTAGCGCAGGCATGACCGGCGGGCTTCGCTCAAGAAAAAGGAGTATCGATACAAGAGTATATCTGCCACCAGCCCCTCAAGCCGCTTATTTCTTGTTCATCTGCCTGAACCCCCTGGTGGTGGGCTCGTCGTCATCGTCGTCAAAGTAGCCCTCCAGGCGCTTGTCGACCTGGATGCCCCTGAAGGGATCGCTGCCGGCGAGCAGGTCGATCTTTGTTCCGTCCTCGCGCTCGAGGCTCCACTCGGTGGTCTCGAACATGCCGCGGGCGGTCGGCCTGGTGCTGGCGAAGCGCATGACGGCGGCGTTGCGGGTCCCCTTGACGGCGAAGCGGATGTCGATGCGGCCGTGCAGCTGGTTCATCTCGCCGCTGATCCAGGGGATCTGCTGCTTGAAGTAGATCTCGTCGCCCAGGTACTCGCGCGCCTCGGGCGACACGCGCAGCGCGTACAGCGTCGACGACACCACGGGGCTCGACATCTTTTGGTAGTTGAAGATGGCGACGCTGCAGGCGCCGATGAGGGCGAGGAAGATGGGGAGCGTGCGCGACCAGCGGAACTGGTTGGCCTCGACGTCTGTTTTTGGGTCGCTCTGTTAGAAATTTGTACATGACGGACTTCCGACTCGGGGTCACCAAACCAACTCACCGGGAAGCTCCCGATCGGCGCGGCGCTCCATCAGCGGGCCGTCGCCGGGCCTGGGCGCCGCGGAGACGCCCCGCCGCTGGGCCGGCACAAGGCACCTCGAGGCCGGCGTCCTCAGCAGGAGGCAGATCCTGCTGCTTAATATCCTTGGCAGCATGTTTTTGGGTTTCTGATCTGCACCGACATCGTCGTCGTCGGAACCAGGCAGGCAGCTCAGAGCAAAATCAGCCCACATGGAGCTCCCATGCAATCTTATCGATCTTGCCCCGCTTCCGTCACAGCAAGAGTGGGTCCTCCATTGCGAAACGGCGCGCCCAAATCAACGGCGACGACAGCAACGTCATCGAGGGACCGCGCAGGGCGTTGTCGATGCAGGCCGCGCAACGTCAAGCGCCAACCTCTACACTTCCCCCCGACTCCCAACTCCAAACGGCGCAAACAATCAACAACAACAAGCGCCCCGAAAATGGCGGTCATCCCGCGCAGCGCAACCGTGCGCCTGCGCAAGACCTTCCAGTACCCGACAGACGACTCGTCCTTTCCGGACTCGCCCGAGATCCTCGACGAAGACGGTAGGTTTCTTTTCTTCTGCTTTAACTTGGTACAACAAGCCCCTATCAAAGAAAACCCCGCTCGCTAACATGACCCGCCGCCGATCAGAACAAGACAACGTGATCCAAACCCTCGCCGAGCAAAACGAGTCCCGCAACCAGCAGTTCCGCCTCGTCATGCTCGCCCTCCCCGCCCTGTCCACGCTCCCTTACCTGTTCGGCATCCGGCTCCTCCTCGTGCCGGCCTCGCTGCTCCTGACCCTGCTCTCCCTCAGCTCGCTGGCCTCGACCGCATGGCTGCTGTACCGCCAGGACCCAACCGAGACGGGCATCCCGCGCCTCGACGCCTGGGCCGCCCGCCCCGCCACCATCACCACCACCGACCACGACGCCGCCGACGATGACAACGATGATGCCGAGACCCCTTTATCGCCCGCAGCCCGCCGCCGCCATCGCCAGCGCCGCCACTCGTCCTTCTCGCTGTCGGGCGGCCCCGGCGCAGCACTGCAGCTGCAGCAGCAGCGGTCGCCGCTCGAGACGCACCTGCCGCTGCTCAATGCGGCGCTGTGCGCCGTGCTACTGCTCATGGGCCTGGCCATTGCGCGGGGAGGCGGGGTTAGCCACCCCGACGCCCGTCTCGGCCGCGCCGTGCTCGCCTGCCTGCCCGCCGTCGTCTACGGCGTCGTCGTCGCCGCAAAACTCGTCATGGCCAGCGTCGACCCGGAGGCGGAGCTGACTGCGCTGAGGTATGAGGCCAAGGGCGCGTAGGGAAGGGTGTGGTGTAGCAGCTAGGAAAGTGTAAAAGCAGGTTCACGTCCAGTCCATTTTTGTTCGGTGTATTGGGGTTTATGGCCACTGCTTGATGCTTTCAAAAAGTTCCATGAATGAATTATGAATCGTGAGTTTCTTTCTTGGTTTATGCGCACACGCCTTTTGTAACGAAGCAAAAAGGTAGCCCTTCATGTAATTATGCTATCTAGCATTACGTCTAATCAATGGTATTGAATACAATTTCCAGACAACACTCCGCTAGCGAGACTCTGATGCAACCCTGAGCACGCGACATTATCACACAATACGGGCTTGGTATTATATCGGTATCAGCACTCACGACGCAATTCCTGACCGGCCCAATGAGGGCCCTACCTCTTTTTTGTACTTTATAGTTCCAACGCAAATGCAAAAAGGCAAGAGAATCGCAATATATCCGCCGTCATGCTACCCCGGAGCCTACGCATCTATCGTCTCGTTGAACCGCAGCACGCCGTTCGACTTGAGCATGCCGTCCACGCCCTTGGGAGGGCGGACAAACGGATCCGCAAACGGCCCCGTGGGTTCTTGTGGCCTCTCGCGAGACTTGTCGACCACCAGCGCCAGGCCGTGTGACTTGATGGCATCCACCAGCGCAGGCACCATGTCCTAGTGTAATAACATAATATGTTAGCAAGCCCCCCTTTTCTAAACCAGACAAGAGACATGGCAACAAGAGAGAGTCAACCTACCAGCAGGCGAGAGCAACATATCAAGCCCATGAAGTTGTTGCTCTGCGCCGTCCTGACCATCTCCTTGATCGACGAAGTCCGGCTGCCGCATGCCCGGATGACATCCGGAGGTGGCATGGCGGCAGTGCCCGCGACAGAAGCGGATCCCGCCCACTCCTCCTGTCCGAGGTCGTTGCAGAGGAAGACGGGGAAGTTGGGCTGCTTCCAGTTGAGCGCGGTGCAGAGGCTGGGGTTGTACGAGCTGAAGACCACGGAGCGGACGGCGTCGGGGGCCTGGGCCCGCTGGGCGCGAGCGTGGTCGAACACCACCGTCAGCACGGCGTCGACGAAGCCGTTCATGTCGGCGCTCGGCCCCAGGCTCAGACTTCTCTCCTCTTCGGCCGTCGGGTAGATGATCTGCACGTTGACGTGCATGCCCGTGGGGAGCACCGCCAGCGCCTCCTGCAGCGTGATGCCCGACGTCGCCAGGATGCGGTGCACATCCGAGATGCGGTCCAGCGGCATGCTCGACACTGCTGGGAGCTCGTTCCTGCCTGGCGACGACGC
Source organism: Magnaporthiopsis rhizophila (assembly GCA_003049465.1). Classification (NCBI taxonomy): domain Eukaryota; kingdom Fungi; phylum Ascomycota; class Sordariomycetes; order Magnaporthales; family Magnaporthaceae; genus Magnaporthiopsis; species Magnaporthiopsis rhizophila. Next base: position 76,601 of record PYSS01000023.1, read on the forward strand.
CACCGCCGTGACGAACTGGTCGTATGCCAGGCGAGAGACCGGGACTTCAACACCCCCGCAGGCAACCGTCCAAGAAGGCCACAGCACCGGCATGCCATCGCTCGTGTGCTGCAAGTACAGCCTCACAAAGTCGCCCGAGAGGCTCGACCCGGAGACGAACATGCTAGGCTGCCCGTCCAACTGGCTGGTGGCCTTCCAATACGTCTCGAAATCCGCGATCTCGAGTGGCACCCCCTGAAACGGCTTGATCACTTGTGTGTGGAAGCTGATTTGGCCGATGGCGCGGAGCCTCGGATCGAACAGTGGGAGACAGCAGCTCCCCGAGCTGCTCAGCAGCGCCCGGAAGGTGTTGGGAAGCGCAACCGTCTTGGCGATGACCTTGGCGCCGTAGGTGGGGAAGACGTCAAAGTCCAGTGTGAACGAGTCCAGGTTGTCGATGTGGAAGGAAACGAGGCGGGTGTCTTCTTGAAAGGGCAGGATGATGTTTTTCGGGATCACGTCCGAAACCTTGGAGGAAATGGTGAGTCGAGCCGCCGGGTACTTGCCGTCGTGGAAGAAAATAAGGGGTTGCTCGCCGCTCTCGTCAAAGGTCAGCTGCACCACCGTCTTGGTGTCGAGGAAGTTGTGGCCGTAGCGACGCAGCGGGATGATTGGCGGAGGAAGCTCGAGCACGGGGATGGCATCCGGATCCAGAGCCATGGGCATAGGCGCACTGCTGCTCCCTAGGCCCATTGGGGCAAGCGGCGTCGACATGCTTGGTACCATTCCCGGGCTTGCCGCCGGCCTGACGCGGTTAAACGGGCTTAGCAGCCTCATACATTCCAGATGCCCCTCCCAGGCCGCGTAGTACATCGCGGGGAGGTCCTTCTCGTCCAGAATGTTGGGGTCAACACCGGCCTCCAGAAGAGCCTGGAGACAGGGCACGTTGCCCTCGCTGGCTGCATGGACGAGCGGGGTCCAACCGTAGAGCTTATCCATCAAGTTGAGATCGGCGCCGTACTGCTGGAGCAGGAGAAGCAGATCTGGCGTCTGGCCCGACCTCGCCACCAGGTGCTGCGGGTAGAGTCCCTCAGCATCGGGCAGGATCTGGGCGCCATGCTTCAGAAGCAGCTCCACGATCGCCCCAGAGCCATGTTCACATGCAAGATTCAGGGGCACGTGGTCTGTGTCCGATGCCGGGTCGAGCCGCGCTGATCTGGCCAAGAGAAGCTGGACACATTCGAGATGGCCATGAATTATAGCGTGAATCAGAGGCGTGAAGTTGTCGTGGTCGATCAGATCGATGGTATTCGGGTCCGCTGGCCAAGGGTTGAACGCGACATAATTAGTATTGTAGCAGAGCAAAGAGCACTCTTAACAAAGAACAGATTTACCATCAAGAAGCGCTGCAAGCATATCGAGACGACCATGCATGCTAGCATAGTGGAGCGGAACACGGCCATAAACGTCGGTTCTGCTCACCACAACTCCCTGGGCCAGCCCGTACTGAAGCACGTATGTGTTGCCGTAGATGGTAGACTGGTGGAGACAGTTCCTCTCATTAATGTCATCCTCAGACTGCGCGTCGACGAGCCCGGTGCTCAGAAGCAGCTCAAGGGACTCCTGGGGACCCTCGTTGATGGATGCCAGGAAGGTGCGCGTGATTCGTTCTCTGAGAGAAGGATCCATGGTCGACGAAGGCTCCGGGTCCGGCGATGACCTCATACGCCCCAGGAGATCCCGTAGGGAATCCAAGCTTCCAGACCGTACCGTATCCAGCAGGAGCGTATCTGCATCTCCCTCGTCGGTCCCCAGAAGGTGCTGACTGCTCACGACATGCTCGCGCTGATCGTTAAATGTGATCTGGTCGCCGTCTGCCCACGCGCCCAGCTCTTGAAGACTCGTTGTCGCTTGATCTGACAGTTCGCTGATGACGGTAGCGTTGAAAAAGGGCTGAACCTCGACCGCTCTTGACAGGTACAGCTCCTTGGTCTTGGACTTGGAAGTCTTATCCCACTTCTTCAGGATCTTGGAAAAGGCCGTGCCGTTGATCTCGACGAACTGCTGCAGTTTGTTCAGGTCGTTGGCGAACTGCTGGAACCCTTCCTGGAGAGTTGCGAACTTGGCTGATTTTCTTGATATGCCATGGTTCCGGGACTGGACGAGCTTCTTCTTGTCGAGAAGGGTCCGGAGTCTGATCTTGAGCTGTCGGGGGAATCTCCAAGATCAGACGGATGCTTTCCGGGGATCTGCTGTCGCGCGAAAGGGATAAACACGAAGAAAACTAACCTCGGCTTCTTTTTGGAGGTAGAAGGCGTTGACCTTCTCCAGCTCACGTTCCTGTGCCGCCACCTTTGGTAAGCCAAGACCCCGGAGGACACTCATTGCGACGGGAAGGGATCGTCATCGTACCAGTTGAAAGAAGAATGTCGCCTTGTTGGCCTGTAGGGCAGCTTGGGAGTCTATAGAGCCGGCGGGATGGTGGCCCCCATTCTGAGCGCTCAGAACAGGAGTTGCCGAGAGCCTCTTGATGAGCTATATGGCGCATGGTTAGCGGCACGAAACGGGCGCCCGCGGCTTGGACTGGTGCAGCTAGGGCTTCATGGCGAGCGCCCCGGTGATCATTTCCGGCAAGGTCGCACCGTACATGCCGCTGCAATGCCTGCCCCCCATGCTGCGTCCATGGTGGGACTTTGTCTAGCAGGGGTCGAGAAAATTGGGGTTATCTCACCTTTTTCAAAGCCTTGTAGTTGACAAAGCTTGCTGCATACTCGGGGACCTCAAGCTGCCGTTTCTGGATTTGTTTTCCAAACTTCCTGAGGCAGCAAAGACATGAGTTAGCAGCTACATGTCTGCCAGGAAATTGCTAGGCCAGTGGTAACCACCACTCTCTCCCGCTATTCAACCAGCCTTTTCCTATCTGGTCACGTCTTGTCCTCGGGGCGAAGTCTTCTCACATAGTGCGTAGGTGGGGTGCGGGTCAAAGGCCGGTGGCGGCAAGGAATTTTAGAGCGACCGGCCGGGGTGCGAGTCCAAGACAGAGGACTCGAGAATAAAGGATTACGGATGGTCTCCTGGGACGGCCGCATGCGGGAGGGCAGGACGAATGGCTGCCCGCAGGATCGTGCAGATCAGTGTTGCACCAACAGGCGTGGGCAACGACTGGCTGGCTATCTGGCGGCTTCTGCTGCTAAGAAGTTTGTGTCAGGGTCTGCCGTGGCATTCGTTGGATGTTGCGAGACAACAATGTGAATAGCTGGCACATGGGTTGCTTTGTGGCACAATAAACAGCAAGCAAGAGGGGAAACGCGGACCACGATAGAACGTCAGGGAGTCGAGTGCGGAGAGAAAAACGATTTGATCTGGCCGCCGGAATGCACCGAGGTGCGGCATTGTCCGTCTCGGCATGCAAGCACAAACTTCGCGGGGAGAGAGAAATGAAAACGCAAACGGTAAACGGGGCCAGAGGGGAACGAAGGAGCGACCGGCTGGGTACCGCAACCCACTCCACACAGAGAGGTGGGATCAACAGGGATGTTTCTCTGCCTGTGTTGTCCGTTACCCGCTTGGGCACCCCATCACAGTTCCCAATGGGGCAGACGGCAGATGACGTGGGACTTTCAGCAGCTCCGTCACAAACCTACCTAGACACTCACTCGGCTAAGCCCCGTGGCCCAATGAGGCAACAGTAAAGACCTGTTGGCTGCGGCAGGCAACACAGGCAAGCCGCCTGTGTGGGGGTCAGCCATGCCTCAGGTGACATTGTCCCATGCAAGCTGACGGCAATATGCGGCGGTAACCGCTGAGGTAAAGAGACAGGCAGCTTTGCTCGACTTGGCATGGGGTGTATCGACAGGGCTAGGGTTGTCGGGCAGGGGGTTCTCGATGTTGGTGTCTTACAGAGTGCCAACAAGACGTGGTGATGCAAGGGCCCGCCTGACCCAGATTTCCAGCAGCCGACTAGATCACCAGCTGGTGCTTGCGAATATGTGATGCGTCCAACGGGCAGATGCCTTGAGATATCTATCCTAAACTTGAACACTTGTCAGACCACAGATTCCAAGAGCTGCCGACGCAGCCAGCCTACAGTCAACATCCAAGCAGAGACCAGACAAGACTGCCCGACGGTTGGGGTAATACAAGGGCCTAACGCAGCAATTTCCACAGACCAGGATGAGGTTGAAGTGCTCGGGAGACCGGTCAGATCGTCGGGTGCCAGGGACTTGTGCCTGTAGGTATCATGCAATATGAGCTCTCTTGCGGATATGTGCTTGGCCGTTGTCAAGGGGGGCTCGAGGGATGGGCGGGAAGGGGAATGTGAAGGTAATTCAATGCATGTGGGAGTAGCTATGATGGTTGATTGGTCTAAGAGCAGCATGGTGTGGAATGCGGACGCTATTCGCAGCTTTCGAGCGGCTCGCTCTGGTCGGCGACGCCTACGGCGACGTTCAGGAGCTCGAATAGACAGGAGAGCATACCTAGAAGCTGGTACCTAGGTAGTTAGGTACGAACGTAGGTACCTAGGTATGAACCGAAGCTGTAGGTGTAGCTTAGCCGGTAAGCAAAGCAGGCTTGGTGGTTGGGCCGTGGCTTGCTGTGATGAGACCTCAATTCAGCGATTCTGTGGCTTTTTGGCGTTGGGCGTTGCGGGGGGTTTTGATGCGCCAGGACAAGTTTTGATGTGGTAGACGGAGAATGACCCGGGCTCGCCTGCAGACTGCAAGCTCGGCTTTCCTAAACAGGCCTTCCCACTCTCAAGACCAGCTCTCGAACCCCTCTTTCTCTCTCTCCCTCTTCCGCTCTTTCAACCGTCCCAGGTCACAGACATCCGCAGTCGTGCTGCAGAACTTACCCGTCGGGGGCTGGTGGAGATGGAGGAGCCGTTTGTGGTACGTCCGCCGAATGTGGCGCGCGGCCTTGTCTATCCCTGTTTCTAGAAACCGCAGGCGTCCAATGAGGGTCGGCCTTGCGCCCATGTGCTCGCTTGACACGTCGAGCGCGAGGCTGAAGCCCAGTTGTGCGGGAAAGTCGCCGCAGCAAGGTGGGGGGCGGGCTGTGGTGCCGGTTTTCAGAACTTTGTGTTGCGGCACTGTGCTATGGGGCAGACACAGTGTCAGCTGAAAAAGAAAAAAAAAAGAAATTAACAATTAAACGTATATATATATATATATATAAAATAGGAAAGGAAATAGGAAGAAAAATACGAAAGGAAATAGGAAAAAAAACTTACGAAAGGAAATAGGAAAAACGTTGGAATGGCATTTGCGTGCGCGTGCGATCCGGAAAAGGGAGGCCGGCACGGAGGGCCCAGGGATCCTCTGGATCCCGCACGGGCCAATCGGGCCTGCCACGGCTAGAGCGGAGGATCGTCCTTTGGGCGATCGCCTCGGCGCATATAAAGGGCATTCCTGTGCCTTACCTTAGGCAGATAGATTCCTTCCTCCTTAGGGGCAATATAGGACCTTTTCCCAGATCAAGACGATCACTGTACATCACTTTTGGAGATCTCCGAGCCGCCTGAACAGGAGTAACCTACTCCTACCAACAAAAAAAAATCTTACGAAAGGAAATAGGAAAAAAAAAATACGAAAGGAGTTACTCTTTTAAAAGGAAAGTCGTTTATTGCTGCCTATATACCTAATCAGTGGCCTTTTGGTGTACCGCTTTCTTTCTGGTCTGCCTGCCTACCTCCCTAGACTCCTGAGCAGTGAGAACTGTGAACGTGCCACCCAGATTGGCCCTTCACATGAAACTCCATTGCTTCTTGGGCCCTGACTTTTCAAACCTCTCTCCGCAGCTCAGGTCAAGCTTCTGCCCAAGGAGAGATGCTTCTTGCCGTGTTAAAATCTTGCATTGGGTATCTTTTCGCCGCCAGAATCCAAAATGCCCCGATAGCCGAACCAACCACTCCATCCACTTCCACTCATACTGAATTTTGCTTGGCTGGAAAACTCGCACACATGAACCCTTTTCGGCTCGCACACTGTTCACACATCCATCGAAACGACCCCGATCACGTGCTTGAGGCGCTTCCTCTTTTCGCCCAATCCTCCCGTAATCGGCTGCTCCAACGCGAGCAGAACTTCAAAATCAGGCTGCGCTGGGACGGCGGCCATGTTTGCTTGTCATTCAATTGCCGTCGTTCAATTCTGTGGTTGAGATTGTTGGATCGGGTTGGTGGTGTTTGTGTTTGGAGTCTAGATCTTCATTGTTTCCTTTCTCGTTTCCTTTTTTATTTTATATATATTGAATTGTCAAATTCTTTTAATGAAAAAAATTGTTTAACCTGACGGAGGAGTTTTATTCGGCCGGGGTTACTTTTCTGGTATATCGTTTTTTCTCTGGGCTACGTGGTAGGCATTGGTAGCCAGATCCGTTGCCAGAGATCGCACGTGGGCTCACGATCAGAAGCAAATTTGAGGAGGAAGTTGAAAGGAAAACCAACGGTTGGGGCGCTGATCTGCAACCCTGAACCTTAACCCGACCGAATATTGACAAACGGGTGCCATATCCGCCGGTGCCTATACTTCCTTCATGTCCACCTCGGTGCTGTCATCTGCCATGTGCTACAGACTTCTATTCAGATCGACGTTCTGATTATGCTACTTAAAGCACGAAAAATATGAAATGCCGATGCATCTACGCTGGTAAAGATCCAATAATCTAGGAAATAGAAACCCGACCACTTCAAGCCAGCATGGCCTGCCGCGCCGCTTCTGCCCTGACCGGCGTGGGCTCTCCTTCGACCTCCGTATCCGCCTCGGTCTCTGGTTTTGGGAGCTTGGTCTTGGGGGCACTGGGCAAGGTGACTCTCGAGACCTCCTCCTCCAGCGCCGCCAGCTCGTCCTCTACTTCGTCCTCGTCCTGGTTCGACATACTGCCTCCGAGCATTTCGCTGATTTCCTGCACAGCCAACCGAGAGCCATGTCAGCAAGTTCACAACAGCACCTGGGAAAAACAGCGTGCGTCATTGGGAAACCCACCTTCTGATACGCAATCGCATCGGCCGTGTCGCCCATCAGCTTCTCGACGTGTTCTATGCCGCCCATCTCCTTATGGATCTGCTCCAACACCTTGGTGCCCTGCTCCAGCCCGAAGACGACGTCCTTGGAGATGAGGGCGAACTCGACGCTGTTTACCAGCTTCTCCAGCTGGTCCAGCTGCGCGTCTGTCTTGGACAGCAGCGACTCTTGGTACTTTTTGCGCCTCAGCGCCAGCAGCGCCCGCTTCTTGTCGCCCTGCGCTAGCATCTGCCGCGCTATTTCCGTCTCCTTGTCCGTGAGCTGCGTGATGCGCTTCTGATACCTGTGGAGCTTGTCTCGCTGGTTCTTCAGGTCCAATATTGCTCTATTTTATTGGCATGGGCGGCGTGGCCCCAAGAGTCAGCAGGTGGCTGTGTATTCATGCTATTGTGCCATTTGCGCCTCTCCGTCTGCGTGCCTGAAGGTGACAGCGACTGCGCGCGGCGTGCTGCGGGGGCACGCGACCTGGCCTGAGGGACAACGCGTACCTATCCTGGCTGGTAACTTTGCTGCCATTGTTGCCCATTGTTGCCTGCACGGCCGTGAGATTCGCGTGTGATGTGGGCGATTGATGGTGTCGGTTGGGATCGCAAGGGCGATGCGGGAATTCATCGCCAGAGGTTTAGTCGCATTCCTAAATGTATCGTTTCTGGTGTCGGCGTCGGTCAAGACTCAGGGGAAGCCAGCCCGAGTCGGTCGTCATAGGTCACATTGGGCCAAACGCTTCCCGCGCGGGATTGCTGCATTCAGTCACCCGCTCCGACCTTACATGTCGGCTGGGGCACAGCATGGGCCGAGAAGCCTGCAGGTTGCCCGCCCACCGCGGGGCAAGCCGCAGCGCAATGGCTGAAGCTTACTGCCAAGCTTAATTGTGGCGTTAATCGTCGTCACCACAGGCAGCACAGCACACCTAGCCAAGCCCATCCTTGTGAGAGAGCCCCTCTGCTCGCCCATTATGCGTGCTAAATAACCAAACAGCGGACGGTGTCGCATGTTACGTAGCCCCTTGACGACACCACAAGAAGCCTTACAAAACCAAGAGGCCATCGTGATTATCTCCGCGACCACATCTCCGGTGAATGCGAGAGGGCCTGGCGCCTTTTGAGCAAACAATAGCCCCAACAGGTACCCCATCCCACGACGCCCCGAGACCACTGGAGCTCCCCGCGGCCCGCCATGTCTGCGCCAACCGACGCCGTAAGTCGAGACTATATGTCCTTGCTGTATCACGACGCTCAAACACGTCGCCTCATTCAGCCGTCACAGCCCAATCCAACCTGCCCAGAATCAACTCTCTCAAAGCGAAATCAGTGTCGCGCCGCCATCAGCTACTAACCCTTTGCTCTACAATCCGGCCCTAGAATAAACCTGCGACGCCAGCGACGCCAGTGACGCCAGCTCCCGGCCCCGAGTCACCAACCACAGCCAGGCCACTTGAGATGGACGACGATGATGTCCAAGAACCTGGTGTGCTCGAGACTTCAGGCACTGCGACAGCCGCCGCTGCTCGCGCGGGAGAAGATGCTCCCCCACCCAAGCCGCCTCGGCCCTTGACCGAGCAGCAGAAGAACCAGTTGATGCTCAAGGAGGCCTTCCCCACACTGGATGAGGCCGTCATCAAGGCCGTGCTCACTGCCAGCGGTGGCCGGATTGACCCCGCCTTTAACGCACTCCTCGGTACGACACAGCCTTGCTTCGCCGGCTCCAGTGTATCACTTGCAAGACTTCCTGCTTCCCGAAACTGACCCTCTCCACTCTCAACCCTTTCGACAGAAATGACTGACCCCGACGCCGCCAACCGCGAGGTCGAGGACGAGAACCCGCCGACCCTGCCGCCGCGACCGGCCGCCGTCCCAGGGGCGACGCCGCAGTCGCAGCTCGAGGCCGACGAGCTGTACGCGCGCCAGCTCGCCCAGCACTACGAGAACGTCGGCGCGTACGAGGAGCGTACCAGCAGCCGCCCGCCCCGCCAGCAGACGGGACTGGACCCTAGCCGGATCTTCGGCGGCGGCGGCGGCGGCGGCCGGGGCTGGGGACAGCACCAGGAGGAGCCCGAACGCAGCTTCGTCGATGACGACCTGCCCATCATCAAGGAGAATCTCCGTAAGGGCTTCCAGGAGACCCAGAAGACGGTCAACACGTGGTTCCAGACCATGAAGAAGCGCTTCGACGAGGAGTTCGCCGACGACCAGCCCCAGCACCCCCAGCACCAGCAGGGCCGCCCGGGACAACAGGGCGGGTCCTCCAAGGGAGGCCGCGACACGGGGAGGCGCAGCGGCGACTACGAGCGGTATGACGCCGACCCTCAGGTCCTGAGCGACGACTTTGCAGGCATGAAGTTCCATAACGACGGCAGTGAGTTTCAAAATATCCCCCATCACCCTCAATCCTTTCCTCACATCAAAAACCCGGCCCGCTAACAATTCTCCTACCCTTCACATAGCACCCGTCCACAACACCCGCACCTCGCCAAACCCCAACGTCTTCCGCCCGCCACCGCCCTCCAAGTCGCCCAGGCCCGGCGAGGACCGGAAGGTCTCGTTCCGCGAAGAGGCCGACGAGATCGGCGACGTGTACAACGTCTCGCCCATGTCGACGGGCACCGCAGGAACGGCCGGCGGCGGCGGCGGGGCGGCGGCGCCAGGCGCAGGCGCAAGTGCCGCCAAGTCCAGCAAGTGGCAACCCCTGTCGACCGTCGACCCCAGTCCCATCGCCGAGAACGACCCATTCAGCCTCGGCGACAGCGACGACGAGAAGGACGCCGCCGGCAGCAACGGCAGCAAGGGCGCCGCCGCCGCAAGCAAGCCCGCCGCCCCTGCTTCGGGCGAGATAAAGAAGGAGGACGCCGAGAGGCTCCGTAAGGCCGCCGCCGAGGCCATGAACGAAAGCCTCGTCGAAGATAAGAAGGCAGGGGCGACCGACGGCGCAAAGAAGACGTAGCTGGCTCGTACATTTTTTTCGGGCAGCAGAAACAGTCTTGTGTGAGCTTGATGAAAGAAATGAGTATCTACCCCTTGGTGGCAGATCGATACCAGTCTGTATCTTGTGTAAAGCGATTTGGGAGATTCCAGTGCCGTACCTACCTGTTGTTTCATTTACTTTGCCATTTTCGCCCCATCCTCCCAGCACTCAGATATCAGAATCGCATTGTGTTCACACGCCCATGATAGTCGAGACGTGCGATATCGAAAGGCTTAGAACCCAAATTGCGACTGTGTGCATGTATACCTTAGTAGGTATGTACCCTCCTACTTCTAGGCGACTAGGTGATATCTACAGAAAAGTGGTCTCGAGACCAGTTCAATCGTTTGATCATTCCCATTCCTCGAAGTCGTTCGATTCAAAGCATCGCTGCCCAAACCCACCACAGCCAGCACCACCTGCAACCGTGCTGTTCAGCAAATACACCAGACATAATAAAACACCGCACGCAAAACGATACAAGCAACGCCAATAATGCAACGCGGGTATCATCCCTTGTTAGAAACGAAAACACAAGAAGTCCACCCTGGATATCATGCTCCTTGAAGATGACAATGCACTCCCCGACGCTCCACCACCTGCTCTTCTAACATGGACAAGCACCTGAATTCTATGTCGAAAGTCGGAACAGGTATACACAGAAAAGTTTGCCGTGTCGAGAACTTAGGGATAGTCTCCCATCAGGAAATAACAAGAAGACGAAGTGGGGAAAATATGTGCACGAAATCGAATAAGGCCGTCGAGGTGTCACTCAGTCGAGTTGGATGTATTCGCCTCGCTGGGGCGCCGTCACAGGCGGGTGATGAGGCCTTGGAACACCACCAGCCTCATTAGGAGAATGTGTTCGCGGGAGGTATCCCGAGTGATTATGAACGGGAAACCTGCGAGTCGATGTCAGTGGAGGTCTGCTCGAGATAAAGCTTGGGACAATAATCTTACGATTGGTCGTTATATGGCCTTCCCGAGGTACGGTGGCCATCGCGATCGACATTGATTGCACCGAACCCGTTCCCGTAACGACCCGCGAAACCACCAGCAGCGGCCGGATGCTGTCTCTGGTCGTCGGGATGGACCCTCTCATAGAAGAGTGGCGATGGGGGTCGTGCAGGGGCAGGAGGCGCGTGCAGAGGTTGACCATGTTGCGAATAGCCGCCCGGGGCCGGCGCATAATCGCGTGGAAGGTGATGCTCGTAACGGACTGCTCCCACCCGGGCAGCCCGCGCGTGAGGCGGTGTCCGCCGATGAGAATGGCCGTCAATTGTAATTACGGGCACACGGCTCCCGTCATGTTGCATTCTCACATCGCCATCATGTTGCAGATACGGCGTGTGTTCCGGATGCACGCGTCTTGAGGGGACGAGAAGAACCCTCTGTAGGCCAGGTTCCCAGTCCTCAACCACAATCGGGTGCCGGTCTGTTCTAAGGACGCGACTCTCCTGATAGTCGGGACCAGCAACTCTGGTCTCGGTCCGCATCACAGGCCTAGGGTCGTTGGTAGGCAGTGCCCTAGAATAAGCCACAAAATGGCCGTCCCCGGGTCCAGCCCTGTGAATCTCTCGAGGGATGTGTCCGGGGTGAGAAGGGGACCGTAGCCGCAGAGGCTCCATATGCCGCTCGAGGCCGCCCCTGGGAGGCGGCGCGTTGGATCCATATGGAACCCTTGCGTTCTCGAGGTGGTGGTCATCATCTGGACGTACCCTGCTAGGTAGAGGGTCACGCTCCCGGGCAAGATACGGGACGGTAGTGTGGTGCAAAACGCGATCCATTGGGCTCCTCGACCGTCTCCTGACTGCTTGATCGTTCACCGAGGGTCGCCGCAGGAGTTGTGATTGCTGTTGTTGGGGCCGCGGCGGCAAGGAACGCACGAAGATGGGGATTGATGAATCACCTGCTTGTGGTGACATGGGCTCAATGGAAGGTACCAAATAATCCTTGAGCTCGGGGCGCTCAGCTGTAGATCGAGGAACCCCGTAATCCACTGGATTTTCATGCTCGTTGATGACGGGGATAACTCCATGTGTCACTGGATGGTGGTAATTTCTGCGGTAGATCGGCACAGGCTCGGAGCCGGCCACAGGGGGCAAAGATGCACGCATTTGTACGTCCTGGCTCTCTCGGTAGTCCGGCGGATTGTGATGGTCGCGCGGTACTGATGGTCTCCCATACAGATCGAAAGGCTGACGCGACCCCTCCCTAGCGCGTTGCTGATCCATTTGCCCAGGCGCACCTGGCTGGTGGGCGGCAACCGGCCGCGAGGCAGACGCGTCTTGGGCAGGCTCATGGCGAACTCTCTCCCTGGCTTGCTGCCACCGGGTCTGGGCAGCAGCTTCGTAGCGCTGAACATTGCGGGAATTGAGTCTTCTGTGGACAGGCCTGCGGAGGTGGGGATCATGTGAAACATCGTCGTCATACAAGACGGCACCCCCAGCTTCTGGCAGATCAGGGACGTCGATGGGCCGGTCAGTCGGCGGGGGTTCATCGCTGGAGATACTACCTCGAGAACCAGTGCCTGGCCGACTGTCATCACTAATATCGTCGTCGGAGGCATCAGAGTCCCCGTCGGAGTCCGTGTCGGAGTCCTCTGAGTCCGAAATGACAATGATCTCCCTGAGGATCTCGTCCAGTTGATCCCGGCCGGTCTCTTCATCTCCACGCCACTTGACGAGGAAGTCCAGGCACACGGATTCAACTGCTTTTCGGGCATTGCTCCAGCCGACCTCCCTGAGGAGCTGGTCGTACCGCGTGTGCGTGTGGCGGATGTGAGCAAGAACCGCGAGTTGGACGCGGCGGGAGAGCGTGATATTCGCGGCAAGCCCAACGGTCCGATTTTGGTGTCCCTAAATCAGTCACGAGTTACTCATATGCTCAACCAGAAGCAGAAATTTGCACGGAGCAGTCTTAGAGGACGTCAACATACCTTGCGGAAAGAATGGTCGATGATCATCTGCCGATCAGTATTGGGCATCCGGGGGAAGAGATCTCTTATGACGCCGTCTGCCTGTGCGTTTATCTCCTCCTGCGACTCCGGGATCGGCTCCGGGTGGCCGTTCACAGTCTCAAGGAAGTACTCAAGCGGCTGACCCAGTTGCGCACGAGCTTCCTCAACGATTGTGCGCCTGATGTGATGGCCTACCCTGTTCATATGGATCCCTAGCTGAGTCGCATCCGCCTCACGGGAGTCCTGTGAACGGTGTTTAGCACATGAGACCGTAGTGGCAGCCGAGGTTGGTCCACAGATAGGATGCATGGCGAGCATACCGAAACAATGAAAATCATGGCGTCCTGCTCCCGGGACAATTCCTTGCAGGCTTGGGTCAGGTCGGGATTCCCGACGGGCACGAACTCAAAGCCGGGAGGGGGCTCTCGTGCGGTGGTGACCTGGCAGCAGGAGACCATTGTGAGTCGAAGAATAGGAAGGAAGAAACAGCAGAGAGCAGGAAGATAAAGGAGAAGCAGGTACGACGCCCCAGGGGTTGAGACCTCCCGGGACGAGAGTTGCTCTGCTGGTTGCCTACCTCAAACTCGAGTTTCTTCTTTTTGTCTTTATTCTCGACAAACTCCAGATAGGTGCGGTGCTTGGAGGTGATGACGGGGGCGGGAATCCTCGCAACCACGCCTGGGGGCAACGGTCCAGGGGTGATGCGACGATCATTGTGCCGAAGCTTCTTCTGCTTTTTCTTGGCAGGGCCCGCAGCAGCAGAGGCGCGGGCCGCCGCCTTATTCTTCTTCTTTTTGCCCATGGGTCCTGAAGTCCTAGAAGTATCACAACCTTACCATGGCAGTAGCCAGACGCGGGTCAAGACGCATACGGGGGCGTCAAAGTCATCCAAAGAGGGCTGCCAGGGGACGGGGTGAAGGAGAAAGGAAAAAGTGGGAATCAAGCAGCTGGGGGAACGAGCCGGCAGTCCTTCCGGAGGACCGGGCTTGGTGTGGGCAGACCCAGGCGTGCGCGGGGCGGGGCGCAGTGAGATCGCGATTCAGGGTCGACGGTCCAGCCGAGCCTTGCGATAACCCAAAGTGACTGGTGAAGTGGATGTCCAGGCTCAGTAAGATCAGAGCTTGCTGAGCTGCCGGATGGAGTGATTGAAGGGATCGTGAAGGTGGGTGGGAAGCAACGTGGGGAGGCGGGACTGGAAGCGCGGCCTGGAGCACACGCGATGCTCGTCCAAAAGCGGGATGAGTAGTCCAAGGCAGGCAGGACTCAGGAGGCAACGACTGACGAGGCGAACGTTGGCCACGCCGCTGGTCAATAACAAAGAGGAATCCAAACGGAGACGCAGTTTGGAAAGTCGGCCACGCCGGCTGCCCGGCAAAGAGAGAATGGATGCGCCCTCTCAGGGAGTCCTGATATGCTCACGGCGGAGCAGTGGTGGGCAACTTTGCGTTGTTATGGGTTTGGGCTTCACGCGCAAAGCCGTCGGGCGAGCATGAGTTGGAGTGGAGCCTGGGCTCGGTCGGGCTCCTGACCTTGGGTTGGGTACGTCACCTGACGGGGTCAAGCATGACTAATCATTGAAGTCGTGCAGGCGGAACGGCTGGACTGTTCCAGCAGCAGTCACGTGTGCGTAGCTTGGCGGAACGGGGGCATCCGTGCAAATGGAGAACTGCAGATATAGGGGAAAATAATGCACAGGGACAGAGGAGGAGACAAATCGAACCTAAGGGGAACAAGCAGAAGCCGAATCGGCGGAAATCCGTTCTTTGGAAGACGGTTTGAGAGCCGAGTCGACGGGGGCGCCCACCATCGCAAGCTGGGGACCCCGCCCAATTGCATCTACAGACTTCATCAGCTCTCGAGGACCTGCCACGTTCGACCCTGCTCTGACAGCACGCATGCATTGCGGGATGCCCAACATTAGTTTGGTGCCCGAAACTTGTCGTGGCTGACAGTGGACACTCGCATGCGCCTATTTGAGCCCTCACTGGCTACTGATAATCGGGAGCTCTGGGCGGCAGCCATGGCCGACCTCGATCTCGGGACTACGTTTATCCCTGCGCTGCATAAGCCCTCATCGTTGCTGCCCATCGCAAAGCACAGGGAATCTCTGCTCTACCTTGTGGAGACGAACCCTGTCACCATCGTGGTTGGCCAGACAGGGTCCGGGAAGAGCACGCAAATACCGCAGTTCCTCGAAAACGCAGGCTGGTGCACTGATGGCAAGGTCATTGCGGTTACCCAGGTTGGCCTTCCACTCCCGCGTGCTCTTTGGAGGCTAGTATACGGCTGACACCGCGAGCAGCCGCGCCGAATCGCAGCAATAAATGTTGCTTTAAGAGTGGCCCAAGAATTCGGGTGTGAAGTTGGAAAGGAGGTCGGCTACTCCATCCGATTCGAGGATCTCACCTCTGATGCCACGAGAATCAAGTTCATGACAGATGGACTTCTCATTCGAGAAGCACTTGTGGACCCTCTTCTTTCAAGATACTCGGTGATTATGGTTGATGAGGCACACGAACAAACCATCAGCACAGATATCCTCTTGGGACTTCTGAAGAAGATCCGCAAGCGGAGACCAGAGCTCCGGATCATCATCAGCAGTGCTACACTGCAGGCTGAAGCATTCCTCGGATTCTTCTCGGGGACAGCTGCGGAGGGCCCCGGGAAAGAGACAAATGATGCAAAAGTCGGGTCCATCGTGAGTCTCGAGGGCCGCACTTATCCGATCGACATCCTCTATCTGGAAACCCCGGCGGAGAATTATCTGGAAAAGGCAATAGCCACGGTTTTTGAGATCCACGAGAATGAACCACATGGTGACATTCTCGTTTTCCTCACGGGCAGGGAGGAAATCGACACAGCTGTCGAGGCGGTTTCGGAGCGGGCAAGCCAGTTCCCCTCCAGTGCCCATGGGCTCCTAGCACTCCCGCTGTATGCTGGACTGTCAACAGACCAGCAGATCTACGTATTCGAGGAGGCCCCGGAAAACACCAGGAAGGTCATATTTTCGACCAACATCGCCGAGGCGTCGGTGACGATCGGTCGGATCGTATATGTCATCGACTGTGGATACGTAAAGCTTCGCGCCTACGATCCCAAGACCGGCATAGAGACTCTTACGGTCGTGCCAGTCTCTAAGGCTGCGGCGTCACAACGGGCCGGAAGGGCTGGGCGGACGAAGCCGGGCAAGTGTTTTCGACTATATAGCGAGGAGACGTATCTGTCGCTTGCAGACGCCAACATACCCGAGATCCAACGTTCAAATCTCGCGCCCTTCATCTTACAGCTCAAGGCGCTGGGCATCGACGACGTCTTGCACTTCGACTACCTGAGCGCGCCGCCCGCAGAGCTGATGACCAAGGCCCTGGAACTGCTCTTCTCGCTGGGCGCCTTGGACGACTACGCAAAACTTACGAAACCGCTTGGGATGAGAATGGCCGAGCTCGCCGTGGAGCCGATGATGGCCAAAACGCTACTCTCCGCGGCGGAGTTTGGCTGCGTCAGCGAGATTCTGACGATCGCCGCGATGACCAGCGTCGGAGGCAACGTGTGGGTGCAGCACGATGGGGAGAAGAAGAGGCTGGAGAGCACGCGCAGGAGGTTCGCGGCAGAGGAGGGCGATCACTTAACGCTGCTCAACGTGTACCAGGCCTTTGTCAGCAAAGGCCGCAAGGATGCGCAGTTCTGTCACGAGAATCTGCTCAATTTCAAGACCATGAGCAGGGCGGTGAGCATACGTGCGCAGCTAAAGCGATATCTGGAGAGGTTTGGCATCGCCGTGGACGAATCCTTGACGTCAAAGGCGGCAGCCGGCAATCCTTTGGCGAAGGCCGAGCAGATCCGGCGGTGTCTCACAACGGGGTACTTCGCCCAAGCGGCGCGGATGCAAGCGGACGGAAGCTTTCGAAACGTCCAGGGAGGGACCGTGCTCCATGCGCACCCGAGCTCGCTGATGTTCAACCGACGAGCCGACTGGGTCATCTTCCACGAGGTTATGGAGACGGCAAGCAAGACGTTCATCCGGGACATCACAAAGGTCGAGAAAAGCTGGCTCGTCGAGTACGCACATGGTTTTTACCAGGTAAAATAGACGGGGACCGTGCCAACAACAGCTAACAGCGTTGCGGGTTACGGATAAACAAGACGACTCGGTGCGAACGGACATTATTTATTAATGACGGGAAGGATGGCGCCATTGCTGAAACTCCCGCGATGCGACCTGGGGATCGAGAGGGCATCCAGATGGAATGCGAAAGGAAAATTAAGGAAGGTTGAAACATGAAACCCGTTCCCGCAAGCATTGGGTCACGAACCCGCCTCCAGCCTCGCCATGCCAAGAAGAGGATGGTCGAGATGGCACAATATCTCGCCCAGGAAATCCGAGGGGCAGAAGCGGGCGCAACCCATCCCACCACCATGGGGCGCTGGACGAAGGATGGAAAGCGCGGGACCTTTGTGAAAATCACCCCAGGGAAAAGCAATCAATCAACTGAATTGAGTCGCAGGTCAACGGTGAAGACCCTGGTTAGAAATATTGAATTCATTTGTAGTGGAGAAGTGGCTTGTTACTACCACGTTCACAGATTGTTGCCAGATAGCATGACGATGCGGTTTAGGGGATATGAAGTATGTGAATGAATATGAACGTGAGGCATTAGTCTTTTCGCGATATTTCCATGGGAGACCGGATGTTTGTTACAAGGCCGGAGCCAGAGGCAGCGATAATAGAGACGAGAGAGTGAGAGACAAAAGGTGGAATTTCCCGACCATAGGCGGCAGCCAATATGTGAGCGGCTAATGCAGGATTTGCGCAGTGACAGGGACGCAGTCAGCGAATTGCCGTTTCTATGCGCGAGGTGGGCTCGGATAGGGCAGCTGTTTGCCACCCCGAACCCGACCGAACTCTTTTCCTACGCATCCATCCAACCTTCTTTTTTGTTTCGTTTCTGTTGTTTGTTTTCCTGCAACGTCACCCACGTGACGGTGCCTTTTGTCGTGCAATGCCTGGCTGGAGTGGATGCAGTGCAACGGCGCGTGGACGATGGAATGCACTAATCGGGTCTGGTGGTTCTAAATTTATTATTGTGCTGGCAACACAACGTAAACATAAAATTATCCTGTGCCCCTGAAGCGATGCAAGTGAGAACCACCACCAAGTTTGATGATGGAAACCGACTGCCCATGGACTTCCCCATGACTGAAGCTGGGAATGTAAATTGCCAATACCAACAGCCTGCGGATTCCATCGATACCCTTTTCCGTGAATCTCGCGTGGTGTCTGCGACATTTTCCCGCCCTCGCTTGTTGCTTGATCGATGCGGTTCCGGGTGGGCAACCGCAGACGCTGGACATCCGCGCCGCCGCTCCGTGCAAATCCTGCTCACATCCTAGGAAAAAGCTCATTTCGGCAATGTTACCATCCCACAAATTCGATAGGACAGGTACCTACAATTGAAGTCGCTGGGTCAGCAAGAAGGGCGACGACCAATCTCACGCGTCCTTCCTGCAAAAACCCCTGCGGCAGACGAGATTAGGTAGCGCTGCGGTCTAGATCATATTGGGAACAAAAGACGCCCGTCCCCATCGTGTGGGCCCAATCAGAAGAGAGTTCAGCGGAGGCACAGTTCCCAGAAGGTGGCCCGCAGCCAATCAGAAGCTTCCCGTACCTTGCATCAGACCCGCCTGCGTGCCAACAGGGGGCGTGGTCAAGCCGGCAAGAACTGGCGCGCGGAAAACGGGTCCCCTGGTTCAATGGTGCCCTTGGAATGACCCGCCGTCATGGAGGACGAAGTGCCATCTGAAGGCGGGCGCAGCGCAACCACAGAGGATCGCTCTCCTTTTCAACGTCGCCCAGCGGGTCATCGGCAGCCCCCTTGTTATGATTTGAGCGAAATGAGATGTGACTCCACACCACATGGGTCGACCCTTCCACAACACCCCTGCCGCACAAGGGCATCTCTCCAGTTCGAGCGTGCGCCAATTGCAACAATCTGCCGCCCGCCGGTCCATCCACAGCGCAACTGAAGCCTTGCACCCGCTTTTGTTCAACGATGGGCTTGCCCGTGCTCGCGGCCCAGTGGACTTTCCTATTGCGTCTCCTCTCCGTGCCCTGTCTAGCCCTTGCCGTCTTTTCTCACCTGCCGGGCATCCACTTTCTCCCCTTGCCAGGTCCTCGCTCCGTCTGACCTCCCGTCCGTCTTCTTTTCTTCACCCTCCACGCTGTATGGAATTCCTCACGATCTGAGTCTGTCGTCCGACGGGCCTCGCTTTCTTGCTAGTCACTCGTTTCCAACGGCTGTTCTTTGCCTGACCATTGCCGACTGGATCAAGTCGTGCTTCCACTCCTTTTGCTTATTCACTGCCTAATTTCAAAACAAATAGCCTCCCAGCAGGCGCGCCGTTCCCTTCCCTCAGCGAGGCAGAGACAGTTGACCCCAAGCCATTCATTCCTTTGTTCCGTTTGGGGAAGTATTCTCGCTCGACCAGCCTCACGCCACTACCTACCTGCGACAACGCCGGTCCCCTCGCCGAACTCGACGTCTGGATTTGCGACCTAGGTCCGCCGCGTGAAGGAATTCAGGAAGCGTCATTGCCGTTCGGTCTTACCCAGCTGGGCAGTTCCCGTCGGCTTTGGATACAGTCTGCCACGGCCAGCCCGCTCCGGTCTCAGTATCGTCTTCGATTCAAACCCGGAACGGCATAATTCGATAGCCTCACGAGTATGACAACATCATAATTCCTGTGCTACACGGAAGATTAATCCCGCCACCACCTCGAACAAAAAGGACCCTGTTCCACGACCGTTTACGACTTCTCAAGCTCTCTTCGATTCGAACCAGACCTCGGCGTCTGACACTCTAATACCATGGTCGGGGTTGCGGAAGCCGGTTCGTACCGGATGAGCGGTCGAATCCCCATTATGCGCCGCAATGGGGGCGCCGGAGAGGGCATCGCCATCCCCCAATCTGACCAGACGATGCCTCTGGTACCCCGAGAGACCATCGACTGCAGTGGCGAGAACGCCAACCTTTGCGAGAAGCCCTACGGAGCCAACCACCTCGGGGTTCCTATCGCCTTGGGTATTGCGTAAGTCGCTCGGGTCACGGACTCTGGATATATGTTTTCGCTCTAGACCTTGGCTAACACACCCCATCAGCATCCCGATAGTTTCCCTCTTGGGAGTGGTTTTTTGGCTTCATCGCAGGAACGTCCGGAAACAGCGGAGTGAGGAGGCCAATGACCCTCACAAGTCTTTGGACTTCGGTCTGGGCGACAGCGTTCGTAGCAACAAAAGTGGGAAGCGCAAGAGCTCCTTCTTTGGTGGCGCCGGTCCCGAGAAGGCCAGCCACCGCAATAACCAGCTCTCGATGGATATGAACCTTTCGAGCCCGTACCTTCTTCCGCCCAGCGCCCAGGCCGGGTCGCGCGAGTCTCTGCACTCGCTGGCTCGCACACTGCATGGAAGCGAGGATCCATACAGCCCTGTCTACCAGCAGAGCGATGCCAGGTCGATGCGATCAACCAAGAAGGGCTCGCGCGACGATTACACCGGCTCTTCCGCTCCCGGCCTGCCCGTTCCTCCATCTCGCCAGTCGTCGTTCCCAACCTCGCCCACCTCGCCTGTTGCTCCCCGATTCGAACCTTCAATAGACAACGTTACACCGCCTCCAGCTGCCCACTCGCCTGGCCAGGCCAACTTCCCACTGTCCGACGCCGTCCCGTATCCCAACGATCAGGCCAACCCTCAAGGTGTCTCCATGCCCGCGGTTCCGGAGCTCCAGGAGCCTGCCCCAGCCAAGATGCCTTCGTCGCCCAGATTCCCTCTCCCCCCCAACAACACCCACGGCTTTGATTTCTCGGACGATCAGAACAACAACCAGCGCTCGCCTCCTCACGGTCAACTCCCTGCCAGCCCCCGTCCCGTCAACCCCAACCAGCCTGCTCTGTCTGTCGACACCGGTGCGGCACCTGCCGGTCCCATGATCGAGGAATCTCACTACGAAACTACGTCTCCTCAGGATATGGACGAACGGGAGCGCGGAAGGGCCCAGCATCGCCGGCAATCCTCCGACTACCCCCCCGAGAACAACCCTGACGCTCTCGGAGTTCCTCGTCAACACAACAAGCGGCTCTCGGTTGGTTTCCGGCCTCTTCCGCCGGATGAGATGATTGAGTCGGAGGACCCCGAGACCAGGGCCAACCGAATTCGCTCTTTCTATAAGGAGTACTTTGATGAGAGCCGTATGACGATGGGTTACCAGCAGGGTGGCCAGGGCCAGGCGCCTCCTCCCCCCAAGCCGCAGGGTGGCGCTCCTCAGTACTATGAGGATTACGACCAGAACTATCTTGGTAACGACGCCGCCTACTTTGACCCGGATACGAACACCTTCGTTATGCCCTATGCTCAGCCCGTCGCTCGTCGTGCCATGACCCCTCCTCCTTCTGGTTCCAGGTTCCCCGGCCCAAGGAGCGGTCCAAGGCCTCATGCCGGATCCGTCGGTGGCATGAGCATGCCCGGCAACCGCGGCCCTCGTCGCCCCGGCTCATCCGCCTCGAACGGCAGGTGGGGTCCCGGCCCCAGACCGGGATCCTCGGTTTCGGGCCAGTATGGTCGCCCGCGTGCGGGAAGTGCCATGGGCGCCCCGCGCAAGCCCATGCCTCCTCCCTCTGCTCTGACCACTCTCCCCAACCCATCCAAGCTTCGCGATGACTCTTTGGCTCTCAACCCGATCGACTTCGCCCCTCCGTCTGGTTTCAAGGACCAGGCCGCCGGCCGCTCCCAGAGCCCTGGAGGAGGAGAGAGGAGGCCCTACCAGGCCCCTCAGCATATCCACTCGCCATTGGTTTCCTCCTTCGACGAGATGGCTTCTCTCCCCAGCCCGTAAGTTGCCCTGCTTGTCCCTTGAAGAAGCCGCCTCATATTCTGACCCGCAACCTTGCGTCCTATCTAGTCACCTTCTGAGGAAGTCCAACACGTTCACCGGACTTGACTTTGCGCCGCCGCGCAAGTTCAAGGATGCAGACACCGCAAGCGATGCCGGCAGCATCCGGAGCAACCGCAGCGGTATCTCGTCGGTCCAGCTCGGTGCCATTAGAAACGGTGCCGGGCGCGTGAGCCGTCTGCCCGGTGACACGGTATTTACGCAAGCCCAGACGGCCGAAACTCTCAAGCCGCAATGGGGCATGCGTCCTTGATGAGCTGGGGGGAGCCGTGTGACTTTGCACATGGCCCCGCCGGACTCTCGGCCGGTTTTCTCTTTGTTTTTGTTTCCTATCAGCAATCATGCTCTGCGTCATGTCAGCCCTCTCGACTCGACCAATTATTCGTTCGCATCAGCATCGGAGTTTCTGTTGGATCTCGCATGGCCAATCTCGCCTCTCTCTCCCTCCCTGGGAAGGGTTGCGGGAGTAACGCATGGCCACACATGCTCTTTTTCTTATACCATTCTCGCGGGCAAAAAAAAAGGAAACACGACCAAAACATGCATCCTGTCAACCTTTGCCAATATCTGACGACTGGTAATGTCATCGTTTTATCACCTGTTTTTGCTGTTTTCCTCTTTGTCTTTTGTCTTGTTTCCTTTTTCCTTTAATCTTGTCTCTCATATAATTCATGTTGGAAATTGAAAGCCAACCACTAGCAAAGACCAAGTCACCCCTCCCACCTGGAGGGGAAAGGGAGGGTTAGCATGATTTCATCTTACCATGCCGACAGGTTGTTGTTGTCTCATGTTCCTTATTTTGCTCCCCCCGTCTGGTACGAAAATCATTGCATATATAGATCCCCTGATAGATAAAACAATACGGAACTTGCCGAGGCGCAAGGAGGTTACTCTGCAGTCTTGTTCCTTTCGTTGTTTGCAATTGTGATGTTTCTTTGTCATGAGCAAGCTATCTTGCCGTGACAGTGTCTCTGCGGTCACGTTCACTGCGGGCTGATTCTTGGACAGCCGAAACATGGGCACGTGGTTTTTTATGTTCGTATGCTCTGGAAAAAGGCAGGGTGAGCAAACCCAATCGGAGGGGCCTTCAAACCCGACGGGATGTGGCTGGCGGGCTGTCGCGGGGTTCTGATATCTCCTCACGGGGCTCCCCAGGCAAATCCAACCACGTGCCAACTTGCCAACGGACCTCCGTACACAGAGCGGAGGACGGGGCTGGATGAACCCAACTTGTCGATTGGTTGATCGAGTTCAGCCGAGGCGGACACGGCGGAGTCCAGGAATGACGTTCATGACTTTTTTTTTTTTTTTTTTTTTTTTTTCCCCTTGTTGGCGGCAATAATGGGCGGCATTAATCCTGAGCTGGAAAATGCCGAGGTTCGGACGGCCAATTCGTTTATGGAATTACCATGGCATGCTGGAATGCGGAAAAAGAAAAGCCACGCGAAATCAACGTCATTTTCCAGGCGGGGAAGCTTGAGTGATTCGCTCCAATTGCCGTTTATGCGTTGCGATTGCAAGGGGTCCGGCCCTGTTCTTGGAGAGCCCCTGTAAATATTTTTTTGCACGTTAGGCCAACTCAACTTACCGCCGTTTTGCGAGATTCCCGGTGCCATTCACTATGGTTGAGGCGGCTTGTCTGACGCAACCTGACGCTGATCACCCGTTTACGCGCCCGGAGCTGTTGCCCCTGGCCGTCCGGGGAGATCGGCGCCAACGCCAAGGAGTTCCCTGTTCTTTTCCTTTCTTTTCATTTTCTTCTTTTCTTCAAGCAGGTTTCACCGCGAACAGAGAGAGTCTGACCGTTCTAGGTACCCTCAACATGCGAGGGAGGTTATCGGGCTGCATGCAGTGCAGTGAATGAGTGCATTGTGAGAAGTTGTACCTAGGTATAGCGAGGTACCGTCGTCTAGCACATACGACCTGACTGAATTCTTTTCTTTTTCTTTGATTCTCGATCGGAGCAATGCCAGTAGATAGGGTTGTAAGATTTAGCGCATCACACAGCCGCACGAGTCTCATGTTGTCGTTGCAAAGGGCCTACTTCGGGCTGATACCCCAACATGACGTCTCAGCCAGTCAAAACAGAGGAAGCACACTTGGCAGTGCTGAACTGGCACGAAGAAATGCCGGTCTCATTCCTGGTTTCCTCACCCCCCTGGCGCATTGTAGATCGCAGACAGACAAAGCGTTGACAGGCAGTATGTATACAGATGCCTCACCAGCCCGGATTTCTCCAGCTTTCCCATCTGACCTGCGTCCTCTTTTCCCCGCCTAGAGGGATTAGGTGTTGAGAAAGAAGTTAACAAGCGATAATTGGTTGCCGGTTTCGCTCAGTCACGACCACAGCATCAGACGAGCGCACCTATCTATCTTCCACCCCTCTTGTTTCTTACTGTCAGCATTCCAACCCGTTCCCCGGGACGCACGGCCGAATCGGAAACAGAGGCTGCCTGAGCCCATCTTGGCACGGATTCCGACTTGTTGGCTGGGAAGAGTTGCACGTAGCATGCTGTCACCGGCGATCAAGAAGCACAGGAAATATTGGCTGGAAAGGCAATCCTGAAGGCGAAATAAACAGACAGGAACGACTGGCGCTAAAATCGAAAGCTACCCGTCGAAGGGACGCTCGGCCTCCAGCGCACCATCAGTTTGAGGGCGGCGGATGAAGAGAGATCGCAGGGCATCCAGAAAACGGCGGCAGGGCAGGCGAGTCATTGGCTAGCGCACATCTGGATTTGACGCTTGGCTGCGCGACACCAGACTCGACACGGCCTTGTTTTGACGCCCCCAGATCGGCGACCGCCACCGACCAAGCAAGCGGCCCCGAGGCGAGGCGGGAGTGAATAAAAGGAAACAGCAAAGGGAAGAGGCACGAGCAGGACGGCACAACCGGCAGAAACAGAGAAGAGGTGGACCAATCATCGGCCCGTTCTCGGGGCAGCGGGCGAGGTCGCCACCAGGCTGTGGCGACTGTGCCCGATTCTAGCGCTGGCTTGGGCCGCAGACCACCACAACGGACATCCATCGGCCTCACTTGGACCCTCTGCCGATTCGTTGGCTGAGCAGAGACCTTCCCATCCCCGTCCCTCGTACCATCACCAAGTCGGCTGCCCACCGAAGAAAGGTCTCAGAACGAACAAAGCCACGGAACCGGCCGCTGGACTGCGCCTCCACGACCAGTGCCGATTGCTTTTCCTGGTCCTTCCATCTGCCTGCGCCCCCGCCCCGCTGCTGGAGTCGGCTGGCTCTTGGGGGAATCCCCTGCTGCTGCTGGCTGGCGTGGTGCTCACTGCGGCTCCACCAGACTGCACCCCAGCCGACATTACGAGGCCCAGCAACCCACCTCGAGCCCGAGCCAGCTTCCGGAGAGGGGCGGACCTGCACAGCACGGCCAGCACAGGACCCGCGCACACGGGGATTATTTGCGGGCCCCATCCAATAACGGCGCCTGTCGCTTGCCTTGTCAATCTCCCTCCCACAGGGAAAGACCCTCCCTGCGCCGTGCGTAGGCCCTCGCTCCTGCTCTTCCATTTTCAATTGCTCCATCTGCCCTCCGTTGTTTTTCTGGTCAGCTCCCCCAGCCGTCGACCATTTCGACCACCGTGGCATCGACTCGATCGCTTCCCCGGGGTCGCTACTTTTTCTTGCCTTTTTCCATTCTTTTCCCGAGAGCACAACTCTTATACAACATATTTTATTATTATTATTTTTTTGCCACCGATCGCCATTGGCTTGGCGCATCTCGGGTCGACGAATCGAGTAGTCCGACCGATACCATCGGTCTCCTGCGACGGGCGACTCGAAATCTCTCCTCGCGACGCCAAACGGATTGAGACCGAACCAGCACCAGGAGACGCGGTGTACAAGCCGGAGCGCACAAGCTGCTTCGACGCGCTGCGATTGTGTCGTCCCCGGGCCGCGACAGCGACATTTGAAATCGCTCCCAAGGTACGCAGTTTGGATTGATTGTGATTGATCTCTGCCGCGGCCGTCCGCCGCCCTTCCTCGCTTTCGCGTTTCCTGTTGTCGTTTCCCACTCGCGCAGTGTTGCGAGTCGATCCATGCCCTGGGACGTCGCTGCACGATCTGTGAGCTCGGATCTTCTCCGGCATGCCTTTCCCCTCAATGGTTCGTTGCGGGACTGGGACTAGGTTCCCGGTACCGTTTCACCCGTGTTCGTTTCTCAGAGTTCTGGCTGCCTCGTCCACAAACCTTGTGTGTGGTCTTCGCGTGGCCGGTGCGATCGTTGCAGTTGCGCAACGGCCAGTGCTTTGGGCCTGTCCAGACTTGATGAGCCAGCGTTCGCCGGCCTCGCGCCAACTGGAGAGCCTCCTTGCCCCTTTTCGCTTGCTCGTTTCTTCGAGAGGCCCTCAACATGCTTTTTCACAGTCTATAATCACGAATGCTAATGCCATTTGTTTTTTCATGTATTAGAAACTTTTTATTGTTGAACTTGGCCTCTCTTCAAGATGTCGTCCAACGCCACAAGTACGACCGGTCCGCCGACGACTCTGTCCACAGCATCAACGGACAGGCCTTCGAGTTCCCGTGCTAATAGTAACTCGACCACAGGCACACCAGAGACGACACCGCCGCCGGCGACAACATCTAGCACGAGCAACCCCCCGCCGCCGCCCGAAACAACATCGACAACTACACCTCCTCCTCCTCCTCCCCCACCAACCACATCCACCACAAGTCCTCCTCCGCCTCCTCCCACAAGCTCAAACCCGCCCCCGACAACAAGTCAAACGACGACATCAGCGCCGCCGCCACCGCCACCACCGCCTACCTCAACACCTGTTACAACGGAGACAATCGTGACCACACCTCCTGGCGGCCAAGCGAGCACCGTGTTTACGACGAAAACCCAGTCTCAATCAAGCACCCAGTCAACCTCGTCTGGGACTACGGGCACCGGACTCCCCGGAGGCAGCTCACCCAACAACAATCCCAACGGAAATGGCAGCCCGGGTTCGGAAAATGCCACGGTCATTGCAATTGCGACAGTCGTGCCTATCGCCGTTGTTGCCATCCTTGTCCTAGCGGGCCTCTTCTTCTGGAGGAAGCGGAAGCAGCGGAAGGCTGCCGAGGAAGAGCGGCGCAAGGAGGTCGAGGAGTACGGCTTCAACCCCAACGCGGATGGACCAACTGCGCCCGATGTCAGCACTGCCGCCGCCGGCGGATATGAGGACGCCTCTTCCGGCTACCGCGGCTGGGGCTCTACGACACTGGCTGGCTCGACTGGTCGCAAGGCCTCGACGACCATGTCTGGCGGTGCTGCTCCCGTTGCCTACTCGGATGGCGCCGCGACCTCGCCCACTCAAGGAAACGTGTCGGACACGCGTTCATCAGAGCCCCTGATGCACGGTCGTGACGGCGCCGTCTCGCCCGAGGGCGAGATACTGGGCGCCATGGGTCCGTCGACCGCGGGCAACCGTGGTGCCGACGTGCGCAGAGGCCCGTCCAACGCATCCTCGTCCTACAGCGCGGCCGCTCGATCTGACGGCTCTGGAGACGGTATCGGCGTGGCCTACGGCGGCGACGCGCGGTACTACGACGGCTACGGCAATGGCCCTTACTCGGACGCGTACGGAGGTGTCCCTCCCCGTGCTGGCGAAAATGGCGGCGCCAGCTCTCCCGTCATCAAGGACAACCCAGCACGGCGCAACACCCGCATAGAGAGCTCAGGTCACTATCCACAGCAAGCCGGAATCTCGCAAAACTTCTAGTAGCAGTGGCGATCTTGCCTTTGCTACTTCGGCCCAGCTTGTCTATCAAAACATCCGTCCTTCTATGATTTCTCATTACTGCCCGCATATTAGCAGCTCTTCTTTCGATACCTCACTCTCGCTCTCCTTGCACGCGCTTTAGGCTTTGCAGCAACCCCAAAAAACGACATGCGTATCCGGCATTTTCCTAACCTTTGTTATCACAACCCCTTTCTATAATCGTCATTCGCTCATCTTATACGGTATTTTATTTAATGACGGAACTGTGCCGGGTACCTTTGTTGGAGAATCAGTCTGCTCGGGCACCAGCGATCCGGCCCAAGTCTGCTGTGGATACGTATAGCCGGTGTCTTCACCTTATCCTCCATCTTTTCTACATCCCTCGGGCGCTCACCGAAATTTAATCGTGCGTACCCGTTCGGCTGGGTGGTCGTAGGAATCTTTTTTTTTTTTTTTTTTTTTTTTTTTTTTTTTTTTTTTTTTTTCTCTCCTTTTTTTTTTTTTTCTTTTTTTTTTTTTTTTTGNTGCTGTTTACATATGGGTGGATTTTTCATCCTTTATTCCCCGACGTTTCCCGACGAAAATTTCCTTGATTTCTTTTTTATGTAGTCCGTCTACGTGGTGGTGATGTGTATTGAGCAATTGTCGTATGTGTGAGGAAACGTCACTGCGGTGCGTAGGATAAAAGGAGAACGGGCAGATGGCCTGGATTGTGCTTGTACACGAATGTCTACTACATATACCTAGCTAACAAGCGTTTCATGTGTATTCACTTCTTTTGCACTTGCGTAAGGCGGCTAGGATTGGGCGGCTCATTCATGATGTCTATTTGGCGCGTGTGAGATGGGATTCGGCTAGCGAGCATTCCAAACAAGCCCTGGCACGTTGTCTTGCTGTAATATGGCGAACAGGGACGATGCATGGAGACTTGAGTCTGGCTTTTGAGATTGAATACTCACGCCATTCCAAGTCTAGTGAAATTATGAAATTGATACCCGCCGAGGCTTTTCTTGTTATTCCCTCGCCGGGCACTCTACTACAAGTTCGCCTTGTACCTGACCGGGCCGCCTTCTCCCAGCCTCGTCCCAGAGCCCTGGCTCAGCTCAACCCGCTCCCACCAAAAGCGGCACAGTTCAAGCTCGCGCTCCGACAGCGCGACGACGCGAGCTGCCGTGCCGCGCCTGCTGCCGCTGTCGTTGCCGCCGTCTGGGCCCCGCGGCATGCGCTCCTCGTTTCCCTCGCCAAAAACCACGAGCCTGCCGCGCTGTCCCTCGTCGTCAGCGGCACGAACCAGCTCCGGAGCCGCGACGGTGCCGCCGGTGAACGGCGACTCGAACGAGGGCCAGTCGCGCAGGAGCCCGGCCGCTTTAGCCGCTGTCCCGCTGTTGCCCCTTTCTCTGCTGTTGGGATTGGGATTGGGGTCGCCGTCGCTCGAGACGGCAAAGCGGATGTAAGCGGCGTGCATGGCGGCGGACGCGGCCACGGTTCCGGGGAGGCGGGCCTCGGTGGCGCGGAACAGCTTGTACTCGCCGCCTTTGGACGCCGCGGCCGCGGACGACGGCGACGAGCGTAGGCCCAGCAGCTGGGTCAGGTCGTGGGCCGCAAACGGCGCGTTCTCGGCGTGGTTGGCCGTCCCCCAGGGCGGGGATCGCGGGGCGAAGTGGTAGACGTAGACGCGCGAGCGGCCGCGGCCGTTTTTGTGATTTTGCAGCTGCGGCTGCGACATGTAATGCGCCGTCTGCAGCACGGGACATGTATATGCGTAATCGGCGTAGGCGGCGTCGAGGCGGCGCCACTGCCGGCCCATGCCCTTTGGCACGGGTGCAGACAGGTAGTTGATAGTAGTAGATGGCGACGACGAGACCGAGACAGGGTCCGGGTACAGCGAGACCGCAAGACGGTCTAAGTCGGCCCGGCCGGCGGCGGCGGCGGCGGCGGCGGCGGGCAGCAGACGCGCAAAGAATATGCGAAAGTCGGCGTCCGAGGCCGCGCGTGGCGGAACGAAGTTAGTGCCCTCGTTCGTGTTGAAGCCCGTGATGACGGGCACGTCCAGGACCCGCCCGGCCCGCCAGCTCCGGATGGGCAGGTCCGGGATCACGTCGGCGTCGATGACGGGCTGGAAGGGCCAGCACACGGTGGGCACGTACGCGTCCCACACGGCGCGGGCCGCGGCCAGGACGGTCCGGAGTGGCAGGGCGCGGAGGCGCGACAACACGCCACCTTCGCCCGACTCACCGCCGCCTGACACGATGCCGGCGGCGGCGAGGAACTCGCGGTACTGGGCCGCGTTGCGCGGGTGCGTCGGGTACAGCACGGAGCGGGCCGTCGCGGCGCCCGATTCGAGGATGGCCTTGTGGAAGGGCGCGGGCCTCTTGTCCGGGGCGCCGTAGTATATCAGGTGGTGGCCGATCTGGAGCCTGCGTTAGATTAGCAAAATCAAAGAAAAAGAAAGAAGCCCAGACATAGGTAGCCACCTAGCCGCCCACTCACCGAGTGCGCGCCCGCGCTCAAGCCCATGACGGTCACGTTGGCCGGGTCGCCGCCAAACGCGGCAATGTTCTCGGCCACCCAGCCGAACAGCATCCGCTGGTCGCGCAGGCCGACGTTCAGCACCCCGTCGTCCTCGTCATCGCCGTTGTTCCCACCTTTCCTCCTGTCGGCAGGCGCCACGGGCGAGGCCAGGAAGCCGAGCGGGCCGACGCGGTAGTTGAAGCTGACGCCGACGACGTCGTCGGCCGCCCAGGCCACGAAGCTGGCCATGTCGCGCTCGGCGCCCAGCCCCATGTTGAAGCCGCCGCCGTGCACGTAGACGACGACGGGGAGGAGGTGGTGGTGCCGCGATGGCGGCAGGGCGGCGGCGGGCACAAACACGTTCGCGTTGAGGCAGTCCTCGCCCGTCCGGATCCCGGGAGGCGGCGCGCTGACGCCCGGGCAGGCCTCGCCGTAGGCCACGGCCGGGATGGTTGTGACTTTCTCGGCGTCGGATGACGACGACGGCGACGGCAAGGGGAGCGGCTGCGGCGGCCGGAAGCGGTTGGCCCCCGCCGTGGTCTGGGCGTAGGGAACGCCAAGGAAGGCGGCCAGCGCCTTGGGGTACAGCGCGGTCGGCGGCAGGGCCACGCCCTCGTAGGTGCCCTGCCGGAGCTTCACCCTGGGCGGCGGCGAGCTGCTGCTGCCGCGCCTCTTGGCCGTGCTCGTGGCGGTCATGTTTTTCGTTTCGCCCCGATTGGTTTGTTCGTGTGACTTGGTGGGCAGTACTGGCAGACGGAGAGGACGTGCTCCGGTCGTTTGTAATCTGTTTGGCAAGCTGAGGTGGAGATGACAGCTGTAGCGGGCCGATGGATGGTTGTTGGGGAGGCTTACAAGCAGGCATGGGTCCCCGGCGCTGCCGGTCATTGATTATGTCGGGCTGGTGCTGCCGACGTCGTGTCGGTTGAAGAGAAAGAATTGCCGAAACTCATATAGGCATTTTGCCTAGCAGGGCATCACGGTGCGAGCGCGCATACATTGTACCTCGTCTTTGGTGGCTGGAAGCGAAGGAATCAGAAATGTGGAAGTTCGTGTAGGGACTTAGAGCTTGGGCTTGGCATCACCAACTGGTCCAGGCAAGATTGATTTTTGAAGCATTCACGGCGGGCGAGCGAGGCTCAGGCGCACTACGAACTTTTCTTTGATGAGTAAAGTACACCTAAAAGACAGTCCAACTAACTTTCCGGCGCCTAAAAGCGGTCCGGAAAGTAGTCGTACAGAATCAGAAGGAAACACAGAATGCATCTGTGTCTTGAAAAAAATACAACGAGGAAGCCAAAAGAACAAGAGAAGAAAAACCAAACGAGATAAATAAACTCAGGACTCCTTGCTTTGCCTTAATAAAATGCAGTCGTTAAACCCGCCCAACCAGTTATCCCTACAGTCCCTTTGGGACTAAAACACAAGAATGTGAAGCTGACAAAAGAAATACTGTCCTGACCATGGACTAGTGGAGTGGCATGGCACACATGCACACCCTGCTGTTGGCCCGCGAATGCTCATCGGCCATATCATGTCTCCGCAAGGTGAAAACGATGATTGCTCTCAACGGACGGCAACCTTGCCATTCCTGGCTGGACTCGATGGTGGTCCCACCACCGAGGAGCGCTTGGTCTGGCGCCGCTCGGCCCACTCCCGACTAAGCTGGCGGGACCGCTCGGCTGCCTCCTGTCTGGCAATCTTGGCCATCATCTCGCGTTCGCGCTGGTCTCGCTCGCGCTCCTCGACGAGGCTGTTATCGCGTCGGTAGATCTCACGTGCGCGACGTCGCTGCTGCTGCATATCCTCGTTCGACACCCCGCTGTTGCTCTTACTAATGTTGGTGCTGCCCGTAGACGTCGACGTCCCGCGGATGCTGCTAGCCGCTGGTTTGTTCCGAGACGCTGCTGAGCCTGCGGCCGTGGTATCTCGGCCTCGCTGTTGCTGCTGCTGTTGGCTGTCCATGACGCCGCTTAGGGGCCGCCGCGAGGGGCTAGCTGCGGTACCAACGGCGCCCCGCTTCTTTCCAGGTGACGTCGTGGCCGCCGAGCTTTCGCACTGCTCCGCAGGGGCGCTGGTAGCTTTGGCAGCCTGGCGCGCACGGCTCGCGACCGTCTCACGAGGCACACTAGACGGGGTGACTAGGGCCGCTCGGATAGGGCGAGCCTTGAATTCCCGTCGCCGCCGCTCCTCCTCCTCCTGAGCTCGAAGCTTGGCTTGGTGTTCCTCCCTCTTCCGTCGCGAGATGGCCTCGCCGGGGAGTTCAAAGGTCGGCCTGGTGGGCAGCCTGGCTGAACGTGCCCTCTGCAGAGCGCTCGCCTGGGCTGCCCTCTCCGCCTTGTCCGCCTCCACCTTGGCCAGCCGCGTCTCACGCTGCTCCTTAAGCCTCCGAGCCACAGCGTCGCCTGGCAGCTCAAACATGGGCGCCGTCTTCGCGGGTTGCCTTGCCTCAATGAGACTAACGGGCCTGGGCCGTGTGCTAGCCACTCGCTTTGCCGAGGGCGAGGTTGTTGTTCGTGTCGGCTTCTGATCAGTCTTGTTGAGGACAATGGACACAGACTTTCGCACAGAGCCATTGCGACGGACGTCGGCTCCGCTGACACGTACTGAGCCCGCTCTCGAGACCGGCTTCTTGGTGGTTGACGGCGCTCGCTTGAGGGTGCCTGACTGTTTGGTGCTAGAAGCCCTCTTCAACTTCTCTGGGGAGGGGACACGCTCAACCCGGACAACCTCGTGCAGCGCCTCAAGCTGCTCCTCTAGATCATCGAGGGCTTCGAACGTGTCCTCGATCCGCGCGCTCGACACTGGCCGCGGGAATGGACTGGCGGCCCTGCTTGGAGATGTTTCCCGGGGCAGCAATAGCTTGGCGGCAACCTCGCCTGGCTCGAGCACAGTAATCTGAGGCTCCGGTCCGGACGAGGGGCTGACGTGCTCGGGCATCATGGTGGCGGAAGAGGCGGTTTCTAACTCCTTGATGTCCGTCTTGGCTGAGGCCTGCTCAGGCTTGTCGATGGGTGTTGCCAAGAGAGTGTGGACGCGGACGGAGTGGTTTTCAACACCTGCGTCTTCGCCCGAGTCCTTCGTCGCTGGCTCGATCCTGGACTCAACAAGGGTGCAGCCAAAGTAGAGTTTCGCACTCGGGTCGGCTGTGTTAGAAGCGAGATAGATGTCGGCAGACCTGCCACTTTCACGGTAATACTTCTCTGCGGCAGCCGAAGACGCGGGGATAGACAGAAGGTAGTCAAAGTCGCCGGCCTTGTGCCTCTCCAGCTCCTGCTGGTCAACAGCACGACTGATTGCAGGCGGGCAAAGTGTTGGGGAGGGCGCAGCGGGCGCTTCTGTTAAATACGTAGTGCAGCAAGTCGTCAGCAGGGGAGGTCTTGCAAGAAGAGTCAGGTGTGGACAGGGATGCCATGACATGTCTCTCTTACCCTGAACAAGCTTCGGCCTTGGTCCAGGAACGGCGCCAGAGGGCTGACGAAGCTTCACCTGACCAAGCTCGGGATCACGCCCCAGCGGCTGGATCGCCTTGGGCGCCACCAACGATAAACCGGGAGGGATGAATGTATTCTCGTCCAGCGGCAGGCGCGTGTGCGGGCCGCGGGAGAGAGGCTTCTGGTCCTTGGTGTCGAGGATAGTCTTTTTGGGGTTGCTGATATGGAACTGGTCGAGCTGGTTGGCGAGCGACTCGGGAGATGCTACTTCGGGTGGACGAAGGTTCTGGACCTGCTGCAGGCTGCGCTCGGCCAGAACGCTAGGCTCGGTAACGCTCGAGCTAGCAGCGGCGGCTGTGCTGAGGCCTGTGATGGGAGGGGCGATGGTGGTAGTGGTATGAGTGTCGTCCGCGCGATGCGAAGCGGGCGACGACGATGGCAGTGGAACGGACTCAGAACTGGTGATGCTGTCCTCGAGCACGGCAAAAAGATCAAGTGCGCCAGCCGAGGGCTGGCGTTGGGCGAGTCGGCTGGCCATTGCCACTTTATCGTTGGCGGAGCACGAGCAGGGGAGCCGGACCTGCGGCCGTGTAGTAATAACGGGCCAGGGGGGGGCAGTGTGTGCTAGTAAATTTATTGGGCAGGGATCTTGCGCCGGAGAAAGGTGCTTGATTGGGCCTCGCCCTTGGTCCCTGGCAGCTGGCAGGAGATCCAATCCAAAAAAGCCTAGAGTGATGTTCGATACAGACTGCGAGGAAACGATTTGCGGAGAGACGGCTGAGAATTGTGCAGCTGAGAAGGACGGCGGGATGGGATCAAGCAGCACGAGCTGAGGGTCAAGAAACAGAAACAAAGAAAACGCGGCAGGGCAGAGGCGAGGCAGGGCTCCTTCCCTCAATCCTTGCTCGTGCTTCGGCACTGCACGCTCAATCTCGATGTTGCGCCTGCCCTCCCGTTACACGAGTCGGAGGGGCGGCGGGGATTTGTTGATTTCCCATGTTTACTGTATGCCAAATCTGTCAACGGCACCGCCTCCCTGCCTCGGGCGCAGCAGAGCGGAGGCACTCACCCGCCCGCCCACAGACGCATCTCGATACGAATCGTCACTGGCCCGTCGCCCTCAGCACCAATACGGGATGAACGATCCAGAAGCAACGACAGCCCTCGCAATCGATTGTCCGCGAGGAAAGCGCCTGCTAACATGCGAGATTGGCCAAAGTCCAAGGCCCAAAGCTCGGCCCACCGACTTCTAACGAAGCCTTCCCTACCGTCGCAAGCTGTCGTTTTCAGTTTCACCTCGATTCAAGCCGCCCGTCGATCGATGGTTCTGCGATCGGTTTCATATTGCGGGCCGATATACCTCAATGGGAGCTGGGTAGTATGCAGCCAGGATGTGTTTGCACAAATATCTATTCTAGAGCGCCTTGTGTAGGGGTGAGCTTGCAACGCTTCATCTGCCAAGCACAGCCCCTATTCAGTCATCAAGGTTTTTCCCCAAATAAAAAACAACCCGACAGGGCGGTTCCATCGAGCACCGACGCGGACCCCACCCAACGGCAACCCCAGTCACATCCGGCTGTTGCTTTCCACAGGCATTGGCCGCCAAGTGCCCCTCTCGTTGACCCATCAATTGGTTGTCAACGAGCACACTCTGCAGTTTCGCGCTTTCGAATCCTCAGGACTTGGTCTAAGGCTTTTTGGGAGGTCAAGGTTGCACCAGTCTAATGACGTTTTGGGCTGGAAGAAAGCAGGAGGTGCCGCGGAAATAAACATGTGGGGCGCCGACCTGCAGGCGGCCGGGGAGCGCAACTTCGGCGCCCAATGGGATTCCGTCTGCCCCTCCATCCGCGTGTCACAATCTCGGTATGTGCGCAGCTGGCTGCCGGATATGTGACAATGCTATGGCGGCACCTGTCGGGGACGCAGACTGTGATGGATGCCACCTGGGAGGAGAACGTGCCACACGGCGTGCGGACACGTCAGAAAGATCTGGTTGGAAAGGCCGCATCCCGTCCCGACGAATCAGGGCATCCATCCGGCTTATTCCTCAACCTCGGGCTGCTCTTCTGTTTGCGCCTGGATGGTTGGTGCATGCTCAGTGGGGATCCTGACGAGCGTCTGCGGAAGTGCTACTGAGCCGTTCTCGCCTGTTCCAGGCCGGCCATCGTCCTCGGGGTTGGGCTTCGGCAGCTTTGCTGTTTATGAGATGAGAGGTCAGGGATAGTAGTCCAGGTGCACGGCTTGCCACACAAACAGCCGCGCGTTTTGCCGTTTAGCCTTTAAGAACGGGAGTCTATCAACTGCCAACGACATGACATACCCGAGGCCATATTGATGGCTTGCAGCACGTTGTGCCAGTTGCCCAGGACCAGCGCGATAGCCTCTGTGCCG
This sequence comes from Magnaporthiopsis rhizophila, assembly GCA_003049465.1. Lineage (NCBI taxonomy): Eukaryota > Fungi > Ascomycota > Sordariomycetes > Magnaporthales > Magnaporthaceae > Magnaporthiopsis > Magnaporthiopsis rhizophila. The sequence continues at coordinate 112,532 of PYSS01000023.1, forward strand.
TCTGATAAGGTGCCCAGCTTCTGCTCCAGCGCCTCCATCTGCGTCGCTACTGCTGCGCTCAGGTCGCGGAGCTCCCGCAGATTCTCAAGCTCGGCCTTCTTCTCATTCACACGAGCCACAAGCGCGGGCGACTGCCCAGATCCAACACTGCCTCCGGCACCCGACGGCTGCCGCATGTGGCCTGGCAGCGATCGTGAGGGAAACGACATGGCCAAAGATGGTGGGATAAGGCAAAAAGCTGCGGGCGGCTCGGATAAGAGAAAAATGGCCGACACCTAGCTGGCTCGGGCTACCAGGAGATGGCGACAGCAATATCGAAACGGAAGCCGCGCAAACAGAAGGTCATTGCGGGCGTGTGTGGCGGATTAGCTAGGAGTCTGCTTGCGTGGGGAGACGTGGCTGAAGAACGTGGGGCGAACAGCCTATACCGCCAAATCGGCAACACGGCACGAGAACCGAAATAAAACGTGCACTTCAACCACCAAACACAAATTTGCCTTGCACCACGCTCCTAGCATAAAAACAACTGTGAATCTCCTTAAACAAAAGAGATAAAAAAAAACAATTGGAAAATGGATAAGAAATAGGAAAAGAGATGGGAATACCTTGCGCACAGTAGTACTGGTAGGTAAAATTAACATCAAATTTAAACCTGCGTGTTGTGAAAGTCGCTTCTTTCCGTGCACGGCAAGCCACATACGTGGGCTGCTGCCCGGCCAACAGAATTGCCGTCCCCGCAGCCCAACCTAGCCGTTTTTGACAAGCTGTAAATATCGTCCCGTGCGCCAGAGTGGGTTTTTGATGACATTGCTGCCGCACAGGCACAGGCGCAGTTGCCCAATGCGGCAAATGTACACAGAAAACTTTGGGCCTGGTTCAGACTGCACCCAACCACCGGACCTCACGAAACAGCCCGTACGCCACCAAGCGAGTTTGGATAGCTTCCTGTCGGACTATCACACCGCACGCATCACTATGAGCAATGGCGAGACTCAACGAGCCCCCGGTATCTGCAGACAGCTTGGAAACGCGTATGTCCTCGACTTGTGCAGCTGTTTGCGCCGAGGGACGCCACTAACAAAGCCCTCGATGTCTCGCAGTGCGTCGCAGGTTTCTACGCCAAAACCGCGACATCGCCCGCGTCAACTCGAACCAATCGCTCCGGATCCGAAGCCTCGAGAATGAGTGCGCTCGCCTGCTGTCGGAAAACCTCGATCTCCGCGGCCAGGTCCTCCGACTCGAGAAGGAGCTCGAGGACAACTCGGCTAGTCGCGTGGCAGACCATGCTCTCGAGATCAAGGCCAGGATGGAGCTCCAGCTGCTCGAGATGAGCTCGCTGTTGGAGTGCCTGGGCCTCGAACCACCAACGAAGAGGCGGTCGTCGAACAGGGAGCGAAAGATGGCCAAGCCAAGACCGAGCCTTTTCCGGAGCCCGCCCGCGCGGCGCCAAAGAAACTTGAGCGCCGAAGAGCAGGACGCGCTGGCTATGCAGGAGGGCCGCATGCCTCCGATCCATGAGAACAAGTCCTACCCACGGCAGACTCTGAGGTACGCCCTTTCTGCGCGTGTGGGCGATCTGCCATGTGGGGTGCCACAAGCTGACCAGACTCACGTAATAGTCGCGACGAAATTCTGGCCCTGTGCTCCGAGGCCGAAACGTCGACAGACTCTCCCGACCTAGGGCCACCTCCGGTGTCGAGGTTCGTCGAGGAGGATCCAGTGAAGACGGACTCGCCGAGTAGGTCTGTACGCGTCCGCGTCTATTCCGATGCCCCCATCGCTGCTGAAGCCGGCAGCCCGCTCGCCCTCAACGCCCATCGCCTTGTGCTATCGCCTCTCCCGAGTCCGATGAAGAAGCTGGCAAGTCCTCAGCCAGCCAAGACCGAGTCTCCCCGCCAGGTCTTGGCGGAGAAGCCGCTCGCTTTTGAGAGGCCAATCACGATCGAGAAGGCTCTTACGCCTCGGAAATCCCTCACACCTCAGAAGCCCCTTGCGCTCGACAAAACGCTCACGATCGAAAAGCCGCTAGCTCTTGAAAAGTCGTCGCTGGCGGTGGAACACGTGCCGGCCAAATCAAGCTCTAAGAGGAAGTTTGCCGTGACGGACGAGAACGAGATCCCGAGCTTCGCCAAGTCCGAGAACGAGAAGCCGGCTGGAGTGAGGGAGGTGAAAGGGAAGAGGAGCGCGAGAGGTGTGTCTGGGGCTGGTCGGAAGGATGCGCGACACAGGACACCAGCCGCGACACCGCTGGCCCGGCCAGCATTAGCTGCGAAGAGCACGAACGACGACCTCTTATCGCCAAGGAAACAGGCCCCCATCAAGCCACTGGCCGAGGCGATGGAAGCGATGAAGCCGACCCCGACTCTGCAACCCAGGACTCGTGATACTCCAAAGGCCAGCGCCCCCAGCATCGTTCTAGGCTCGCCCAACCTTCCGCCACCGCCTATCGCGGAAATACACCCGTCTGAGCTCGCCGCGGCTTCGCCTGACACCCAGATGATGTCGCCCACTACGCCTGGGCGCCCTTCTGTGATGGAAAAGCCATGCGACACGCCACCTCCGCTGGACATCTCGTCGGCAGGCGATACTGCCCGGCCCAGCAGGAGAGCTAGGGCAGCAGTCAGCTACGCGGAACCGAGTCTGAGAGACAAGATGCGCCGGCCGACCAAGGAGCTGACAGACGCCGTTTCCGGCGAGGGCAAATACAAGCACCGCGCGTCCATGAACACCAAGGATGAGAATGTGCCCATGGTGCCCTCATCTGCAGCCAAGGGAAGGGCAACGCCTGTTCCTCCTGTCACTGGCGCCGAGCGCCCCGTCGAGCCGATTACGGGACAACTTTCGCCTGCTGCTCAGCGTACCGTCGCGCCCGAGGCGGCCAACAGGGAGACGGTGACATCTCCGTCGGCCCGCAAGATGGCTGCTGCCGCCGCCGATGTGCCCAACGTCAATGTTACAAGCAGGCGCAAGCAAGCGTCCTCGACAGGAGAGAGGGACGGAGTTTCGGGCAAAGTAGATATGGGGTCGGAGCCCGCACTTGAGACGATGAACCGTCCGTCGTCGTCGAACAAGGATCCCCAGCAAACTGAGACGTCAACGCCGATGTTGGACCCCTACGAGTTCACCACGTCTCCGGCGGCAGTGGAGAGGACGGTGACGGTGGAGCGCGCGTCCGCCCCCATGCGCAGCTCGCACGCGCGGTCATCGAGGCGCCCGGTCCTGAGGGAAGACGTCGCCGCCGCGCTCAAGGGCGAGGTGGTGGCGGCGGCGGCCAACACCCCGAAGGTGACCCGGTCCGCCAGCTCCAGGAAGCGAGCGTCCTTGGCGACGCGCAACAAGCCGTCGATGCTGGAGGGCCGAGACGATTCGGAGGACGAATACGGCGACTCGGAGGCGGCGGCGGACGCCACTGACCGGATTTCACGGCGACGCAGTATGATGATATGATTCAGACTGGCAAGGGCGAGGGAGCTTGTCCTGCCGCTTTTGTCCCACCCTCACGATCACGACTCGGACGGAGTTTTGTTTAGCGCGCGCCTCCATTTTGCTCTTTTGTCGCTTCTCCTTTTTTGTTTGGCTCCGGGTATCATCCTTGGATGGATGCCGGCCCACGGGCTTTCTTTGCACTCAGTTCTCCCTTTGTCAGCCGTTTTCTTGGATTAGAAAGCCCGCCCAAAAACTGTTTGATATCAATGTAATTCTCGGCAGATAACGCCTGATGATACTATACCCCTTCCCCTTGACTAGTCAGAGCATATTACTACCTTTCTTTTATGAATTTGTCATTTTCCACCCAGTATAATTCTACGTAAATTATATGGGCTAGGTTTGTGGAATGGCAACGAGTCCTTGATACCATTGATAATATGTGCCGTCCGTCGAAGGACATGTGCACCGCGGTCATCTCCTGAGCCCCTGAAACGGCCGCCTTGCAATGCGAGTCACCTTCGCACACGGCGTTCCCGCGTATTAACCCCGCGATGACCGTAGATCGCCGTGCCTAGCTCGTTCTGGTCCTACCGTGATTGCAACGGCTTGGATAAGTCGGTCGCATCTTCCTGGACATCGGTTTCGCGTGCCACTGAATGCTCCCCGTCACCGTCATGAAGGTGCCGCAGTCGGTTCAACCACCTTGGTGTAGGTGACTTTTTCTACTGCCACATTCTCAACTCCATTGGCATCCTTCCTCAGCTGATACACGTATAGTGTAAGAGAGATTCCTTGAACCTGCGGGTCAAGGGAAATTATAGGTCAGTCGACGGACAAGAGCTTGAAGCAGCACACAAATACATAAGCAAGGGGCGCGGCAGCGGCAGCTCTCACATCCATCAGACAAAAACTGGGCACAATGTCCTCCTCCTTGCCCCAGCCGGTCGAGAAGGCGCCGGTGGCGCTGCCCGGGTTGATGAAGAACTTGTCCATGTACTCGAAGCACTCGAAGCGGTGGGTGCCGCCCCAGCAGAGCACGTCGACGTCGAGCTTGTTGGCCTCGGCCAGCAGCAGGTCGGGCTCGTTGCTGACGAGGGTGAAGCCCTCGAGGAAGCCGACGCGGATGCTGCCGTGCGTCACGACCTGCGACAGCGGCAGCGACGTGGCCTCGACGTCAAACCGGCCCTTGACGATCTTGAGGTCGGGCGCCACCGTCCGGAGGTACTCGTACGTCGTCCGGTCCGTCAGGTTGCCCAGGCAAAGCGTCTGGCCGATCTTGCCGGGCGCGAGGAGCTTTTTGAACTGTTGTTTTGTTTGTTTGTTTGTTTGTTTGTTTGTTATGATTTTCTGCGTCAGCGCGGCCTCTTTTTGCTCCTCTTAGGGTTGGTCTTATGCGACCACACCCCGGCGCCCGCGCGCAAAGTACCTAGGTACAGGCAACCGACCTTTGGCGGGATGTCCAGCGCGCGATCTGGGATGTGGAGGTCGCCGATGACGAGGATCAGGAAGGCCATGTTGGCTCGTGTGCGCCGGACGTGCGCCTGGCCGTTTGGAGCAGAGGAGAAGAGAAAACGGCAGCGGGCGCAGTCCTCGGGAGTTGGGTGGATCGACGGATGAACTGATGCGGCGTCGTCGGTCGTGCGTGAGCCTCGGCGACGAATGGAGCGCAGCTATTTCATGCTTGTGTTGGGTCGACACACGCGGGCTCGTTGCGATCGCGCGGGCTGGGAAAGTCAGGCGTTTTCTAAAAGGCCAAGAAGGCAATCGTTGGCGATGTTGCTATTTGATGTCTGCAGCTGAGACCTGCAGGGAACAAGCTCCCGTCACCCGTCGGTGACGACGATGGGGCAGGCAAGCCACACTCAGCCGCTGAATTGGATGGAGTGGCTGGCGAGGGGTAAAGCAGCGCTACCGCCACAGGCCCCGCCAATCCCACCCCTGGGTCCGCTGTACCCCCGCGCTTCAGGGGTTATCGCGACCTGCGGGCTCCGAAAACGGAGCACGAGCGGCGGCAGATTGACGATGCATCCCGGGGATTTGACCCCTGAACCGCGTGAATAATTCATTATGTGAGGACATGAGTGAATAAGGTAATCAGCGGCAGGCCACCAGGCGCCATCAGATCCTGCCACTCGCCCCGGATTTGGAGTCGGCGTGCACCCAACTTTTATTTCCTGACTTCGGTTTATTTGCCAGCTCAATTCTCTGCAATTTTCAATCACGGACAGGAGGCATCGTGTCGTTTGACGGCGTAGAGAAATTCCGAACAAAACACATATCGGATAGTCGGGATCCGGAAAGCTGGCTTTCCTTTTGCGCGCGGGATTACCTAAGGGCTTGCGGACGGGTTCCGGTGGCATGTCCCCGCTCAGGCCGCCGGCTAGCATGAGCTACCCCTCGACTACAAGACTGGCCCAGATCTCGAGCCACTTGGCCCAGTCCAGCGTCGTCTCATCCTCTTCCCGCTCCCTCACCAGCAACAACGCACAAAGAGCCACCATGTCTACGCAGCCAGACCATCCCACCCTGCTTATCCCGGGCCCAATCGAGTTCGACGATGCTGTCCTCCAGGCCATGAGCCATTACAGGTGCATCAGCCCCTGAGTCTCTTGGGAATTGCTCCTCCCGAGATCGCCTACGCTGTGCTCGGCTAACCCCTCCGCCGGATAACCATAGCGAGAGCCATGTCGGCCCCGGCTTCGTCAACGTCTTCGGCGAGACCCTGACCCTCCTGCGCAGGCTCTTCCAGACCACCAACCCCGGGTCGCAGCCTGTCGTCGTCTCGGGCTCGGGCACACTGGGCTGGGACATTGTAGCGTCGAACCTGGTGGAGCCCGGCGAGAGCGTACTGGTGCTGGGCTCGGGATACTTCAGCGACGGCTTCGCCGACTGCCTTCGCGTCTACGGCGCCGACGTCACGGAGCTCAAGGCCGCCGTCGGCTCAAAGCCGCAGCTGCCCGAGATTGAGAAGGCGCTGCACGCGAAGAAGCACAAGGTCCTGACCGTCACCCACGTCGACACCTCGACGGGCGTGCTGAGCGAACTCAAGGACCTCACGGCCCTCGTGCGCAAGATCTCGCCCGAGACACTGATCGTGGTCGATGGCGTGTGCAGTGTCGCCTGCGAGGAGATCGCGTTTGACGACTGGGATCTGGACGCCGTCGTCACGGCCAGCCAGAAGGCTATCGGCGTCCCCGCCGGGCTCTCGATATCCATGTTCAGCGCCAGGGCTATCAAGGCGTTCGAGACGAGGAAGGCTCCCCCGGCGTCGTACTTTGCGTCGCTCAAAAACTGGCTGCCAAGTGAGTGTGCCCACACGATTCTGGACCTCTTTCAAACTCTAACCGAATATTTTGTCATCCCTCTTAGTCATGAAGAACTACGAGGCCAAAAAGCCATCCTATTTCGCGACCCCGTCCCCGCAACTGATCCACGCCCTTCACACGGCCCTGACCCAGATCCTTTCCCGGCCGCTGGCGGAGCGGTTTGCCCAGCACAGGGAGGCATCGGACAGGATCAAGAAGGCTGTTGCAGACCTCGGACTCAAGCAGGTCGCCTCGAACCCAGCCGACCAGGCCCACGGCATGACTGCCGTCTACCTCCCCGAGACGGTCAAGCCGACCGAGATCCTGCCGAGCCTGGCCAAGAAGGGCCTCATCTTTGCCGGCGGCATTCACAAGGAGATTGCTACCAAGTACATAAGATTCGGGCACATGGGTGTCAGCGTGGTAGGTTGCGTTCCAGGTATAAATTTTGACGAAAATGTGCAATTCTCTAACATTTTCTTCTCTGTCAATGCGCAGCTGAACCCAGAAAGGGGCGATATCGACCGCGCCATCAAGGCGCTCGAGACGGGGTTGGCTGAATGTGGCTACCGGAAAGCTTAGGAGGCTGCGCTGCTTTGGAATGCTGCATGTAATTAAACAGCGCGGAACACGAATCGGTGCAAGCTATGAGGTCATCTCCGGCCCCTCCTACTCGCGCGCATGGTGACTGACACTGACACGCCAGGGTCGTCATCGCGCTTAAGGCGCGGGGCCCATTGGGTGTCGGGGTTGTCTAGAGGCGCTTTGAAAATAGATTTCCACGTCGCATTGGCGTCTAGTTGCATCGGAACCATGTCCCGGTTGGGCGACCCAAACACGGCGCCTAGATGGAATCTGGAGTTCCGACAGCGCCACCGTTCTGCTTTTTGCGTTCTGTTTCCTTTGTGCATTGTTTCCTTTGCCCCGAAGAAACACGTATATATCAGGGGTATCAGCTATAAAATTCTGGGGTTTATTTTATTGGGGGAAGCTGAAAAGCCACTTCGCGGCGTTTCAGCGTCGGCGGCTTCGGCATCGGCGGATTTATAAGCTGGGGAACAAGCGGGCAGAAAAGGAAGGTGACTACCTAGCTGCCAAAACCCATGATGTAAATAGATCTCGATTTCGAACCCGGCAAAAAGCGTCCACCTCAGTACCTTGAAATAATCCCAGCGCAAAGAGCTCGCGCACAGACCATCCAAACGTGCCGTCTGCCTAGCAGTATCATAGTGGGGCAGAGCGCGCCTCAATCAGGCCGGGTCCCGCCATCTATCGCAAGGCGGGGGAAATTTGAAGCTGCGATTCTCGCTCTCCGCTGCTTTCCACCACCACCACCCAAGACTGGCACGGTTGGTCTCCTCCTCCGCCACCCGCCATCTGCTTCTCCCACCGCCTCTGTCTCCCGCACCCAGAAATCCGCCTTTCGCGTCGCCGACGCCGAGCTGGGTCGGCGTGCTATACCGAGCTGCTTCTTTTTGTTCTCCTCGTCTTTTTCTCTGCCCTTTCCCCGCGCGTCTAATTACCTCATTGGCGCGCCAGGCCACCAACTGCGAGCCTTGCTTCCTTGCAGCCGCCGCCAGCCTCCTCGACTCCCACCGGGGCGCGTCTTGGCCTCTCACTCCGATCTCCCCATAACCGCCGCATCTGGCCGTCGCAGTTACCATGGGTTTCACTATTGCCGAGCTTGACAGTCTTGTCAAGACCTTCTACGAGGGTCGCGGCGAGCAGGTACGCCGCCTCGGGAAGAAAAAAACTTACCTACCGCCCCGCCAAGCCAGCACCACCTCCCCCAGTGAGGTGCAACTAGCTAATGCGTCACCTTGCCTCTGTGTCTAGCAAAAAACCGCACAAGCCGCCCTGAACCAAGTAAGCTTGCCTATTCATCCACCTTGACTGGGACTGCTGCCCCTTGCCTCGTTGAGAATACCGCGTGCTCTGCACACAAGAGCTAACAAGGTGGTGTCCGCGCCAAACAGTTCAAGGAGGACCCAGATGCCTGGTTGATGGTGGACCAGATCCTCTCCGAGGCGACGTACTCGCAAACGAAATGTATTTGCAACCCTCTCCCTCTCGGCCCTTGCCCGTACGCGTCGGGGCTGTCGACGCGGGTCGCATGTATCCTCCCAACTGACCTGACCCCATGCCTCAGTCCTTGGGCTCCAGATTCTTGATAATGTGATTTCGACAAGGTGGAAGGTTCTCCCGCGAGAACAGTGTCAAGGTCAGTGCCTGTCCTACCCGCGTGGGGGTTTCATCCTGCTGGACACTGGTTTCTGACGGCCTCGGCAGGAATCCGCAACTTCGTCGTCAACTTCATTATTACGTGCTCCAGCACCGAGGAATCCCTCCGCGCGCAAAAGACCCTCCTGAACAAACTAAACCTGGTCCTCGTGTCTATCCTCAAGCAGGAGTGGCCACACAACTGGCCGACCTTCATCAACGAGATCATCACATCTTGCCATACGAGCTTGTCCATCTGCGAGAACAACATGATCATCCTGCGACTCCTCTCGGAAGAGGTCTTCGACTACTCGGCCGAGGCGATGACGTCGACCAAGACGCGCAACCTGAAGACGACCATGTGTGCCGAGTTCTCGCAGATCTTCCAGCTGTGTAACGAGATTTTGAGCACAGCCAATCAGGAGAGCTTGGTTAAGGCCACGCTCGAGACGCTGCTGCGCTTCTTCAACTGGATCCCGCTGGGCTACATCTTCGAGACCCCCCTGATCGAGACGCTGCGGACGCGATTCCTCGAGCTGCCCGCATTCCGCAACGTCACGCTTCAGTGCCTGACCGAGATCGGCGGGCTGCAAATCGGCGGCCCTAACCAGGTCAGCAACTACGACGAGCAGCTGGTCAAGATGTTTACTGAGGTCCTGGCCACCATCTCGACCATCATCCCGGTTGATATGGATCTGAGGACGACGTATCCGCAGAGCAACTCGCGGGACCAGGAGTTCATCCAGAACCTGGCCCTGTTCCTCTGCAACTTCTTCTCCATGCACCTCGGCCTGATCGAGAGACTACCTAACAGGGACTATTTGACCCACGGCCATTTCTACCTTGTCCGCATCTCCCAGATTGAGGACCGCGAGATCTTCAAGATCACTCTCGACTACTGGCTCAAGCTCGTCCAGGAGCTGTACGAGGAGATGCAGCAGCTTCCCCTCACCGGAGACCTGAGCAGCAACCCCCTGATGGGAAACTCGGGCATGGCTCTCTCTGCTGGCGGCGCTCCGTCGCCGGATCTGCTTAACAATCTGCCGCTCCGGAAGCACAAGTACAAGGAGATTCTGAGCAATCTTCGCGTTGTTATGATCGAGAAGATGGTGCGCCCTGAGGAAGTGCTGATCGTGGAGAACGACGAGGGCGAGATCGTGCGCGAGTTTGTCAAGGAGAGTGACACGGTCCAGCTGTACAAGACCATCCGCGAGTGTCTCGTCTACCTTACCCATCTCGACGTGTCCGACATGGAGCAGATCATGATCGACAAACTCTCGCGGCAGGTAGACGGCACCGAGTGGTCGTGGCATAACTGCAACGTCCTGTGTTGGGCCATCGGCTCCATTTCGCTTGCCATGAACGAGGAGACCGAGAAGCGGTTCCTGGTAACCGTCATTAAGGATCTCCTCGGACTCACCGAGATGAAGCGCGGAAAGGACAACAAGGCTGTGGTTGCCAGCAATATCATGTATATTGTTGGCCAGTACCCGCGCTTCCTCAAGGCCCACTGGAAGTTCCTTAAGACAGTTGTCAATAAGCTTTTTGAGTTTATGCACGAGTCCCACGAGGGTAAGTCTTGATGCGAGGCTGCTGTGCGGCGCCCATCGCTTTAAATCACGATAGAAGCTGACCCTGTCCTTTTTTCACATCTCAGGAGTACAGGACATGGCCTGTGATACCTTCATCAAGATCGCCAAGCAGTGCAGACGCCACTTCGTCGCACTGCAGCCGAGCGAGCACGAGCCTTTCATCGAGGAGATCGTGCGGAGCCTACCCAAGATCACCTGTGACCTCACTCCTCAGCAGGTGCATACCTTCTACGAGGCCTGCGGCTTCATGGTGGCCGCCCAGGGAAACAGGAACCAACAGGAGCGGCTCCTGAGCGAACTGATGGGCATGCCCAACCAGGCCTGGGACCAGATCATCAAGACGGCGACCGAGAACCCGGCGGTGCTGCAGGAGACGGACACCATCAAGATTATCGGCAACATCATGAAGACCAACGTGTCGGCGTGCTCATCCATCGGACCCTATTTCTACCCCCAGATCGGACGCATCTACCACGACATGCTCCAGATGTACCGCGCCACCAGCCAGCTGATCTCAGAGGCGGTCGCACGCGAAGGGGAGATCGCCACCAAGATGCCCAAGGTCCGGGGGCTGCGGACGATCAAGAAGGAGATTCTGAAGCTGATCGAGACGTTCGTCGATAAGGCCGAGGATCTCCAGGCTGTGCGGCAGCAAATGGTGCCGCAGCTCCTGGAGTCGGTGCTCCAGGACTACAATCGCAACGTGCCTGGTGCGCGTGATGCCGAGGTCCTGAGGGCCATGTCGGTCATCATCACCAAGCTGACGTCGCTGATGGAGGACCAAGTGCCCATCATCATGGAGAACGTGTTCGAGTGCACGCTCGAGATGATCAACAAGGACTTCTCCGAGTTCCCCGAGCACCGTGTCGAGTTCTTCAACCTGCTGCGGGCTATCAACCTGCACTGCTTCCCGGCTCTGCTCAAGCTCGACAACCGGCAGTTCAAGTTCGTCATCGACTCGTGCATGTGGGCCAGCAAGCACGACAACCGCGATGTCGAGGCTGCCGGTCTCAACATGTGTCTGGAGCTCATCGTCAACATCGCCGAGAAGACGGACCCTGCTACGGCCAACGCCTTCTTCAACCAGTTCTTCGTCCCGATCCTACAGGATGTCTTCTTCGTGCTCACCGACACGGATCACAAGGCCGGCTTCAAGGCGCAGTCGATGCTGCTCCTTCGCATGTTCTACTTTGTGCATCCGGCCGACGGCACGACGCCAAAGATCCAGGGCCCGGTCTACCAGCCAGACCAAGCGCCAGCCGGCTCCAGCAACAGGGAGTTCCTCTCCAACTTTGTGGGGACATTGCTCCGCAACGCCTTCTCCAACCTACAAACGTGAGTGTGACAGCAGCGCCTCCCAGACAGCTAACATGCATCTGCTAACTCGATCTTTTCTTTTCAAATACTGCAGTGCTCAGATCGTCGCCTTTGTCGAGAGCCTGTTCACGATGAATACGCAGTACGACAAATTCAGGCTGACGCTCCGAGACTTCCTCATCTCACTGAGAGAGTTTGTCGGTGACAACACGGAGCTGTACCTGGTGGAGAAGGAGCAGAAGGAGCGCGAGGCCAAGCAGGCCGAGCTCGACCGCCGGTCCAAGGTCAGCGGCCTGATGAAGCCGTCCGAGCTGGAGGCCGAGGACGACGAGTTGTGACTTGGCGAAGAGCTCAGGAACGAATTTGCGCCGAGCCGCGACGGCCTCGACCCATCCTCTTGGGCCGCTACCGCCCAGTCTCAAGACGACTATGGATGGGGGTTCTACGGCCTCTGAAAAATCTGTCAGGCTCGACTGGGTGTGCACTCTCGTCTCTTCTGTCGGGTGGAGTTTTCATTATCTTTGTGCCTGTTGTCGCGTTGTTTAACCATGTAATGATACCAATTAGATGATACTGGCCCCGCAAGACCCCAGATGGAGGGTGTCTCTCTTGCCCTACGCTGCCATGTTTCGACATGGCCCGAGACCATTTTTTCCCAGGGTATGTTGACTTGATGAACTGGGACGCAGGCGGTGTACCTTGGTGTCTGTGAGCAGAAGGAGAGGGGCCGATTTGAGAGCATCGAAGCGCAGGCTAAGACAGCCGGCCATGTGACGGGATGGGAAGGATATGGCTAACTTGGTGATCATGGACGGTGCAAAAGGTCCACGAGTTTTGATCAGACAAGGAAGCACACATGGCCCAGATCAAACACAGGAAAGGAGGGGGTGGCGAAAGACGTGATGAAAAAGACGGTACCAAAAAAAGGAATAAAAGGGGGGTGGAGAAGAAGCCAACATTCGACATAGGGTTCGTTAATGTGAAGAATTTTCTAGGTTTTTGATGGAAAAAAGGACGGTCTCGTTCCTTTTGCCCAAGCATTATTTCCTTTGTTTTTTTACGGTATGGTATGGTATGGTATGGTATGGCACGTATAGTCGCTGGTCGAAACAGACAGAAGAACACACCAACGAGACACTGACACAGCATGAGATGTCGTGTCACGCCGTTGGGACGGGGCGAGGGACGAGAGACAACCAGCCAGGCGCCAGAACGCTGCTGTGTTACGGGGTTGTTCTACGCGCGCGCGCGTCTACATATGGCGTTCACGGAGGGCGTTCAGTGTTGCTCCGACGCAGCTTACACTACATACAGCACACGGTGATGTGTGTGGTTGTGGCGGCCTAATACGACTAGCCCGTCGCTGACCCATCATCCTATGGGAATACAGGTACACAGTCCGGCGGCCCAGACTCGCCTGTTGTTTCGCAGGTCTTGCTCCCCTGCGTCCGAACCATGCTTGTTGTCGGGGTGCTTCCTCCCCCTATTTGTGAGGGATACTGTGAGCGGGGGAGTCAGTCAACTTGGGCACCGCGTTGCACATGTCGCGCGCCCAGACCGTTGCTGTGCTCTGGGGGGGTCGTTTTGTCTTGTCGCGGATATACGCAGGCGGGACTGGTTGGTTGGCTGGGAGGTTCTGCTGCCTCCCCTCCACAAGGCTGGAGAACCACTAGCTACGAAGACGGGCTTAAAATATGATGCGGTCGACGCGGCGCCTACCCAAGGGAGAGAGGCGAGAATGGCTCGTCTTTGCCTAAGCTTGGGGCCGTATGCAGCGAAGGTACAGGTTAAGGTATGCACAACATGCCCATGGTGTTTCTCGTCCGGGTCCTTCTCACTTCCGCTGTCACATATCCGAGCCAGTCCCCGGAGAGAGAGAAGGACGTCTACGGGTGCCACGGAGATGTACACACAACACAACGCAAGCAGCTACCGGCCGCCGGTTCACGTATGTCCACGGCAACGTCTCTGACCTGGCTGGCTCGGCTTGCCTGTTTTGATCGTCTGTGCGTGCGTGTGTGCGTACGCATGTGTGCGACTTGTTGTGCTACTGTGACGCGGAAAACTCCGGTTTGGCTATGTGCTTGGGGGCGTGCATATAAAACGACACCCGGGCAGGAGGCAACGACCACATGCAGACACTGCTAGGCGCGAGATGGCGTTCCCTTCGTGCGCTGGCACCCCGGCCAGCCGCCGTTGCTCCGGCTTCTCGGTCTCGGGGGCGTCTCCGGAGTGAATGACCTGTCTCTCCTTTTTATTTTATTTTATTGCAGCGTTGCAATGGATGGACTTGTTGATCACGGACACCTGGTCCAATCTAAGCGGCAGCCTTTAGCACAGCCTGGGTGCGACTCCTCTCTGCCGAGAGGCTGTGGGAAGATGGGCCTACCCTATGCTGTGCAACAACCATGAAATCCGTGGCTACCCCTTATTGCCGCGGCTTTTCGGTCTCGCCTCGCCCGTTGTTCGGCCCAGCCATGGCTCACTTTTTCCTCTGATGCAACCTGCAGGTCGCCCAAAGAGGGAGTCCCATATGTCATGTTTACGTGGCCGTGGTCGTGGTCATGGTCGCTGCCCTGGTGTTCGTTGTACAGTTGCCTCCTCCTCTCATCTTTCGTCTGCTGGACGGCTACCTGCCTTTAGTTGAGTGTGGATGCCAAATGCCAGTTGCCGTCCTCGCCACCCAATCCCGTTCGCTCCGGGCTCGGGCTCCGGAGGAGTGGCGAGATGAGCTCTCTCACTCTCTCACGCTCTCGTGCTCTCGTGCTCTGACACCCCATCACGCTGTTCCTTCCCCCTCATCCGGTTCCCCGTCGCTTGTGCTACCCCCCAGTGCGCACAGATCACGCCTTTGAGCAGGCTGGTCAGCAGCTGGGGTCAATAAAAGAATAGAATGAAAATTTTTCATTGTGAGGCCGGTGACTACTATGAGAGAGAAAAAAAAAAAAAAAGAGGGCCCAGAGCAGGGCAAACCGGTGGACAATTTCGTCACACAACATGAGGGGCTTGGCCAAGCGAGAGGGTCTGGAACCTCGTCGCCAGCCTGTCCTGTCATACAGCCTAAAGATGGGTAGTAGCAGGCAGACAGCTCGCGAACCTAGCGAGAATGGCGGTCGTCTGGATGGCAATAACGGAGTTTTGACGTGCGAGCCGAGCGAGCCACGGAGAATATGTTAGCGAGGCAGCCGAGCATATTGGAGGATGGGTCCCATGCTCTCTCTTCCGAATTGCCTGCGCCTACTCTTTAGCAGGTCAAAAGCCCCGAGGCATAAGCAAAGACCCTGTCCCTGATCCAGCAGATCGGGTTCGATTCCTTGTTTTGGGGTTCCCCATGTCTCCTTTTCCATGCTGTGCCGTAAGAATCGGAAGAAGGAAAATGATACGAAGGAGGAGAAAATATGAGAGATTACAGGAGAATAAAGGTAGGTCGCCAGCCCGTGCGTTCGGAGCGTGCTGGAAGTAGTCGGCGGCATTGCCGTCGGAAGGCGGGGGCCATATGATGATATCCCCGCACCCCACGATGATGAGACGATAAAAATACGGGTAAATACAGATACAGATGAAAGCGAATTAACGAGTGCGAGGGTTAAACCAAGGAAAGCAGCTTCTGTGAGGGAATCCTCACCTTAGGCCCCCCGCTTCACTCAGCATCGCTTACGCGCCCAGACGCTTGACTGGTGGCCTCGCTCTTTCCTATAACTGAGCCAGACTATCGGGTTCGCGAGAACCATGATCAACAGCTTACTGTGGAATTCTTGCGGAGTCTGGCAGTTGACACACCGGATACCAAACTCTTGTTTTTTTGGTAGAGATAAACAGGGCAGGGCTTCCTCGATGGGTTTCGTCTCGTCCTCCCCACCACCACCCACCAGTCTCCGCATGATTTGTGGGAACGGCCTAAAATCTGACAGTCGCACTTCCTTTTTTCTTCATTTTCCATTTGTTCGCCTTGGAACCATGGTGGAGCAGGAGAGAAGGTGTGTGTGCATGGTGACAGGGTCAAATCAAACAAGCTGTCCCCGTGGTCAGAGTCGCAGCGGGCAGAAGCAGGAGTGCACCAGCGGCTCGTCACATGAGATGGTTCGGTTTTGCTTGTTTAGCAGGTGCCCAACCAACCAGACTTTGACTCCGAACGGATCCTCCTTACGAGATCAACGTCTGGTCCGGGGATTGTAGCACGCAAAACGACCCATGAGGGTGCAAATCCCGGGAGCCTGGTGCGACAGATCACACCAGACAAAAGGACAGTGAGAGCACCGGCATAGCCGCCCTAAACCCGCCCTCACCCAAACGATGCCTGGCGGGTACCTGTCACGAAAAGGCGGGATGACAGCACGCAAGGGATGGACGAGGGATTCGTCAACCGGTATGTCGTGATTCCCTCCTCCGCGGCGTCGGGTTGCGGCCCCTGAGAGTGAGAACCTCTTGGACGCAAGGGAGCAAGCAAAGCTCTCTCGCTCGCAAAAAAAAAAAAAAAAAAAAAAAAAAAAAAAAGGGAANNNNCGAAAGAAAAAAAAAAAAAAAAAAAAAAAAAAAAACAATGGGTAACGAACCCGAGCGAGTGGGCATGTCCAAAGGAGGAGCGAGCAAGATTTGCAAGCAAAGTCAGGCTGGCTGACTTTGCCGGCCGGGACTGTTCCCAAGAAACCAGACGGACCGGTGACTGTTTGACCAGGGTCGCTGATTGAGCTTACGCTTTTACCGGGCTTGGGCTCGTTCGTGTAGGGTTGCAAATTTTCTTGGCTGATGAGGAAAGCGGTTAGTGCTTTGGTGATGGGGAAAAAGGACTCTGCAGCCTCTGTGACGAGACCCGCAGATCTGGGCCCTCCAGGGGGTTGCCCAACGCACGCCCAGGGAGGGAGTGTGGCTGTTGGTTGTGAAGGGAGAGACAAACGGGGTGGGTATGTAGAAACAGGGGTTATTTGTTGTCTTTTTTTTTTTTTTCCTTGATCAGCACCCAAGAAATAGCACAATTTGAGAGTGGTAGTCCGTGGCGAACCCATGGCGGGCTGAGACAGGCCCGGGCAACACGCATACGCACCTGCACGCCCCTCATCAGCCCAGCCAACGACCACAGCCGAGGGTCTTTCCCAGCTGCAGGCGACGCCGAATCCGGCAGTCTCGGGATTTGCACTCTTGGCCGCGGATTGGTCGGCACACTCGGACACGTCTTGGCTTGGCAGACAAGACACACACAGAGAAACACAGAGGAGAGAAAGACAGACCATGGACCAGCTGCCTCGTTTCTTTGCCCCAG
Source organism: Magnaporthiopsis rhizophila (assembly GCA_003049465.1). NCBI lineage: Eukaryota > Fungi > Ascomycota > Sordariomycetes > Magnaporthales > Magnaporthaceae > Magnaporthiopsis > Magnaporthiopsis rhizophila. The sequence goes on from PYSS01000023.1 coordinate 129,652, forward strand.
GGTGGCGGTTTATACAGACTCGACACAAACAAGACATGTCCGGTGCCGCATGTACATACAGACATGCCATACGTAGTCTACAGTAGGCATAGCATGTGGTAACAGATCATAAACACGCTACCAGACGGACCTCCAGTCCTGCGGAGGAACGGAGCGGAGTGGACACGCCCATTTGGAATGCCCTTGCTGATCGGCACGCTGCATGCAGGACCTTGCAGCTGGTTTTAACTCCAACAGGGGACTGGCTGACTACGTTTGGTAGCAAGAGCTGGGAGGCAATAAAACAAACGAAACTGAAGCATCCACGATGATAGCATCGGCCAATGCCCTCCACGAGACCGTATTTGATGCCTCAAAACGAAGAAGAAAAAAAGCAGATATCCGATAGAGTCAGGGAGTGGAGATGATGAAAAAAGAGAATGTCAGGGAACAGGGACATTCCAGGTGAGTAATAATACCAGGAGAAAAAAGGCGCCCGCCCAGACATGCATGTAGACGTTGCTTTTTTTGCTGCACCTCGAAAAGAGACAAAACCACCAAATGCTGATCTCCATTCCCTCACAAGGGGGAAATACGAGAAAATACGAGAGGATTAGCATTACGCTTGCAATACCATATCCCATCCATCTTTTTATTATTTTTTTATTTTTTATTTTTTTTTAACGCACGAAACATTGAAGAGGCGCGCGGGCGCTGCATGTAAACGGCGCATTCATTGTTGCCACGCACAACTTTTGGCCACCCCCAGAGTAGAGTGCGGGGGAGCCCATCCGATGTGGAGACCATGACCAGGAAAAAAAATCTCCCTTTTCAGCTCAACTCTCAACCTGGCCCTTCCCCACAAGCCCAACAAGGCCCCGAACCCCGAACGGGCAGGCATCCTCAGGTTCAACTGCGCCCATGCCCATGGATGTAAGCTGGTGGCACGACGGATGGAGACGAGGGAAAGAGAACTCAGCCCCCTTTTCTTTTCTTTTCTTTTTCGGTCTTTTCTTTCTTTTTTCTTTTTTTTTTTTTTTTTTTTTTTTTCCTTTCTTTTCCAACAGACACGCCCTTTGTGAACCTGACGCCGTCTCGCTTGGCAATAGTAGAACGGCGACGTGCTAGCCTTTACGAGGATAAGCGGTTCGGAAGGCTGGCGATGTTTGGTCAGACGCAGCGCACGCCACTCAAAATGTTGTGACACTCACTAGCAAAATCCGTCAAAAGTCAAAGTCGAAAGTCAAAGCCCACCGTTGAGCCGCACTACAGCACTGCTACATATCATTTGCCAACGAAAATCAGTTTTTTTCTTTTCTATTTTTTTTTCTTCTTCTTCTTCTTATTGCCACATTCTGACACAAGCGTCCAAATAAACTCGACGCCTTCGCAGGGCACCGTGCTTCTCACCTTTGATGACGTTCCCATCAAAGAGCCAGGTCCCCGGTCGTCTCTCTCTTTTCCTCCCCTTTTTAGCATCAAAAAAGAGGCGCGCGCTCTAGCTCGCCTCTTTTTGTGGGTGGAGGAAAAACTGGACCCGACTTCGCTCGTCCCGCGACCACCCTTGCCCTAAGGGGTTCAGGGGAGCCAAGGCGGGCCGAGGTAATGGCAGGGAACAAGGGGTGAACGGACCATGGGCGAGCTGTGCAATGTCGCTTCTTCGTGAACTGGCCAATCGAGAGGCAGATCGGAGAAAATGTTTGGACCTGGCTTTGAAAATCTTCACTTACCGGAGCGAGCCAAGAAGGAGCTTTTGTTAAGGAGAAAAGGACGATTAAAAAAAAAAAAAAAAAGCAAGTATTGAAATATTACTTAGCAATTAAGGGAAAAAGGGAGACGAGATCAACGGTTACGACGTTGAGGGGCAAATATTGATGCCAAAGCGTTTTTTCCCTGCCAGCCACAGCCAGATCGAAGTTGGGACGGAAGGGTGCATGGACATGACCAACCAGATGATGTCTCGTTGCTCAGGATATCGACACAATGGAATGGAAGAAGCTGCAACCTGCAGGGTCTAGGCTGCCGTCAGAAACATGCGGAAATGAATAGACTATCGATTTCGACGTCGGTCGCCGCAGGCAGCAGAAACCACCCGACAAAGATCCCGGTGAGTCAAACCAACCTAACCACTTTCCCACCACCGAACACGCACTCTCATTTTCGCTGCTTTCACGATCCCGATGACTGCCCTGGCCGCCACCGACGTCTTCGGTGGGGAGTAACAAGGCAGGGCAGGGCAGGGCAGGGCAGGGCAGGGCAGGGCAGGGCAGGGCAGGGCAGGCAAGGCGCCCCTTGATCAGGTGTGGAACCAAGAGAGAAAAAAAAAGGTCGATCCGATCGCCCCATGCTCTCGGCTCGCGACTTTTTGTCAGTCCCCGAAGACCCGCCGCCAATATCAAAACGGGGATAGCCTAAAGATGAAGAGAAGAAGCAAGAAAAAAAAAAGTACGCCATCCCAATTCCAGACAAAGCAATTTCTTTTTCCAGCGTGGCGTGACGCCCACACCACATCTCCTTCCTGCCACGGGACTTAACTTGCTCCCCTCTGCGTCAGTGCGTAATAGAATGGGCAGACGAACGAACGGTGCTCTCCGGATCGTGTCAGTATCGTATCGTTCCTGGGCAACTCCACGAACCACCACCGCCAGCCCCTCCTGACACCGGCCGGCGAAATCCCCAGCCACGCGCGGGACCCTGAGAGCCAAATCTAGATTGGGGAATCACACATCACAAGGTAGGCAACGCACATAGGCAGACCTCTCTGCCTTTCAACTCTCCGACAAGTGCTATACCCGTCCCCGTCGGCTATGGGTAGACACCGAGCTAGCTCCCATCCCCTATCATCATTTTTTCTGCCGGCAGGCAACCAAGATATCACTTTTTGCTAGGCCCGATTCTGTCATCCATTCAGCCCGTCCGCCGACCAATCCCTGATCCATGCCATCATCCACCAGAACAAAGATGCGGGGACGAAAACCTGCCCCGGGTGGTGTCCCTTGCACAAAATGATCATCCCCACCGTGTATGAAAAAGTCGTATCCAGCCAATGAGGAGGCCGGGACAAAAAGATAACGACAGTCTTGGCGTACATAGACGGAGGGACAATCAAACGAGCGAGTCCAGCCAATTGCGCGATTGTCCAGGGTGCGGGATGGACCGAGCCTATCACCTATCTCAGTTTTCTGTTTTGCTTGGGGATTTGTCCTTTCCCTATCTCCATCTGTCTCTTTCCTCTGTACTATCTCTCTCCCTTTATAATCTACCTACCTACCTAGGTAGTCGGTGGAGACCACTCCCCTCCTATAGTTCTTTTGACCTGCATAATATCGGCGATTTGCTTTTGAGAGTGCCATCGTCCAACGATGCGGGCGAGATGAACCAAGAGAACAAAAAAAAGGTAATCAACGAGAGCCGCCTGCGCTAGTGCTAGTGAGACCGGTCAGTCCTCAAGCCCTTGACCTGACACCCGCACTGATGGAGGGTGAGATGATGGGGACGAAAAAAAAAAAATTTTAAAAAATTTGCCTATATTAATATAATATATAATAATGAAGGAGGCAAAAACAACAGCCCAACCCAGCCCCAGCCCATAGAGAACGCTAGGCCGAAAAAGATGTGATCGATGTCGCCGTGCCCACCGATCGGCACACACACACTTTTGCTAGCTAGGATGGAAGGGGCTGGGATATCCAGAGTGCCTGGGCATGGAGGATCATTTGCCCTGCCCTGCATGTGTCTCTCTTTTACTTGGCCGAGGGTGGCGGCCTCCAGACAAAGAAAGGTGTGCCGTCCGCCCGCCAGCCTGATTGGCTCGACGGGCTTTTGTCGACTTAGCCTGGCTGCTTTTGTCGCAAGTTTGATCCGGGGACATTTGGCTTTTCTTCTTCATGCCGCTTGTCTGCCTGCCGCACCCCTTGCTAACCTTGCCTAGTAACCGAACCTCATGTGGTTGGATCAGCGTCTCGCCACGCTTGACCATGGGCAACGACGGTGGTCCGTGATGAGGCCCGTCCGTCCGTCTGTTCGTCCCTACATCCGATGGCAGATGCAGAGAGAAAAAAAAAAAAAAAAAGAAGCAATTAACGGATATTTTTGTTTAGTAATGACAAATGGTTCCCATCCATACATATCCATGGCGCTAAAAAAAAAAAAACCAAATCACGCGCGGGCAGCAGAAACATTCGCGTCGGAATTACGCAAGGAGGAAAGAAATGGCGCTATTTGGGACCAGCTGACCGGCAGGGGCTAGGTAGAATTTGAATCTTTGGAGATGGGTGAGGTGGTAGATGGGTCTCCACACACCAGTTTGGCTTCGGGTTTCAGCGCGGGCTCAACAATGACGGGCGACGACAATGACGCCGACGACGACGGACTATCGAAGGTTGTGTGTGTTGCAAAAGTCCCTAACAAAGCGAGGGCTGGCTAGCTGGCTGCCGGTCTTGTGGAAAAAAAGAAACGGCTCCACTCTAGGTGGGCGAAGAGAGAACGCTCCACAATCAAAACGGACAGTCCCGAGCTCAGGTTTGTCTGGGGATGGTCCCCACCTAGCCGGCCCCACCTCCTTCCTAATTCTCTCATATCTCCATTTATTTTCTTTTTTTATCCATATCATTTTTTTTACTCTATTCCTCCCTGTCGTGTTGCTTCAGGTGGGGTTTTCTCTTTGCGTGTGGCACACAACTGGGGTCGGCTCTGGCAGCACCAAGTTCTCCTACCCACCACCACCCACCAGTCCCTGATGTAGTAGCAAGCGTCATCCACCACGGTCAGGGTTGGTGCCAAGCCCAATGTGGCCATCCGGGGAGGGAGCAGGCCGGTCGAGCGAGAGGGCAATGGACTTCAACAAACGAGCCAACCATATGCCTTGGACCGCCGTTGCTGCAGCAAGCACCTTTCATGCAGCTAGCCATTCTTCTTCCCTTCCGCCTCGCCCTTTCGTTCGTTCCTCTTGACCATGGTGACGCTCGGATGAGTTCGTTTCGTTCGCCGTTATTCATCCCCCGGCCCTTGCCCCTGCATCGGTCGCCAACGTGGGAGCAGATGAGGCGTCAGTCGGGACGAGGTCCCCCCGATGTGACAGGTAGGATGGATGATGGTTGTGATGTGTCGGAGCCAGAGATGGGACGGCCGTCGGCCCAACCGCCTAGATTGGGGTTACCTAAGTCCTACGACGTCGATGCGCCGCTGGTGGAGCGGACGATCAGGCAGAGCTCCAGCAATGCGCTGCCGCCAGCAGATGGACGAGATGCGAAATGCCGTCACTCACCCAAACCGCCTGTCCTCGGCCGGTGGCGAGCGGGACAGAATAGCCGAGCGGGGAGCTACATCAATGACGCTAACGGGCAGCCAGCACAGCCAGCCATGCCGCCGCCGCCAGTAGTATAATCGGGTGAGAGGAGGAGGGTGAGGCGACGAGCGAAGCACATTCTGCAGGTAGTAGCACCTTGCCTTGTTTCGGTAGGTCCTGATATCAGTTCCGCCATCGAAGCGACGTTAATGCGAAATGCTGAAAAGGTGTGGCCCTCCACGCCCTTCCATGTTTCGCCACTTGGCAACCAATATCAAAAAGACACAGTTGCATCCTGCCGAGAGATAAGGCGTTTTATTGAGTTGAGGCCAAAACAACAGCGATCTGGTGTGTGTGTGTATGGGGATGTACAATAGAGGAGACGACGTGCTCGACTCTTTTCTGCGGTGGAGGCATCACGGGAGACCTCCATATGCTGTGGATTTCCCCACCCCCACAGGCACGGGAGAAGAACAGACGGACGGGGCGTCGATATCGACAGATCCACTCGAGATCCGCGGGGTCCAGGAAGACCGAGACAGCGCCTATTTTCCTTCTCACTTGCCGTTCACCATTTCACGCGTGAGTGTGCCGTGGGTGGATTGGAGGGACGGCGTATGTAACGCTGCCGACCTAACGTAACTTGGTTTTTTTTTTTCTTCCTTTTCGCCTGACAACGCTCGCCCCACGACCCTCAATCCTTGGGGCAGGATTAACCTATCGCGTTGCGTGAGCATCGAGGTTTTCATCACAGCACTAAGGCTAGTCTGTTCTGTGAGCCAGCCACTGACGAGTGTGCTTCCAACCAGAATGGGGCAGCATCCCGAGGACTGGAAAGGGACTCCCGGATCTACTCATTGCGTGGAGTCCACCAAAAGGGAAAAACCTAAAAGAAAGAAACACCAAACCAAGCCCCGGCCCCAACTCAGCCCTCCAATACTTTCCTCAGCTTCCGTGAGATTCGTCGGCCGGCCGGGGCAGAGGCGAAAAAAACAGACCAGGTGGCAGATCTTCAGGACGCTACTGCGGGAAGAGAGTCTGTGAAAGGGGCATCACCAGAGAGGGCGGGCAGGCGGGTGGCGACTAGGTAAAACTGTGGAACCGCTCTCTTCCTATACAGCACAGCGCCGGCCAGCCGACATGCTGCTGCGTGATGGCCTTCCACCGGGGCTGGTTATTGGCTGCATCATGTGCCAGCCAAAACGTGTAAGAGGAGCCGAGCCAAGAGAGAAAACAGAAACCAGAGGGAGAGGAGACGCGCATGCGAAGGAGGCGGATAGTGCGTATTGTGAGTGCGTGTGTGTGAGTGGGCGGGAGAGTGGATGTGTTCTCCTGTTGGGTTAAGTGTGCGGCGGGCTGCTCCTCCGTCGCCCCCCCCGGCCACGACGGCACAAATCAGCAGCGTCCGTTTGCTGCTGGCTGTCGGGGTAGTGTAATGCCAAGCGGCGATGCGCTGCTCCTCCGCTTCCTCGCAGCAGCAGCAGCCCACCCAAACCCGTTGCACGGCGTACTGCATCCGGCTAGGCTGTATGCCGGGCACGCCTTGGAGGGAGGGAAACCCGAGAGGGAGGGTGACGAGGAGCATGGCCAGGGTCAGAAGGCGGCGTTGGGAGGGGAAAGAAAAAAAGCAAAGACAAGAAAAAAAAAGGTGATAGATCCATGTCTGCTGCACGTCGAGGTGAAAACAGCTTAGCGCCCCTCACAAGTTTAGCCTAGCACACAGACCCCGAGGGTGGCCTTGTTCGTGTTAGCCCGTTTCGGTGATGAAGGATTCATTCACATTTTCTCCTGGGGTTTTGGTGATCGGATTGACGTACGGGCGCACGTAGCGTGTAATTTTCTGGGCAGGCAAGCAGGCAGGCAAGGCAGGCAGAGTCACCGCACCGTGGCAACAAAGGAGGGGCAAGAAGAAGAAGAAGAAAAAAAAAAGAAGGGTGTCACAGACGTGCGTGGTTCGCAAGACAGGCAACATGATCCTTTCTGGTATCCCCGGCTCGGATGGCGTGGCTGGCGGAGCTGCAATGTCTCTCCTCTCCTGCAGCTCGCTGAAAGTAGAAGAAGAGATGGCAGGCAGGCGAGACTCGGACTCGTCCAGATGCCCGTCACTCCTCCAACGCAACGCAACCCCCGAGGTGCCGCCTCATCTGCTAATTTGGCGAATGAAAGCCGTCCTATCGGGGCCGACAGACACGTCACAGAAGAGTACATTACAAGGCAGAACCCTGGCCGTCCATGATCTCAGGGTCGTTACGGTAGCATCGCGGCATTCGGCAGTGAAAGCGACGATCCTGGGCGGGTTGTTTGTTGCGAGCCTAAACGACGCTTGACAAATGGGGAGGCAGCTTCGGCGAATGGTGACCAAGGAGGAGCCATGTTCGGGCTATTGCCAGGTACTGGTCCGGGTTGGAAAAAAAAAAAAAAAAAAAAAAAAAAACTACGCTAGCAGGTTTTGCTTGCTGCCTCCGAAGCACCAGCTGAAGCTGGAAACGAAGCTGGAACGTCGTCATTTCCCCAGACTCTGGCGTTTCTTTTGATCGAGTGACTCCCTCGGTCACCTTGATGAGCAATTGATGCCACGCATGTTTCTTCGTGTGTTGATTTGATTACCCTTGAGCAAAAGGGTGCCTACCGATGATGCAGGCATCTCTGATCTCGGCGAAAAATGCCAGCCTGTCCGTTGCTTTGCAAATTGTCGCTCCCTCCCCCTCTTTTTCTTGTCTTGGAGCCCCTCGCAAGGGCGCCCAATGATTTTCAACCGAGGAGGCCGTTTGTAGCGACTTGCAGCAAGATGGATTATAAGCCCGGGAAGCGAATACGGGATAGTGATACACTGGATGCCTCAATCTACGAGAAATGCCCCGTTGGTCATGCAAGGGAGACTGAGGAGAGACGGCTGGGGGCCATGCGCTCTCAAACAAAACACGCCTGAGAAAAATGGCCGAACCGGAGAGGATGTCCAGGACAAAAAAAAAAAAATAAAAAAAATAAAAAAAAAAAAAAAATAAAGAGAAAAGTCGCCGGGACGGGATCTAAGGCGGACGGGGCTCGAGCTCGCCGCCACAGAAGCCAATACGGGCTGGATCGGCGGGGGAGAAAAAAGGAAGAAATAAAGTAAAATAAAAAAGGACTGAAAAAAAAAGAGGACTTGACGAAGCGTCTTTCGTGAATGCACCTCGGGTACCTGGCAGCGACAGACAGACGCAGCATACCAAATGCCTCGCTCGACTCGGGAGTCGACCATTTTTCCATGCTTGCAGGCTCGGCTCTGTATGCAGCAGACAGTTTCAGCAAATCCGATATCTACAGCTGCTGCCAATCTCCTCCCTTGAGGGGCTCCACGACTATTCATTCATTAATCTTGGCTACCACCGACGAGCCAATCAGGACTAGGCCGAGAGAGACAGGCAGCGTGTGCGTGTGTGTGTGTGTGGGCGTTAGTGCAGCTGTGAAAAGAGTGAGTGGGCAAGCAGCGGCAGGGAAACCCCAAGCGAGGCAGAAAAAAAAAAAAGCCCATATTGGCCTGCAGGAGGCAATTGATTAAAATCCTGCGTGCATGAAGGCTTTTTCTGCATGTGTGTGGTTGGTTTTGTCGCCTGCCTTCTTGTCCACCCCTGGCCACCTGCTCAACAGTGTTGCCCTGCTTGGCTGGTGCTGCTGGGCTGGCATTTGTGCCGCATCATCCGCACCACCCACAAGGTTGCATGGGCGAATGAGCAGCCCGCCTTTCCCCCTCTTGCCCCCATCCCCCATCGCGCCATGGTATGATTTTCCTGATTGAAAGGACGTCGTACTGCATTCTGTAACCCTTCCTTCGAAAGCAGAGCAAGTTGTCGTCGTCGACAAGATGAAATGGTTTTGCCGCGCGCGACTCCGTGGCCGCCCATCAAACGATGCCGACACTTTTTTTCGCC
>PYSS01000023.1:138878-182691 GCA_003049465.1 Magnaporthiopsis rhizophila
CTCCCCCCCCCCCCCCCCACCCTACAGCCTGCATGTTGATTGTTGAACCACGGACCAAAGGGAGATGGGCGGGCGGCACAGCCGACAGATAAACGCAGCAAAACCGGACGGGGAAGGCATCTCGCGATGTCTTGATTGTGACGGTCGCATTGTACCGACGCCCCCCACGCATCCCCATCCTAATCTTTGCCAGTCCACCCGGCGTCTCTGGCTGCATGTCTAGGGAGCCGAGTATCGCGCTCTTCCTCTCCTCCCTCAAGCGATAAGCTGCCGCCCGGGAATTCATGGCTTTAGTGATGTTCCCCACTGGCCTGCGTAACCGAGAGATGGGTTTGAGATGCATCTGTTTGCATATTTAAAGTACTGTAAACAAGAGAAACCCCCTGATGGGCGGTTTCCATAATGCCATCTCCGGCAGATTTGATGGCGGGCCATGGGGTGGTTTTTTCGTGGCGATTACCGCCGCCCGGCACTCGTCATCGAACGAGCAATCATCGACGTCGTGCAGAAACGGCCTCATGGCCTGTTCCGCCATACAAAACAGTGCTCCGGAGGTTCCCAGAAAGTGCGGAGATTCTCAGACGGAGCCAGAGTGCACATCACATGATTTCCTGCAAGAGACATGCTGTGCTCGTGGAGTCCTCAGGCGACCACGGGCGGAGTGAGACCACGCATGACCCGCCCAAGGAAAAGGGAAGAAAAAAAAAAAAGAAAAGAGGGAGAGAAAAATTCAAAAGAACGCTAAACCGGATACTGTCCCCAGGCCTGAGACCAGACAGAATTGATCAAAACCACACGCCCAGGTGATGCAGGCGGGGGGCGTGTGGATCCACCCTTGCAAAGGGTGTGGATGGTTGGATGGTGTGTGGCTGCTTCCAAGAGGGCCTCTGCTCTAAAGCTCGTGTCTGAAAGGGCCAAAGGGAACGGCAGCAGTGAATTTGCTGATCAGGGATGGGAAATCTCAGCACAGTGGCAAGTCGTCGCAATGCCTCTCTCTCTCTCTCTCTCTCTCGTCCTCTCTGCATTTGAGCAGACCTATGGGAGGGACCCCTGGCCGGGGTCCTGCATGGTGCAGCTGCTGTCGCTGGCCATTAGCCGTCTCGCTCACACCACCCTCTTCGTTTCGCTATGGCGTGCGATTACACACGAACCTCGCAGCAGCAATTCCTGGCGGCCCTGAGGGGATTTGAGAGAAAGAGAAAAATGGCTTCAGGCTAAATCGGATGTGGTTAGCTCCTTTTTCTTTTTCGCCCTTCATGACCCACACCAACTACCCCCTGCGCCTCCGCGCAAGCTGGTCCCACTGATGGCTCACAAGCTGCGCGCTTGGTTGGCCTTGCCAGGGTGGGCCAAGATTGGCTGGCACTCCCCTGTCAGTACATCCCAGGGCTGGTAGCCCCTCGCGCCATTTGATCAGCGAAAATGACAACACAATCCTGGCACTTCGGGTACCTAGGCGTCGCGCTAGCCCAGACCCTTCCCTTGTCCTGCATCAATTTTTTTTTCGACTTTTTGTTTTTTTTTTTCTTCGTCCCTCCCCTTGTAGGTGGTGTGGGTCTCTCCGTGTGTGGTCATCAGGTCCTCTTTTTCGTGGCCCCCAGCCAGCTGATTCCCTGTCGGTACCACACCCCCCCAGACTTGGTGCCTTCTCGCTCATTGGGTACCTGCGGATACAAGCCTGCCTGGGTGCGGAACTGCCTGCCTGCTCTCCAAACATCGATATACAAAAGATGCAGCTTCGCCTTCCCAACTTCCTGCCTCCGACTTGGCCCTACCCACCTCACCACCTCATAAACAACGCTGCCCACGGTCTGGATCTTGGTTCGGCACTGCCTTCGTTCTCCAAGCAATACTCGCTCGAACGCAATTGGAACTCCAAACTCTTTTTAATCGCCTTGCTCCCAGCCATACCGCCTGTTCAGACAGACAGCCGGATCCCACTACTTGCCTACGTTTTTCCATTCTCGACATACAACGGCCAGCACCACCACGAAGTCCGCTCTTTGCCAACCAACCACCAAACAAACTACACTGGCCTCGAGCCGAATCCACATCACCGACACAATGGCTCTCGACATCCAGTGGGATCACCAGTTCTGCCTGGCCTGTGACAAGCAGACAGACGGTGCCACCTACTGCTCAGAGTCGTGCCGCCTGGCCGACTACGAGAAGACGTCCTCCACCGCCAGCTCCGGTGCGAGCTCACCAGCATTGTCCGGTCCTCACCACGCCTGGGGCTTCTCGAGCGCCACATCCTCTCACGCCTCCGGTCTCTACCTCTCGCCCGCCCTCGACTTCCTCTCCCAATCCTCCTCCTCCCGGTCCCGCCAGCAGCCGTCCGCCTCCTTCTCGACCCGCCCGCTCTCGCCATCGAGCTCCCACTCCAGCCTGTCCTCCATGGGCAGCAGCAACGCCGCCGCCGCCAGGACATCCAACGAGGCCCACCAGCTCTCGGAGAAGGCCAGGAGGGAACTCCAAGCCTACGCCAGCACCTTTGAGCAGGTTCGGTTACAACGCCGCCGGTCATACTAGATTATAAGCCATACACACAATACACACGCACACAGACGATGGTGTCCCCGGTCCTACCATCGTCCTACACCACTATTATCTACTATTACCGGCTCTTGCCGCGGAAAACCACCACCCACCCTACTTTACGAAACGAAAACACTCCCACCTCAACACGACGTCAACTTAAACACATATTCTTTTCCTTTGTTGTAACAAGAAAATGGGCATCGCATCGGAGCACAAGCAGCATCATCCTCCAAAAAAGTTTCTGTTTTTTCTATTCTCTTCTGGGTTGTCAAGATTGGAAAGGTTATCCACCACCCCTTTTCTTTTTCCTTGCTATTGTATCATGGGATAAACACCTGGGACTGTGCTACAAAGTAGCTCTGTCTTGCACCCCCTTTTTTCTCTTCTTCCCTGGGGTATCGGGATTGACTTTTTTTTTTTTTTTTGCTTTGTTTTGTTGGGTCCCGGATGGAGAATGTGCGCACGGAACACCCGAATGATATCAGCCTTGGGCATGGAATGGGAATTCTTTTTAACGTGGTCTTTTCGGCGTTGGGACCAGGGCGTCACCAGAGTCAATGTACACTCTTGGTGGCTTGCCTTTGCTGGACATTGGGGACTTCTCTCCAATATCCGCTGAAGGGGATTGTTGTTTTTCTGTTTGCCGTCATACAAAGGGCCGGCGGTTGGATATAGATATTTAGAAGTAGGAGAGAGGAGGTTGCGAAGCAAACTTGTTGCTCGCTTGGTTCTGGGCTCGTCAGCACCGGAAAAAAAAAATGCAAAAGCACAAAGTTCTCGCCTCCAAAAGCTTTCCATTTTCTTGTCCCATTCTTTGCTCCGGCTGTGGAAATTGCAATCCACCTTGGCCACCATGATGCTTTGTTTTTGCTGGTGCGGCGGAAATGTGTTAAGATAACACGCAAAATCCAGATATGTGCCGAGCTACACTAAAAAAGGCCCCTTCGCGGGCAGGCCGGACGTACGCACGACAACACACTTGCGGCTGCCATCCATCCATCCATCCAGCCTGTGCTGTCCCGTGCTTGCCGTGTCTTTGTTTAGGACCTCGGCCGTTTGGCAACAAAAAGACAAACCACATAAACCCAACCCCTTGTCAACCAACCTTCCCGGAGGACCAGCGCGATGTCCGAGGCACCTAGCGCTTGGATCGGTCGTTTATTACGGCAATGTACGTGCGCGGCGGGCGCGCGGCTACGGGGTGTGCAGGCTTTCACCAAAAAAAAGGAGACCGAGAGGGCGGAAAACGTCAGGCGGTAAACTCTTCTCGTTCCGCTCTGGCAAACAAAAACAAAAAACCCCCTTGCATCAGAGCTTCACCGAGAAGCCCTTTCTGCATGGTTGCTTCTTTTTTCGGTACTGGGACGAACAGACTGGACACGGGGCGAGCGAGCGAGCGAGAGGCACGGTACAGTGCAGTGCAGTACAGTAAAAATAGGCAGCCAGGCGGCAAAATGCTACGGTGCGCGCGCGCGGCAAAGCGTCAAAAGGTGGCTTTGTATGAAACAGAACCGTGCCGGCTTGTTTAACATTTACTTTTTTTCTTTCTTTATTCCTTGCATCCGGATTCCCCGTTCGTTTGTGTTTTTTTTCCCTTGCCCAAGCGATTAAATGTCCGGATATCCGTCCCCCTCTGTTTATTATAATCGGCTAAGCGTGTCCGAAGAAGAAGAAGCAAAAAAAAAAATTAAAAACTCTCAACCAAAACAAAAACCGCTTTATACATGAAGCAACGTGTTTGCACGCAATTTGGAACCGGCCCTCACATTTTGTGCCACGGGTTCTGCGTGTGCTGGGTTCATCCTTGGCCGGTCGGAGGAAAAAGTGCACACACAGCAACGATCGCCATGGGTGGGGTGCAGGGCAAATCACAAACATGCTATTGCGTGCTTTTTTTTTTTTTTTTTTTTTTTTTTTTTTTTTTTTTTTTTTTTTGTTGTTGTAGCACAACTTGACGGAGGTTGCCCAAAGGTGGATTGGAGTTCCTCCCTCCCGAACCTTCCCATTGTTTCTCTTCCTGAAGGAGAAGCGCGGAGTGCGCTGGCACTTTTGCCTCTCGGGGCCCAACCCAAGCTCTCTCCTCATGTGTCCGTGTAGACATTGGTGCTGGTGCAAACTTCTCCCAGCCAGTGCCGTGTATCTAGCGCCAAAACAAAACGACGCAGCAGCCGGGAGAAGTGAGTTTTAGCGTTTGTTGGTCCTGCGTCTCATGCTGCCTCCGCAAAAGAAGCCAGCGCAACTTATTACCCGCGCTAGGCTCTCGTCGGAGTGACCAGGTACGTTGGTTGGTATTTTCCTGCTGCCCCTTTTTTTTGCGTCGGAGACGGCGCCATCTCTCTTTCCTTTACCGATGGCAACATAGCCCCGAGCCGGGATCTTTGTAGTGCCCGGGCTCGTCCGTCCGGGATGCCTGGGCACAAACGCATGCCGGAAGACATAAGAAACCTTGCCTGTGAACATTGTGCATATGCACATATATACATAAAGTGGACACCAACGGACTCGGACAAACGTATGATTTGGCCGGACATTGTTTTTCCCTTACGTACGCCTTGTTATATATATATAAAAAAAAAAAAAAAAAAAAAAAAAAAAAAAAAAAACAGGGCCGACGGCTACATTGGCAGGCTGCGGGTGTAGCTTAACCACTCATGCTAAGGCTGTGCTCTCGACGCCCATTCGCTGGCTCCTTTTGCACCTCCACCACTCATATAGCTTATGGGTAGAAAAAGGTGGTGTTGTGGCAAGAAGGATTAAAAAAAAACATGGAAAGCCCAAGGGACGGGCCCCAAGGCGAGAAGCGCCTGTTTCCAGATTCCCCTCAGTGCTACGCTGTGTGGGATATTGCCGATCTCGACCAAAGCCTGGGCCTTTCTTAACCAAGGCACGGCACATTTGTATAGATTGCGGCACTGTCTCTTGTCGAGATAGTCATCATGCAACTGGCCGGTTTGGGTAGCCTTCCGTGTTTCAGCAGCCTTACCCTCCACTAGAACCCTCCAATCTATCCGCGTCAAGGTCACGTGGATGTTACGTACACAGGGGTGGGAGAGAGAGACGGAGGGCGCCGAAGGAACATGTCATTCATTGACGACAGAATGAGCCCACAGCCGGGTTTCCCATCCTCTTTTCCGCCCTCAAGGTTCAGTTTCCCATCCCTCCCAAACTTTCCGTTCTCCGGGTGGAGACTACCGCTGTTCGGGTTTTGTTTTTATTTTTACGTTTCGTTATGTCCCTCATATTTTTTTTTTCTTTTCCTTTCTGCTGTGTGAACAAGGTCCCTTTTGCGTCACGCACGCACGGAAACAGCGGATTGGATCCGGTGACACTGTGGAATGAAGGAGGCTCCTTGGAGCAGCAGGGGGAGAAGAAGCAAGAAGAAAGAAAACAAAAGACTAAAAAGCTTACAAGGATCAAGGCCGGTCAGCAGCACTGCCGGGCGCGTGGTTGGTCTCGGTCTCGGTGATGATGGGAAAACAAAAAACAATCGCCATGTCGTCAGTGCAAAAAATACAGTGTGCAGCCAGCTGCTGGGCAGCAGAGGATTCCCAGACCACCGTTTCAAAGCGGTCCCGCGGTCATGCCTGCGCCGTACGTAGGCCAAGTGCACACAATCCGGACACCGGCTTAGCCCAGCCTCTCGCTGTGCCTCTTACTCTCTCCCATGGCATTTCCACGTTCCATCGGCCGTCATCATGGCCTTCTTTTGCTTTTTGCCTATGAACTGCCCGAACGAGCGGGTCCGTTTGTTGCAATTGTTTGGGCCTTCGTTCTGAAATTACATCCCCCAGGTCAGGATCTTGCCGACGTCCCAAGTTCGCGAGGATCGAGATACATAACGACGTGACGATGTCTGCCGGGCTTGGCAAAACGCCGAATTCGAAATCATTAGAAAGGGGGGAAATGGAATGCCGGTCCAGTTCTGCACGCCCGCCGCACCTGGTACCCTTGCTCCGACTGGTGCGGCCAGGGCCTTGGACGAATGATGACTGCGATGTCAGGGGTCGGTCGCAAATGCCATCCTCCTGGCTGCCTGACAACTGATTGGTTGCCTTGGTGCCTTATTTCTGCCGCAATGAGGCAGAGTTTGTTTGTTTCTTGGCGCATAATAATGGGCAGCACAGCCCGTCAGCCCGCAGCCTGCCACATCAGGATATATACTGTGTAGTAGCCGGAAAAACGAGGCCACGACGAGAAACATGCAGCCGCGTTTGTGCACATTGCTGCTTGGCCCGAACGCGGCACAGTAGATTATTTTGTCTTTTTGCTATTACGTACAAAACTGGGATAGGTAGGTACCGAAGGTGCCTGGGCGCACGCAAGGCTCTCTGAACTTGAACTGCACCTCCAATGTGCACATATCATCCTTGGCGTGACACGAATGTGAGTTCTCCGGAGGTCGGATCCTGAGGTCATTCCTTCGTGATACCTTATTGGTAACAAGCGTTCCATTGGCAGCCTGCAGGTACGGGCAACAGAGAAAAAAAAAAAAAAAAAAAAAAACTTTCACTCATATCCCAGCAGCCGCAGCATAGTTTCGGTGACAGACTCGAGTATCACAGCGCAGAGGCTGCGTCGTTCGTCGCCCCAGGCGAGTCAGTCATACGCGACCCATCGTCCGAGAATATGGTGCGACCAGGGTTGGCAATTTCAGTAATTTTCTTCATCTTTTTTTTCTCTTCTTCTCACCCTATTCAGGCATGGCATTGCGACATAAGAAACAAACAGCACAAACACGGCCGCAAAGGCACAGAATGCGGTGGATGCTAGGGGGAGTGAAGAAAAAAGAAAAGCAAGGGCCGGCTCCACAAAGGACAGCTCAGCAGCGCATAAAGGCTGAACCCGAACGAACACATCACTCAGCCGTGCCCACTGCTGCCCACAAGGCTCCACCCGCTTCTTTTGCTGCCCAGCTTAACAAAACACTAACACATTTCTATGGGGCGTTTGGCGGAAACGTGTTTGCTGTGAATTAGGCCCCCTCCCGACAAATATCCCCGAGCCCAGGAGCTGACACTGCGACTCTGCAACCTTGCGGGAGCGCTATGCCCGTCCGGGTTTAGCTCGCGAAACCGCACGAGGATGAGGCCATTCGATGTCATGGGTTGGGGGGGGGGGGGCCGCGGGTCCGCTCCCGCCCGTTGTATGCCAAGGGCGGGAACAAAGGGAAAATCGACCTTCCCAAAAACAACTCAAACATGCCATTTTCATTTGGGCACTGCGACGTTGAACGGCAATTGGGAAAAGGGAAAAATATGGGGACTACTAAAGAAAGAAAGAATGATTGCCGGTTCCCGTCCCTAGTTGATCCACCAGCCCAGCCAGCCCAGCCTTTCTGATCTGTCGGCCATCATTCGGTTTTCCTGCTCGGCACTGGCCACTTTTGGCCCACCCATCTCTCTGCCGCTGCCGCCTCCCGCTTTTCTATTCTCGCTTTCTCGCTCGGATCGACGGCGGGTGGGTTCGACGGCCCAGCAGCTATCCGCCCGTTCCCGTTCCACCCTCCCTCGTCCCGCCCCCAAGTGGTGCAACCTCTGGCCGCCGGCTGCCTGCATGTCCGCCTCCGCCGCCACCAGCGCCCAGTGTCTCGCCTTCCTTGGCCCAGAAGGCTGGCTGGCGGCTGACGGTCTTGTCGTCCGGGGTGACATGAACCAATTCCGTGTGTTTCCCCGAGTCGGGCTGCGGCGGGCTGCGACTCTGGACTCCCAACGGCAGCGGGGAACATGTGGCAAGATGGGCACATTGTGTTCACCTGCTTCGCGCGGAGGACGGAAGGCGGAAGCCGTCGGGACTCGGCCACCTCCATACCTTGCTCTTTGCTGACTGCTTCACACCCCGGACGACTTACCTTCCAACCCCATCGCTCCCCGGCAGTTGAGCCGCTGCAGTAAGCTCGGAATCTGCCACCCCATGGGTGGGGCTCTTTCTTTTGATCCCTCCAGTCAGTCTCGCGAGGCCGGCAGGTGTCAAAAGTATGGGCAAGGGGGAACGCGTTTCCGCCGGGGCCAACTGCCACAGTGCGCCGTGTGATGGTCCACCAAGGCAGTGCTACAACGCGCCGGCCAAGTTGGTTGGACGTGAATCTGCCATGATATGCGTGATACTCGAAGATTCCCTCAATGCCACCTTCGGAACCATGGTTGGGCTGGGGGTAGCCAATCTATGAAGCGGTGGCAGGCGTTGGTGATTCCTTGCCGAGCAGGCACCCAACTTCTCTGTTGAGGGTGGATGGTACTCGGGACTGGTTGGCCGCCTCTTCGTTGCTTTCCGGCAAATTATAAGCGCCGGCCACTTTACCACAAACAAAGCTGCCTGCGGCGCCGGCTTTGTCGAGATACACCCGATGGGAGCAAGTTCCCAGTTCACCCGCACTTTCGAGCTAGCAAGGGTCGGGCATTTTGTTAGGGTGCAGTGCAGCCGCCCTAGACAATGATGTGGTTAATGAGACTCCGAGGCTTGCATTGATTGCGTGTCGCCTAACCCGCTTCCTCTCTCCCCTTTGCATAGCACCGGCCGGACCTTTGTGGCGTTGCCTCTCGCACGAGTCGATGACGGCCTGATCCTTCGATGCTCGCTCACCCCGGCGGCGGGCTTTCTTAACGCCATCAGCCATCAGTGTGTGTGAGGCTTGCAAAACACCGCACAGAGCCGAGACTGTGGCTTGTCGGCTGCGATCTCGGTGCCACTCGATCTGGAACCCCGGCGTCAAACAAAGGACGGTCTTGGACTCCCGGCCGACACGCCTCGACCAACCATCGCTTCTTACTGTACTGTGCACAAGTGTAAAAACTCTGTTGTTGGTCCATTGGCCCCCGGGCATCAGCCCGAGGCCAAGGAAAAATCATTCGAGTTTCCTGTCAACCTTGGACCGATCCATCCAATAGCAAAAGCGCCGAGAGCTTTGACGCTATCGGGGGCTTTGCGGCTTGCCATTGTCGATTAGCCTGACGGATAATCACGTCTACGTGTCACCACATTCCAGGCGAGGCGTTCGAGAACCAAACGAAACCCCCTGTTTATTTAGGTACCCGGCCAGGCAAGCAGGGGAGGGCCCTTGAGGTGACTGCCGATAGAAACCTTGTTACGCCCTGTGCCGGCATTCCCTATTGGCCGAGGCGGAAAGTGCGCCCAAGCTAAGTTAGCCTCTGGCTTTTGCTATGCAAGAGGAGGCTGGCTGGCCGCACAAAATCCCGCGTTGTGCGGAATTGCGCCAGCCCAAAGCAAGCGGTCGAGCCTGAGGGACAAATCAGGCTGTCCAATCGAGCACTGGTTGCCCGCCCTGCTTTGCTGTTGCTCAAGAGGACCGGCCCAGAACCTGACAGGGGGGCGTCTGCCTTTTCCCACTGGTGTACCCACGCTTGATTACATAACGGCATGAGGTTAGTCCTGTCCGTGTTTGATAGGGCCGTGTGCATAGTGCCGCCGCCCCCCTGCTTATCCGGCAGTGCCGGTGCACAGGGAACGGAGGCCGGGAGCAGTGGTCCGCATTGACGAGGTGGATCCACAGGTCGGAAAGCAGAGACGGCGCGGCCATGGAAGCCTGACGACTTCGTGGCCGGGCGCTGGGGCAGGACGCCCGGTGGCGGGTCCCTCTCCGTAAGCCGACATGGACCTGGGTCGTTCCGATTCGACAAAGCTTGGTGCCATTATCGAGCAGAGAGAATACAAGCCAGTGTTAGGATGCGATAGGCGAATAGAGCTACGAAGCCCCGCCAGGGCTCCAGGCTCCGGATGAGTGCGACCAGTCCGACCACGAATCTGTGCTCTCGGCCGGCTTGCTCGTTTCCGCAGCCGCTCCGGTCCCAGACGCACCATTCCAACCGGTCCTCCTCCGTCAGCTTCTTAACGGGCGCCCGTTATTCGAGAAATTGCACCGACAGGGTTTGCATTTTCCTGATCGTTTTAGCCATGGTCGGCCGTCATTTTATTAGAAAGAGTGAACCTTTTCCAAGAAATTGGGGGTATAGCAATTCCGGGCTTTTTTTTTTTTTTTTTTTAAAAAAAAAAAAAAAAAAAAAAAAAGTGCGAATTGGCCAGGATGGTATCGTAGGCGAGGGTCTTAACGCGGGTGCGCGATGCCAGTGACAAGTCGGGCTCGTTAAAGGCAATGTGCTCGTCCTTGCCGATGCCGGCCAGGAAAGGGCCAATGCCGCCGGCGCGCTGGATCGCCGCCTCGTACTTGACGCAACCGGTTTCGAGGTTGGGCGTGTTGCCGTCCAGGACGGATGTGCACGTTGGTTGGGTTTCGCGGCCGGATCGTCCAGCCACGGCAAGCGACGAGCTGCAGTGCGGCTGCCAGGAGTGCCACGGGCACACGCGTGCCCGTGGCGTCCGTGTGCCGGCCACGGCGCACGACATTGATCGACCGATTCCAGACACGTCTCAGTCCCAATCGTCATCGCCATCGTCGTTCCCCAGCCGGGAGCCCCTGAGGCCCTACCGCTGTCGACCAGCCTTTCCTCCTCGGCGTCCTCGGCGTGTTTCCTCCGCTGCAACGGCCGCATATCCATATCGGGCACGGTGCCAACCTCGACGAAAATCTTACACAGGTCCAGCATGTCCATGCGCACGCCGCCAACCGTCATGAGGGTGGCGATCTGCTTGACGATGTTGCCGTTGCAGTACACGAGGACAGCTGGGCAGTTGCGATCCGGGTGGCGCGCATCTTGTAAAACTTGACCTCAAGGAGGAGTTCGGGGCTCGAGTAGGGAGGTTCGGCACCATGTATTTCCAACCTATTTGCAAAGAGACGGTAGTTAGCAAAGAGAAGCGGCTGGCAAGAGCCTCCGTAGGCAGGTGTATACGCGCGTTGCACCATACGTTTTCTAAACCAAAGAACTTGTCACTCCATCCTCGTGGAGTCACCGCGATTTAACGATTGCACTGGGCCGCCCCCAGGGGCCGTGTTGCTAAGTGTTGCGACCGCCTTGATGTCTGCCAGATCATCGATTCTTTGGCCGGCCGCTCTGGCGCCTCCAACTACGCCCGCCTGCGAGACATCAAGCGCAAGTACTACATAAAGGTGTTGGCAGCGACGGCCGGAAGGTCGACACATTCCACCTGCGGGCGGCGGCAATGCTAATGCGTTTAATAACGCCCTTTAAAAGGTACTTGCTGGATTAAAAATAAAATCTGCCCTTGCCACTTGCAGCCAGGAGCCCTATGTCTTAACGCGCCAACCATACTTTCTTTACCTTTCGAAATTTTATACTTCTATCCTCTCGGCGGCGTCGGCCTGGATCCCTTGGACCCCGGTTTCCCCAAGGTCGGCTACGACCCCGCATGTACGGGAAGTGGCGCTTTAAACGGGCAAGCATCTATCCGTGGACGATGAGGCGCAAATATGACGCGGGAATCCCATTCGCCAACCCCATAGGTAGCCAGCTGCGCCGTGGGACGCCGCGTTCGCGTTCGCGGACGCCGGCCGCCCGGGCCACTCATCCACCGGGCGCCACGCCGTTTGTCGCCGGGAAGTTGGCCGTAGCGATAAAGAGGAACTGGCGCCTCCCATAAGCTACCTAGTTGCAGCCTGTGCTGCATGCACGTGATCATGGACGACGACGCGCTGGGGCCGACGCCGCCCAAGAGGAGCATCCCGTCTTCGGGCACCACTGCGCAAACTCTCGAAGTCAGTGCTGCTAACCAAATGTGATTAGCCATCACGGTTCGGGGCTTTGAACCTGCAGACAAGAAGCAGGTTCCGGCCATCAACACCAATCCGAGCTGCCCATTTTCTGCGCCCCGCCCCCCGTTTTGCCAACACGGCATAGCATGCAACGACCCGGACTGGGGGCCTTCAAGGCAGCCAGCCTGTCCAGCCTTTGGGCTAATAGGGCTGTCTCGCCTCATGTTTCCTCCACGGACGCGGGAGGCCCTCCATTCGATCTGGGCGGGAGGCCCCCCGTTCGGACTTGCGCCCGACGGTGCATCACGCCCGCGCAATTGGTCAAAGTTTGCAAAACTCTTCTTCCTTCTGCCTCTTCTACCTCTCCTCTCCATTCAGGGCTGCCATTTATAAACCAGACAAACCCAGCTGCTCTCCATGTCTCATTTCTTGCGTTTCCTTCTCTTTCAACACTCCATCTCACTCACTCTTTGACATTGAGCTGCAGTCCTGGTCATCTTCTTCTTCAACCAAAACTCCATACAGCCCACCACAACCATGGGGGACACCCCTGGGACCGAGCTCCGGTCCAAGGAGCACCGAGTGCTGTTCGATATTATCGACAGGCTCCGTTCCCACGGCATCGGCGAGGTTATCGACCTGCCCGAAATCATTGTTTGTGGCGACCAGTCCGCAGGCAAAAGCTCTGTTCTCGAAGCCATTTCTGGTCATCCTTTCCCGACCAAGGACGGCGTTTGCACCCGCTTCGTAACAGAGCTGGCCTTGCGGCGCGAACCGACGCCCAAATTCAAGGTCTCCATCCACCCCGGGCCCGAAAGGACGCCGCAGGACGCTGAACGGCTACGCAGGTTCGCCGACTCTATCGCGAACGAACCGCTCAACGTCGTCATCGAGTCCGCCAAAGCGGCCATGGGGCTTTCGGATTCCAAGCGGTTTAGCAACGATGTATTGCGTGTCGAAATTAGCGGCCCGGACCAGGCCCATGTAACCATGGTCGACCTGCCAGGCATTTTCCGGGCTGGCAGTTCCGAGCAGTCGGTTAAAGACGTCAAAACGGTCAACGCTATGGTGCGGAAGGCTATGTCGCGGCCTCGCAGCATTATCCTGGCCGTTGTGTCAGCAAGCAACGAGTTCAACAACCAGGAGGTGACGGAACTGGCACGCAAGTTCGACCCGACCCGGTCCCGTACGCTCGGCCTGATCACCAAACCCGACAAACTTGACGAGGGGTCCGAGTCCGAAAGGAACTACGTCCGCCTGGCCCGCAACCAGGACGTGGTTTTGGAGCTCGGCTGGCACGTTTTGCGCAACCGGGGCAACGAGAAGAACGAAGACGTCGACCTCACGCGCGATGAGGTCGAGTCCAAGTTTTTCGCCAAAGGCGCTTGGTTTTCTGTTGATTCCTCGCACCTTGGCGTCTGCCCTCTCCGTAAGCGGCTCAGCGTCGTTCTTGGGAAACAGATCCTGAAGCATCTCCCGAACCTCCATCAGGAGGTCGCCGACCGCATACGCGTGTGCGAGGATATCCTCACCCGATTGGGAGATCCCCGCGAAAGCCCGGAGGCTCAACGCAAGTACCTGCTGGGCGTGAGCCGGCGCTTTTCGTCGCTAATGACCGCCGCGATCGAGGGCACCTACGACAACGCTTTTTTTGGAAGTGCAAAAACGGATGAGGGCTGCCAGAGGCGCATCCGGGCCATCGTCCAGAATGCCCTCTGCGATTTTTCGCAAAGAATGAACGACGAGGGGAAGCTGCAGAGAATCGTGGACGACTACAACCCACCCGAGCCGGCACCGTCAGGGAACAATCCGCTTTCGGAAACAATCTCCCGATCCGAATACATCAAGGGAGTGACCGAGCTCATGGCGAAAAGCAAGGGCCGCGAGCTGCTGGGAACCTTCAACCCGCTCATCATTCGCGAGCTGTTCTTGGAACAATGCCGCCCCTGGCGGAACATCGCATTACAGACCATGGAGTCCATCATCGACGCAGCCACCCACACCGCGCTTGCGATTCTCCGCCACGTCGCCCTGGCCGGCACGCTGGGCGGCATCACCGCTATCGTCACAGAGGCCATCGCGAAGCGCAAGGTGCAGCTGGGGAAAAAAGTCGACGAGCTTTTGGCGCCACGCTACGAGGGTCACCCGATCACTTACAACCACTACCTGACAGATATGGTGCGGAAGGGCCAAAATGGTCGGCGCGCCCGCGCCATGGAAACCCTGATATCATCAGCTTTCAGCTGTTCCTCATATGCTCAGACTCTCAACAGCGCCAGGGCATCAGGCTCTTACAATTGTGGTGGGTCTATCCCGGTTTCTGAGGTTATGCGTCTCTGCTCAAAGTTCGAGAGCTTCGAGCCGAATATGGAGGAGCACGGAAGCGGCTTGGTTGTGGACTATGCCGAGGCATACTACAGGGTAAGTACTTTGCCGACCCCCATCCCATCGCCACAGCTCACTTACTTTGCCCGCGATCCGCAGGTGGCGCTCAAACGGTTCATCGACGAGATTGGCGATCTTGCCGTCGAGCGCGAGCTGATCCGCCACCTCCCGGACCTTTTCACCCCGGAGATGGTTTTCGACCTGACACAAGAGGAAGCCGCTATCCTAGCCTCGGAGGATGAGGCCTCGATTGCCGAGCGTGTTCGGAACATGGACCTGCTTGCCGGCCTTCGCGCAAGCATGGAGGACTTGAAGCGGCTGGACCTGGCCCGAGCCGAGATGGAGAGTTCCGAACTCCCCGGCTATCAAAGTACGTCGTCCTGTTCCTGATGCCCTCTGACCCTGGTCCCTCTTTTCACTTTTAGACATCACGTATTAGTTTGTTTTTAACCGGATTTCTTTTGATCTGGGTCAGGTTCATCAGTGTCCAATTACAGCCCACCGTCCACTCCGCGGGACCCTCCCGGGGAGCCTACGGAGGACCCGTGGGAGCGATTGAGATGCGATGCTGTTGCGGCGGTCCGATCAGGCAAAAGCAAGAAGAAGGGGAGGGCTGTCGTCCCCGAGGTTTAAAAACGAGCCGCTTGGGCGGGGGCGAGGGCGTGGGGCTCGCGATTGTTGAGAGGAGCCGGCGCGAGCTTGGGTGGCTTGCAGGGTTAGGTTCTGGTAGTAGAGGTAGTAATTGTGATTGCTTGCTTCAGGACATGCCTAAAAAGCTAATTTAGGATGACGGATCCCGAATGCCTTGGTCAAATTTTACCTATAAGGAGGAGATTTCTTTTTCTTTTTGTTTTTATACCCCGTAGCGCTGCCCCCTGTAATAACCTCTAGTTCTTACTCATCCGTGGGAGCCAAGAGCATTGGAACCATGGTGAGGGGTCGGACTGGCAGCTCCTCCCGCGCCAACTACTGCCTTCTGAGTCTCGGATAGATTGATGTCAGTCAGTGACATGGAGGTTGGTGACTCACGTAGCCAGACGGAAGTCGTATCCGGTTGACATGAAACAAAGCCATTTTTACTTTTCCCGACTTTATGTAATCCTTTTTCTCATTCCTTATCCTTTTTTTCTTGTTTTTCGGATCCTCTTTTAGAGCTCCGGCCCTGCTAGGATCTGGGAGCGGATCCTTTTTCCCAACTTTGGCTGTGGGCGGTGGATCCAAGGGAATGCTACCAAAGTTTCTAGAAGCGTCAAGAGCCTTTGCTGTAATCTTTGATGTTTTTCTCGATTTGGGAACCTGTCAGAGAATGGGAAAGTTTCTTTTTTTCGTGGAGATGAGATGATGGCAATTTGACGGGATAAATACCTTGATGGACCGGCAGGTGGCCATGCCCCTAACAAAGACCAGCCCAAGGATGCAGTCCTATTGCGTTGCATTGCTATCTGGTATTTTTCATTGCTGCGCCTTGTGCGGTTGAGGCTAGTATGTCGCCTCGTTAATTTCGGCCGTGCCGTACCCAAAGGGGAACATTCAGGCACGACACGGAGCACAGAAAAATAGGACACACACCGCACCACAATGTTCCAGAACAGACCATGACCCAGACCCAGCGGGCGGGCTCTTCCTGCCGTCGTGGCCAGACGGGGAGCTCCCCACTGGGCTGGCTGGCCCTCACGGATGGAAGGGCAAGAGGGGCCGTGGGCGGGCTCGGGGCCAGTAGGAACGGAGCCCGGGCGGGGGGCGAGAGCGGCGGTCAAAGGGGGCCGGGCAGCAAGGACGCCCGTGGGGAAAAGGGGTCCCTCTGTGGTTCGGGTCGAGCGAGGTGCTTGAGTCGTTGGGCGAGGTCTCCACATCGTGGGACTTTCCAGAGAGGGAAATTCACACAAAGAAAACAAAAGATATTTATTTTTTTTTCTAGAAAAAGAAAATGGAGATAAAATAACAAACAATTATCGAAAAATAAATAAATTAAAATCATCGTCAACCCCCGAGAAAGTGGATAGAGGGGTGTGAAAACGCGATGGAGTCGTTGGCCAGCTGTTTGAACCACCCAGCCCCTGGTCTGTCTCCATCGGGCATGAAGTTATGCTGGCTGCATAGTGTGCGTACATGTATACACACACGTAAAACCGGTTGCACAAGCGACGCGCCAGCCGGGCGGAGAGACAGCACCGATAGGTTATGCCGTGCCTTGGATGGCAAGGAAGACGCAAGCCAGCCGTTGCGATCGGCTGGGAACAAGGCTCAGTAAGCAAAAGCGGAATGACGTGGTCAGGCTCGAGTTTTTCATGCAGAGTGAGGTTGGCAATGGGCCATGGACGACGTTTTGTTGGGCACTGGCAAGGAGATTGTCGAGAGAACATGCTCGGCCTCTTGTTCAGGTGTCTGCGAGCCAGCAAGGCAGATATGGATGGGTACTTGCTTGCAACTAATTGCTGGCGTCAATCGGCTCTGGCGAACCACCGCTGCTAGATGCGTCGTAGATTTTTTTTCCCCTTCACTTTTAGAAAGTAAAAGAATTTAAAAAAAAAAAAAAAAAAAAAAAAGATTGAAAAGCAAAAAGCTTACTCGACTGCCCTTCCAGGGGGAGTCGAGGTACGAAAACCCCACTTTTTTTTGGAGGTTTTACTTCGGTAGCTCTAAAGTCGAATCACCGCCAACGGACGGATTCGAATCAGCGAGCTTGGGGTTTTCTTGGCCCTCACCCGTGGAAGAAGGTTGTGGCATTTTTTAACACCACGGTTGTACCCGTTCGACCACCCGGTTTGCTGCTGTGAGCTGTTGGAAATATGCCTTGGATTTGGGCATAAAAGGCAACGGACGGGCCTGTTCTCAAATCCGAGACGTCATGGCTCTCCCGCAGCTGGACGTCACCATTTCGGGCTTCCTGAAATGTAAACGGCAAAACGAGCATGTTTGCTCCAAGGCAACTGAGCATAGCAGGGTACGCATGTCGTAGTACGTCCAAAGGTATGTAGTATTGTTAAGCCGCCGACATGGCCGACATGGCCAACATGGCTCTGGTCCTGTCTGACGTGCTGCTGCCAGCACATCCACAAAATAGCTGACCTGCCCTCCCTACTTTCTATCTTTTGTCTAGCATAAGCCTCTACAAAGCACCGAAATAATCGAAATAGACCCAACCAAAAATCATCTCCACCATAACCCATAAACGCCAATGCTAATATGCCATGCCGAGTTCGAAAACTCAGCAATTCCGACTTCCTTCCCGCCTGAACCCAACACCCACCCTTCCCATCGTAAGCATTTGTTCATTTTTCATTCCTTCTCTGCACCCTCAGCTCTCGAGCCAGTCAAGGAAGTCGGGCGTAAAGTAGCTGACGACAATGGTTGCTCCGGCCCTCAGGATGCCCTCGGTGGACTCAAAGGCCATGGTCTTGAGGTCAAAGACGCCGGCCTTGGCGGCGGCGTGGATCATGGCGTACTCGCCGCTGACCTGGTAGGCGGCCACGGGCAGGTCCCTGCCGAGCTCCTTGGCGTCGCTAATGATGTCGAGGTACTGGCTTGCGGGCTTAACCATGATGACGTCGGCGCCCTCGTTGATGTCGCGCACGATGGCGCGGCGGGCCAGGCCCCTGCCGCCGTGGGGCAGCTGGTAGCACTTGCGGTCGCCAAACGACGGGGCCGAGCCGGCGGCGTCGCGGAAGGGGCCGTACAGGCAGCCCGAGAACTTTGCGGCGTACGACATGAGCAGCGTGCGGTGGGCGATGCCGTCCTCGATCAGCTTGAGCTTGATGGCCCGGATGCGGCCGTCGTTCATGTCCGAGGGCGCGACGCAGTGGGCGCCGGCGCGCGCGTAGGCCACGGCCACGTCCGAGATGCGGTCGACCGAGAGCGTGTTGTTGAGCGAGCCGTCGTCGCGCAGGATGCCGCAGTGGCCGTGCGACGTGTACTCGCACAGGCACACGTCGGCCGTGACGAAGAGCTGCGGGAACCGCTGGCGGATGGCGCGGATGCTGCGGATCACGGGGCCCTCCGGGTCGTCGGCCGACGTGCCCAGCGCGTCCTTGCTGCCGGGCCGCATGGGCACGCCGAACAGGATGACGGACCGGAGGCCCTTGTGCACCAGCGGCTCGAGGAAGGCCATGGTCTTGTTGATGCCGCGCCGGTACTGGTCCGGGAGCGACGGGATCAGGACCTCCTCGTCGTCGATGTCGGAGATGAAAAGGGGGTAGATGAGCATGGACTGCGCCGGCGCATGTCACAGTCAGCCGTCTGCAGGAGATTTGGCGGGAGAGGAGGGCAGAGAATAGGGAGACTCACCTTGGTCAGCTGCCTTTCGGCCTGCCACGACCGGGCGAGCGGGTGACTGTAGCCGCCATGGAGCTGGCTGGAGATGTCGCCGGCGATGCTGACGCTGGTGGCGGCGGTGCTCGTGTACGACATAGCGCGCGAGATGTGCGAGGTGCGCGACGCGCCGTCGTCGATGGTCGAGGCAGCGGCCGAGACGCCGCCTCCACCGCCGCGACGGAGCGACAGATCTTGCACGAGGCTCGAGAACGACATTGTCGAGGACGCGGGGATGGTGGAGCCTCGAGGTGGTCTGGGCTTGCGATGCGACTCGACGGGGGGGTGTTGGCGGGAGATGGAGGATGGAGGCGGTTGGAGGGGCGACGACGAGGACAACGATCAGGAGTGAAGACAGCAAGCTTGTTGGGATGGCTTTTCATCAATGGGAAAGCCTTTTAAGAAAGTGCAGCCAAAATGAAAGGGGCAGGCGGGAAGGAGCGCACATCAAAGTTCATGTGGCAAGGTTTCGGTCAGTCTCCAGTCGCTGGTGGGGCGGGTCGGGGTCAGAGGGGAAACCGATTGACCGCTGCGGGCGACGAATGCAAGCCGGGGTCTTCTGAAGCCGATTTTGTTTCTGTTGCTGTCCGCCCTCCTGAAAATTTGAATTCGACGGGTGAGATACGGCTCGACACATATGAGAGATACAAGCCGTCTACTGTAAGATATTAAATCATTTTTGCTGAGTCCTCCAGGCCGCTCTTGCCGGAGCAAGCTGAACAAGTTCAAGAAAAAAAAAAAAACTTCTCCTGTCAGCGCTTTCAGCCGAGGTATGTGCCGTCGGGCGGGCCGTGCTGGGGGTTAGGGCCTCCCCGG
Source organism: Magnaporthiopsis rhizophila (assembly GCA_003049465.1). Lineage (NCBI taxonomy): Eukaryota > Fungi > Ascomycota > Sordariomycetes > Magnaporthales > Magnaporthaceae > Magnaporthiopsis > Magnaporthiopsis rhizophila. The sequence goes on from PYSS01000023.1 coordinate 158,554, forward strand.
GATGCCGCATTGTCCAATCGGAGCCGCAGCGTTTCGAATGCAGCAAAAGAACTCCGACTCCGAGCAACGAATGCCCTAAGCGACCGGGAAAAAGGACAAAAATGACAATGCCGAACGGTAATCTCTCGGAAGCCCAGGTACCGCTGCTTGCAAGATCATCTGCTCAAAATATCTTGGCTCGATTCGGTATGTGAATCAAAGGGGAACAAAAAATAGATGTCATTTGCATCGGTTTTTATTTTACATAGGTGTATGCATGCGTATGTACGCACCAGACGGGCGGACAGATATTTAGTCGGACGCTTAGTTCTCCTACCAAGCATCACCGTCTGCTCGAAAACTGCTCGTTCCAGTCATCCCAGCCGTCGTCATTGAACAGCAGTTTGACGCCCCGAGATTTGTGTGCGTCCTTCTCTGCCAGTTCAGCTAGAGGCTTAAGCCTGGGCCTACCGGCCAACTGCTCATACATGCTGTCGAACTCGGCCGCCACCGGGTCTTGCCGCCAGGCTTTGTCCATTTCGTTGGTCTCAGCATCAGGCTCCCCCGCCTTGACCCAGGGCGACATGTGGCTCTTGGTCATGAAGCTCTCCAACATGGCCAGCGCCTTCTGCTTGTTGCGCAGTGATCCAAACGCGCTGATTGTGAACTGGTCCGCCTGGAACCCGGCCTGTTCCATGCACCGCAGTGCGTTCACCGTCCGGTTGACGTTTTGTAGACGTGCGTATCCGCGGACGAGCACGTTCCAGGTCGCCTGGTCCGGCGGGCAGCCGTATGACTCCATCTGTCTGATGTGCCTCGACGCCAGCATCACATCTCCGTCTCGGAGGATGGCGTCTAGGGTTATGGTCCACGAGTGAATGTTTGGCCTTGGACGTCGCGGCGGCTCGGATTCGCTCGTCTTGGCGAGCGATCTTGTCGGCGTCGGGTTGTCCTCAAGGAGGCTCTTCATCACGGTGAGCGTGGCCGGCCGTGACGCAGACGCGTAGCTCAAAGTCAGCATCATCGTGTTGTACAGGACCGCCCTGTCCTCCTCGACCAGTGACAACACGACTGGATTGCGGCGCTTGAGGAGCTCGTCAATGCGCGTGTAAAACGAGATGACATCGATGGGCTCCGGGAGGCTCCTGATGTAGCCAACCAGCATTATCCTCAGCGTGGTCGATTCGGGCGTCCGTCTGGGTTCGGCGAAATGTGGAATGTTGTTGATGGCGGCCCCTAATTCCGTGTCGATGTCTTGCGCGTCCACGTGCCGGTGGTCTCCCAGGTTCCTCCCGCAGACGTTGTGCAGCAGCTCAGGGTTATATATCCTACAGAAGGCTGCCATTAATAGCCGAAATCGCCTAGGGCTTCTCACTTCCAAAGGGATATCGTGTTGGCGCCAATGCAGGATCGTGTGCAGCAGCAGGTTCCAGCCATAGTCTCCGAGGATAGGCGTCTCCCTCAGCGTTAGCGCCCGGACGAGCGAGTTGATGTCGTTCGCTTTAGCCGAGGCTGCGACCAGGACGTGTCCCAGGGGCTCATCGGGGGGTATACCCTGCTCCACCATGTTGTGATATACCATCCACGCCGTCTGGAGCTCACCGCTGAAGGCCAAGCTCTGGATGAGGGCAGTGTATGACCTCCGGGTCGGCACCGCCCCGAGCGCCAGCAAGCGTTGCATGAGTTCTGCAGGCCTGTGGTCACGCTTGCCCCTGCTCTGATCCGACAGCATCAGGGTGGCAATCTGCTGCCCGGCCTCGTTGTTGATGTTGTAACGATCGCCAATGTGGTTGAGACGCTGCAGAATGTTCAAGGCCTCCCTCTTGGCCTCCATCATCGCACCTCCCGCCAGCCGATTCGCAAACTGTCGCAGAGTGTCTGCTGTGAGGGAATGATCGTAGTTGACAAGAACACGATAGAGCTGCAAGATGGCGGGCAATTCACCCAGACGGATCATCCTGTGGAGAGTCACTTGATCCAACCTTACGTATTCCGGCGTCGTTCGTTGGAGAATGAAAACGACGCATGAAATCGCAGCTTGCATCATTTTCTTCTGGATCGCGGCTCGAGCATCGGCTGCGTGACTGACTATAAAACGGGCCATGTCGTCTAGAACAAAGTAAGGGGGAGGCGGCCGAGTCGAGGGAAGCAGCGCCTCGATCACCATCGTCGTCTTGTTGGGCTGGGACTTGATCGACAAGATCATGTGGCGGATGAACTCCTCGGTCCGTTCATTCGGGGGAATCATCTCCCAGGCTACAGCCATTTCCTCAACAGTCTTGCTGCGGAGGACTTCTGACTGGAACTCGAGACGTGGGCCGTACGTCCTGAGGTGATTCTGAGCCCTCTTGAGTCCCGTCTTCCAGCGGTTGAACACCGTTTTCAACGGGTCACCACCCACGGTCCGGAGCTCAGCGTCAGGGTCTTGCCGCTGGTCCCCACGGTGCGGCAAGCCCCGGACCTGGTCGTGGATAAGCACTTGCCGGGCGTGGCGTCTTTTCCACTCTTTCCAATCCTTTGTGGCGCGCAGCGGAGGAGGCGGCGGCCTTTCAATATAATGCATAAACCGGCGGGGGCCCATGAGACGTGGCATCCCGTCGTAGTCCCAGGTCCAAGAAATGTCTTCCATGTCAGAAGGCATGTCAGCCTTCACGGGGTCAGGCGCCCACACCGTCTTGGACCCGCTGCCATCGAGCTCTGCCCTATCCGGCTCGATGGGGAACGGCGCCTTCCGCCGAACCCAGGGAGATCTCGTGTCGCTATGAGGTCCATTGGACACGGATATAGAGGCGAAGGTCTGTAGCCGCAACGGCAGGTAGCCGAGGGCTATGGGCAGAAACAGGCGCGCTGGAGACTGGCCGGCAAGGAGAGAAGGCGTGGGGAGGAGGGTGCGCCATCGTTGCAAGTGACCCAGGTTCGCCTGGATCATGGGTGCACAGGTCGACGATGCGCCGACAGAAGCATCACCAAGAAAAGAGATCGGCCTGCGAAAAGACGTGATGCAGGGGCGATGCTGGGACCGCCTATTTTGCGTGTCGACGGGTAATATTTGGCAAGGTTGTAAAGTCCCAAAGGGTGCCGCCGCCGGTTGGCTGGGCCGGGGGGCGTCCCGAGAGTTCGGACAAAAATTTCCACCCCTGTCCTTATCGATAAAGACGCGGGACGTGCTGTGGTTTCCCGGCGGCCGCACCACCGCGAATGCTCAAAAGCTCCGATACATGCCTCTAATTACCGAGTCGAGAAAGCCATATCCAAACAAGTCGTGACCTCCTGTTCCTGCTCTGTCACAGCACCGCAACCCCTAGACGGTGCGACGCCGTCTTCTCGCGGCGCTCGGTCCAACCGCGCGAATCCAAACAACCGCCCACACCCGCCGCGCCGCACATACCGACAATGTCCTCACACGCCTCATTAAGCGCCGCGGCCGACGAGCGCAAGGCCCGCCTGGCCAAGCTCAAGTCGCTGAAGCGCAAGCAGCCTGACGAGGACGGCGCAGCACACGGCGCAGAGGAGGCCGACCAGCCAGAAGCAACTTCATCCTCCGCCGAGCAGCAACAGCAACAACAGCTCGCGCCGAGCCCACCCGAGGCGGACGTGGCGAGGCTGCACCTGTCCGGACGCAACTACGACCCGGAGACGCGGGGCCCCAAACTCGGGTTCGAGCAGGCGCCGACGGCGGGCATGGACGGCCCCACGCTGGAGGAGCAGGCGGCCGAGGTGGAGGCCGAGGTGCGCAAGGCGGCGCGCGACAACGAGGCGGCCGACAAGGGCATCGACCTGTTCAAGCTGCAGCCCAAGAAGCCCAACTGGGACCTCAAGCGCGAGCTGGACAAGAAGATGGAGGTGCTCAACGTCCGCACCGACAACGCCATCGCGAGGCTGGTGCGCGACCGCCTCGCCGCCCAAAAGGCCGTCGCCGCTGGGGCATCGTCATCGTCGGCGACCGACGGGGGTGGTGGCGGCGAGCTCGAGGGCGCGGCCTTAGTCGAGGGCCTCAGGCTACGGGAACAGGAGGAGGAGGAGGAGAGGAGGAGGGAAAAGGAGGCAGACGATATGGTGTGAGAGGGTACATGGGGGTGTGTGGGATCAAATGATAAAAAACGATTATTAATTGCATAATGACATATCGACGCATGGCTTGTTATAGCGTTGTTATCTCTTTCTGGGTTTCGATGCGTCCTCATTCTGTTGGTGGTGCATAAGGAAAAGCCAAAAAAAATACTAGATGACAATTGATACCCATTTGCCTTGAGTACCTCGGTATGCTAGCCCCGACCGTTCCCCGCCTGTGTCAACGCCCGTCTCTTGCTGAAAGGGCTCAGGCTGCGTTCTCGTGGTGGTGACCTTGGAGGAGGCGCCCTCCGCGGAGGAGAGCCTCGCCAGTCATCTCGCTCGTCGCGTGGATCCCTGCGATCCCTATACTGGCGGCTGACGGGCTCTCTATCCCGTCCACCCCTGCTGTCAACGGGGGTGCTCCGAGCCGGAGACCGGGAATCGCGCCGGCGAGTCTGTCGGGGTCTTGTCAATTGCTCATCGTCATCTGGGTAGCCGCCGCCGCGCGACCGGTAGTTCCTTGGCTCCTCATCGGAGGAGTAATGCCCACCGCCCTGCCGTGACCGGGGCTCGGGCGCCCTGGGAGGGGAGAGTGACGTCCGCTCTCTGCCCCTGGACAAGCTACGATCCCTTCTGGGGCTGCGGCTGCTTCCCCTAGACGCGCTGCGACTGCGATACTCGCGCCTTCGGTCGTCCCGCTGTTCTGGTCGTGGGGAGGGCGACCTGCTCGCGTCGCTGCGAGAGTAGCTACGCTCGGAGCGCGGGGAACGAGAACGTCTCCTTGGCGACCGAGACCTCTCGCGCTCTCGCTCTGGAGAGATTGAGACTCGCCTTGGCGGTGGGGATGCAGACCGCGCAGGGGCCGAAGAGACGGAATCGTATGAGCGCGATCTCCGCCGCCGAGAATTGCGATGACCCTTGCGGTGGTCAGCCTTGGCCACGCCGCCATTGCCAGATTCGGAGCCCGAGTCGGAGTCCTGCAGGGCGTTTTGCTCCTTCTCCCGTTGGGCAGCCTTCTTGGCCAGCTCCGCATCGGCGACGCCGGTCCTGCAGCAAACACGTGGTCAGATCTGCCCAAAAACACACATATCTTTGAACCTCGTAACGTGGTTGTGGTGGTGGTGGTGGGTGAACGTACTTCTTCTGAAACGCGTCAGGAGCGTCGTTAGTCAGCTGAGGCCGAAGCTTTGGGTCCAGCAGCTGCTGGGTGCGCGACGGACGAGGCACGTAGGGGCGCTCCTGAGGCGCGGCCTTGCATTCGTACGAATAGTGGCGTTCACGGACTGTTAGCTTTGGCGAAGACGGGCAGCAGGGGCGGTGTGCACTTATCTCGCTTCAGGCATTTTTGGCACTGCACATTGGCTGGAGTCGCCTTGCTAGGGCCGCCGCGTCCGCGGCGGGCATACATATTTTCGTCTCTGTGGTACTTGTACTTGACCGAACAGGTGCTGGACACCGGGCTGACGGGCCGGCGGTCAAAAACCGGATCTCGGGCGTAGCGATCGGGCGCAGCTAGGATGGGAACCGACCAGCCAGTCTGGCTGACAGAGAAAGAAAGAACTCCACCGCTGGGCTGGGCTTACGGCGACCTAGGCTGTCTGCTGGGGGTTTGACGAGAATTGCAGGAATGGAAAAGCCCCGAGCAAGGACAAACCGGACAACTACGCGACACAGTAAGGGAGCAGGCGTTATGCCCAGGCGGGCCGAGCAAATGGCGCGGGCTTTTTGGCTTGTTTTGCGAACTGCAGGGCAAAGGGGCATGCAAGCCTCTATCGGTCAGCTGCTGATGCGCGGTGTTGGTGACGTCTGGGGATGCCACGTGACTTTCTTTCCTTCGCTTTTTTTCTTCATTTTTTTTTTCTGCTGGTCCTGGCGCGCACGCACTCAATTCAGGCTGCTGCCGGGCAGGGATGCTGCGAGTGGAGTTTGCCGGGCGGCTCCTTTTTGGTGGGTTACTTTCCTGGCTCCCAAAGCACGCATACCCAGACAGACGATTGAGGCCCGCCCCGTCCCTGCCACCACCTCCAAAATATTTCCCACGCATTCCCACAGTCCCGCGCAGCCACCGAAACGAGGCTTTTGCACGGCCTGTGATATCCCCCGCCCACGTGGAGGAGTGTGCATCGGGGATGGAATCCGACCAGGCCTGACGCTTGACCGAATTTTGGCTTCTCGACCGCCCGTCGTATCTGCATCTGTGCCCCCCTGCGGCAGACCCTCGGCAGGCCCTCCGCTGCTGCTGCCCTCTCGCGCATTCGTATCGTCGGCACGTCCTCGGCCCTCAGCCCCAACCAAGACGAGCGTCCTTCGTCACCGGCTTCCTCTCCATCGCCAGGGCGGGACACAAGACCCGACATTGCGTCAGAATCTCTGCAGTAAGGCAACCGCCCGCTCTCGATTGCCTGTCTGCCTGTGCAACCAGGCGACGACCGCCTTTCACCCCTCCAACGTCAACGCGCATCATCCCAGCACCGCACCGCACCCCTTTCCTTCCTCAGCCCGCCCCCGCGACGCAGCCCTGCGGCCCTGGCCCGGCCCGACCTGCTCTCCCCTGTCCTAACCCTCCTGTCTGGCCGTAGACTTACCTTGCCGCTTGCAGTCACATTCCTCTGGCCCCCTCCGTCCTCCCGCCTCAGGAGCGGCGGCCCCGAGCGGATCGAAAGCCACCCCCGGCCGAATCAAAAAGGCGGCCCTCCGTCCCTCCGTCCGTGGAATTCGACCTCATCGCGATCGGTCCTGGACGACACTCTGAGACAGTTATTCGCCCGCCATCATGGCTATAAGCTCACGACTACAATGATTGCCTGTTCCAACCTTCCTCCGCGGACCGCCTCGATCCATCATCTTCCCTCTTGACCTTCTCACGACTCGTTCTATAGACCTCTTTTGCTTCGTGGCCGCCCCGGTTCCATCCTTCACTTAGGTAGCCCGCGCGGCCTCTTTTTCTGACTTTTCGTTCCGGGTGTCTCATCTTGTTTTATTTTCTTGTCGCAACCGTTCTTGGCGGGATCGGCACGCAAATTTCTTCCCTGAGCGACCCAAGACATGACGACCATGCCTGCATCTCCGGCCATGACGACAAGCATGAAGAAACTCTCGTTTGCAAAGGTATGCTAGACCCCGATGTCGCCGTAGGCCGAAAGAAAGTGATTTCGTCTGCCTTGGTATTTACGGATCTCATGGCTAAAAACCGCTTTCCAGGTCGCGGCATCGGCGTCTAAGGACGGTGGGCCTGGGCCTCGGAAGACTGGACACGCGGCCGCAAAGAGCCCTCTGGGCCCGAAGGCGGCGGGCCCGTTGCCAAACAGTGTCGCCAGCACGAATAAAGATATGAGATCACAGGTCGTGCAGAACGCATCTGGTCTTGCGCCCCGGGTGACCACCACTGATCAGTCTGCGGAAAGCAAAGTGGTGCAAGGACTGAAGGAACTGAAGCTGGACATGAAGCCCCCGAGCCTCGTCGTCAACGGCTCGGGCTCGACCTCCACCGAGCAGTCTAGCAAAACGGCCACCAGTCAGACCCCGTCAGATGACGTCTCCCAAAAGGCAGATTCGAGCTCTGAGCTGGGCACAAAACCGCCGAGTCTGGACGGCAAGAGCATCACCTCCGGCACGACCTTTAACGTGTTGGACGAGAAGGAATCGCTGCGTCCAGACGATAGCGCCAGCGTGAAGGCGGCGGCCGACGAGGATGATGCCTTCTCCATCCGTGGCTCGCTCATTGCTAACTCGCGCGTGGGCTCCGACGTGGCTGGGCGCTTCCGCAACATCCAGATCGGTGACATGCCACCGAGAGCCGCCGCGGCGCACGCCTTGGCCTCACCGAACGTGCAAGGGACCATGACTCCGGAGAGCACCACCTCAGAGCAGCCGCCGGCCGCAAACGGCGCCGTCCCGCTGGCGACGGCTCCCATCAGCCAGGAGGCATTGAGTGGGAACGGGTTTTATAGCCAGAACCCGGATGAGAAGCTCCTCGAGGCCATGAAGTCGCCCAAAGACCGCCTCTTCTTGTTGCGGCTGGAAAAGGACGTGATCGAGTTTGTGCAGGATTCCAAGTGAGTTCACCCCAACGCCCGGCCGTTTTGTTCCTGGTGCGCAAACACGTATGAGCAGCCAGACAGTTCTTTAACATTCTCCAACCCGCAGGGAGCCTTTTATGGATCTGCCGCCCAGCAATTCATTCTGCAGGCTATTGACGCACAAGCTCGCCGACTACTATCACATGACACACTCTTTTGAGGCAGTTGCTGGTGCCGTTCGGATCTACCGTACCCCGTTTTGTCGCGTGCCGCCCTCGCTCCAGAGCATCGCGCCGGCCTGTGAATCGGCGAGCAGCACGCCGCCCTTGGTTATGCTGCCCAGGAAAATCATGCGCCGTGGCGAGGAGGGTGACTCTGCCCCTGTCAGTGCTGGCGCCTCCAAGGCCACGTCCGAGGACGGCAGTGAGCTGAAAGACAAGGGAGGCACTGCAAACCTCAAGTGCGTGATTGTCCCATGATCTAGTTTCCCTGACTATACTGTCAGAAAGTTCATTGTGCTAACCTTCCTTCCAGGTTGACCCGCGAGGAACGAGAAGAAGCCTACAACAAGGCAAGACTGAGAATATTCGGCACGACAGCACAGACAGAGGCCTCAAGTCCAGGTACGTCCATGTGCAAGCCGGTCTAATCGGCTCCCATCTCGTGCGTCATCATAACTAACGGGAAATAACATCTCCCAGACAACGAAGACAGCACGGGAGTGTCTCGCGCTAGCTCTGTGTCGGCTAAGGACAAGTCCCTTGCAAACAAGCGGACAAAGACTACTAAGCAGCGACGTGACGACTCGGAGGGCTTTGATTCGCGCTCCCAGTATACTCCATACTACCACCCGCACCACCAACCCATGTGGGCTCCTCAGTATGTGCCTGTGGGCAACAGCAATGCCCAGTTCAGCCCCCAGGCACAACCCCAGCCGACGTTCGCGCCAACATATGGCCCAGCAGCGGCCGGTCAACAATATCCTTCGACGATGGCGCCCGCGAACAACTTTGTTCCCCAGTATAGTAACCAGCAGTCGGTAAGGAAAACCATCCACCCCTCAGTCCACCCTGACGGTGGGCATCCGTCGGAAACATGAGCTCACTAACGCTGGCTAGAATCCCGTTTCACCCGCCGCCAACCCAAGGTTTGCCCCGCCGCCCGCCGCCCAGCAGATGCCGGGCTACACTGCGCCGCCGGTGCAGGTGCAGGGACCGGTCCAAGGCACGCCGCCGCAGTCGTGGCAGCAGCCTCCATTCAACGGCAATGGGACTCCATATCAGGCGAGGGCTACGCCTGCGGCCCCAGCGATGCCGACAATGGTCATGGGGCCTAACGGGATTCCATACCCCTATGGCCAGCTGCCTGTTCACTCCAACCCTCTCGACCCCAAGAGCCAGCACCCTATTCCTGGCAGCTACAACCGACATCACGCCTTCAACCCAAAGACGCAGTCTTTCGTCCCGGGCAACGGAATGGCCCCCATGCCCCCTGGCCCTCCGGTGCCTCCCGTTGGCCCATATGCCGCCGGCCCTGCCCAGACACAGCAGGCGCCTGGCCCGCTCCCGAATGCGCCGCCGATGCCTTACGGTGCGCCACCAGTCATGCCGCATCTTCACCACGCTCCATCATATGGCCCGACGGGCGGAGGGTTCGGGATGATGAGGCAGGGCTCCAACAACAGCCTTCCACCGCAATATCACCACATGCCGCCACATGCGCAGCAGCAGCCCGGCGCTGCACAACACCAGCATCAGCTCCAACACCAGCAACACCTCCGCCAGCATGTCCCGCCGCCTCATGCCGTCCAGCCCCCCCATCCGCATCAGGTCCACCACCAGTCGCCACGGGTGCCGACCAAGCCAGTGTTGGCGCAAGGGTCCTCGTCCGGGCCCGGCTTCAGCCATCTCCCAACCTATGGGAATCCCGCTACACTCCCTCAGAAGCCGTCTACTTAGAAAGAAGGGATTGCTGGGTCGTGCTTTGGGAGACGGCGGTTATTGCGGGGCCGTGTTTTGGGCATGTTCTGATGCGAGATCAACCGGCACGGGAGCAACTGGGCGGACAGGCGCACCGGGTAGTGTTCGTGGTGGTGGCGGTAGTGGTGGGAAGGGAAAGTCTCCAGTCATATTTTCAGCCCCTCTCTTCTCATTTTCCGGAGAAGCATGTCGGCGTTTGGGTGGGGAGATGATGGTTCATGGTCGTCCAACATTCAGCGATGCAGTGATGGCTGCCGACTGAAAGCCTCACAGAAAGGTACCTATGGGTTTGCATGCTCGCATGGGACGGGCGAATACACCTAATGAGAATATTACTTGTCAACAAGAAAAAAGAACAAACAATAATGAGGAACGATTTTCATAAGTCGCCATTGTGGGAGACTTTTAGGAAGTCTCTAGCACTGCTCCCAGTTATCCATTCATTGCATATACATATGGCATCACCAGTAGGCTGTCTTTGAGTAACCCGTGTTGTCCCGTTTTGTTTTTCTTGAACCCTCCTCTTGAATGGCCGACCATGATCTATAGGTATACTCCCCTTCCCCCGAAGTCGCCGGGAGGGGAAAAGCAGACCTCTATCGTCACTCCCATGAAAATAGAAAACAATGCAGAACAAGCCAACCAAGCCTTGGAGATGACCTTGTGTGACCCGACCCATTCCCACCAACCAGCTCTTCGACTACCTTACCACCTACAGGAAGACGGCTGCTAAACATTGAAATATCTGCTTTGGGGGTTTCCTTTCTTTCTCCGAATCTGCGCCGTGGTTTCCTCATGGCACTGGCAGCATGTGAAGAATAAAACGAACAAAAAAAATAGTTTTATTACCAGGATGACCCGTTGAGATACGGGCCTCTCTCCTAGTCGCCGTTCTCCCTGGGTTCCCTGGGCTCCCTCGGCTCGCGAGGTTCCCTCTGCTGGCCGCCGCCGCCCCTGCCGCCGCCTCCGCGACCGCGACCTCCCCTGCCGCCACGGCCACCGCCGCCGCCGCGCTCGGGCTTGGCGCCATCCTCGCCTTCCTTCTTGTCGTCCTTGTCGGCCAGGTTGGCGAGTGCGAGCCGTTGGGCGAGATCGATCTGGGTGCGGATGGTATTTGCGAGGTACGAGACCATGAGGACGTCCTGGATGTGGTTGTTGAAATCGTGCTCGATGCTGGCGCCGTCGACCTTGGGGGCGAGCGAGAGGTTGTTCATGAGGTACTGGCCAATGGCGTGCGATGGCTCGCGCTCCTCGTCCAGGATGGAGCCGACGTAGTCGATGACGCGGTCGAGCGTGCCGAGCGTCTGCTCCAGCGACCGGGCCAGGGCCTCGATGTCGGACACGACGGGGGCGGCGCGCGACTCGGCGTCGCGCGCGGCCGACATGGCCTCGAGGGCGGCGCGGTCCGACTCGCCCGCGGGGGGGACGCGATGGGGCACCTGGACGAAGAAGCACGACTCGGCGGCGCGCTCGGGGCTGGCGGCGGCGGAAGCGCTGATGTAGCAGCGCGGCTCGACCTCGGAGCCGGGTTCGGTGCTGATGGTCAGGTGGACGGCCGGGTGCGGGTGTGTGCCCGTCTCGGGCGAGGCGAAGAAGTTCTGGATCAGAGCGCTGAACGAGTTGAGCTCGTGCGACGTCGTGTACCAGCCCAGCAGCGCCTCACGCGGGCTGGCCTTGAGCGTCAGGGCCAGCATGTTCTTCTGGTACTCGACGTCCACCTCGACCTGGTCCTCGTTCTCCGTGTGCGGGATCGCGAACGTGCTGCGCACCTCGACGTCGGTGCCGTCCTCGCTGCGCACGCCCACCAGCGCACCGATCACGCGCGTCGCCTGCGTGTCGCGGTTGTCTCGGCGGACCGCATGGTCCAATATTGACAGTATGGCCTATTTGGGGAGGGGAACGAGACTGGCGTTAGGGAGAAGCGGTTCTCGTTGCTAGGGCAAAGCTGGAGGTTGGTGCTGATGAGGTAGGGACAGAAAGTAAAAAAGGTGGGGCGAATGGGAGACGATGACCATGGGCGTCAGAGACACGACTGGCGGGCGCAATGAACTCCAGTGGACGGCGCCGGCGCCGGCGACGACGTACCTGCGGCTGGATTGTGACTGTGAGGGGAGCGACGTTGGCGTTGAAGCCCACGGCCGAGGGCGCGAGGGGCTTGGAGAGATGGAGGAAGTCGTCGTGATCTACAGCCATCTTGTCTGTGCCCTGGCAAAAGCAGCCACGAAAAAAAATAAGGAAAGACGGGCAGAATTGGCAAGGACAGACTCGGATCTGTGCGCCCGGGGGTAGGTAGGGTGGCCTCTGGCGGGGTTGGTCACGGAGGCGGGCGTGCTGGTGGCTCGGCGGGATCGGGAGGGGTCGACGATATTATTCTGGCGATTCGCTGCGCCCGCATCCAAGGTGTGCGAATTTGCAAACGAAATATTTTGGTGTTGTCCGTGGGGTGTGGGGATCCAGCCCGCCCGCTTGTGTGCGCCAGATAAGCAGAGGCTGCGATAAGAGGTGACGTTGAGCTTGGTGAGCCCACTAAATTCACAGGGGTAAGTCGCCGTCTCCACCTGGAATTTTTTCAGTCTGGGGATTCTTCACGTGTATAAGCCGTTCAAGACCGCCAATGCAATACAGCCTTCTCATGTGCCTGGGAAAAGTCGAGACTCTTTTTATTGAGTTTGATTGGGTATTTTTCGCTGACCGGTATGGGTCCCAGAGGCCGCTTTGCTCCCCGAGGGGGCTCCAGGGGACGTGGCAGCAGTCGCGGCAGAGGTGGTGGACGCGGTGGAAGAGGCGACCCTAAAACCTTGATGGGCAAGCGCAGGTTTGACAGCTCACGAGTTGAAGAGAAAAAAGAGTATGTTATCACTTGCCGCAATGGCCCAATATCTTCCTGGTATACCATCTGACATATCCGCAGAGAATCCGACGATGAGTTGTCACAAGACGAGCCTCCGTCTGACGACCAAGAGTCAGGGGTAGACTCTGATTTTGAGGAGGAGGAGGAGGAAGAGGACAAGACCACAGCCCGCCCATATGTGGCCCTCCTGCGCAGCTTGACCGAGGCGTCAGGCCCCAAGGCCAAGAGGAGGAAACTGGACCACCCTGAAAAGCCAGAGGAGCCCTCAAGTGAGGATGAGGCCAAGGACGTGGATCTCGTCGAGGAGGCCGACGGTGCCGAGGAGGATGAGGATGCAGTTTCCGACTCAGACGACGAAGGCGTCCAGGATGGATCTGACCCTTTTGCCTCGCACTTCGCCGCTCCCGACGAAGCCGCAGTCACCGTGAGACTAGCAGCGATGGCGAAGAATGAATGGGCCACCAAAAAGATCGCATCCAAATCATCCAGAACCATCATAATGGCACCCAAGACCAGCCCTGACATACAAGCTTCCGCCCCAGCCTCAGTCCGAGATCCCTCCGCTCTCTGTCTCAAACCCAAGTTGAAGGAAGCAATAACTACCCAACGGCCAGAATTCGACGCCTCGGAGCAGGCACTGGCCACCCCTCTCTTCCAGTACCTCGACACTCTCTACTGCCAACGAACGGTGGCCAACGGCGACAGCCTGAGACGCTTGGTCTGTCTTCACGCACTCAACCATGTCTTTAAGTATGTAGAAGCGTTGCCGGTTTATTTCCTCTCCTCTTCTTGGTTCAACAGCCCCCATGCTAACGACCCTCCCTTTGAAGGACCCGCGACCGGGTAATCAAGAACAGCGCCAAGCTTGCGCGAGAGGATGCAGATCCTGACCTTGAGCTGCGGGACCAAGGATTCACGCGGCCCAAGGTGCTCATGCTGCTGCCGACACGGCAGTCGTGCGCGAAGATGGTGGACATGATGTGCTCGCTCGCCGACGTCGACCAGCAGGAGAACCGGAAGCGGTTCGACGACTCGTACGTGGAGAAGGAGGGCGGCTTCAAGGACGACAAGCCTGCCGACTTCAAGGACCTGTTCGATGGCAACAGCGACGACATGTTCCGACTGGGCGTCAAGTTCACGCGCAAGACCATCAAGTACTTTTCCCAGTTCTACAGCTCCGACATCCTGATGGCCAGCCCCCTGGGCCTGCGCATGGCCATGGGCTCGGCCGAGGAGAAGAACGAGGACTGTGACTTCCTCAGCTCGGTCGAGGTGGTCATCGTCGACCAGGCCGACGCGATCCTGATGCAGAACTGGGAGCACGTCGAGTACATATTTGAGCACATGAACTTGCAGCCCAAGGACGCCCACGGCTGCGACTTTAGCCGCGTGCGCAGCTGGTACCTGGACGGCCAGGCCAGGCACTTTCGCCAGAACGTGGTGCTCTCGGCCTTCAATACGCCCGAGCTGTCGGAGCTCCTGCGCAGCCACTGTCACAACTGGGCCGGCCGCGCGCGCGTCCAGCCCGAGTACCAGGGCCTGATCCAGCAGCTGGGTGGCGTCGTGTCGCGCGCGCGCCAGACCTTTTCGCGCTTCGACGCGCCCTCGATCGCGGCCGAGCCCGACGCGCGCTTCGAGTACTTTGTCAAGGCAGTCGTGCCCGCGCTCGCCCGGCGCGCCGCGTCGTCGTCATCGCGGGACGGGTCCGCGGGCGGCACGCTCGTCTTCGTGCCGTCGTACATGGACTTTGTGCGCGTGCGCAACTACTTCGCCGCCGACCCGGCCGCGGCGTCGCTGTCGTTCGGCTCCGTGTCGGACCACTCCGGGGTGGCCGAGACGTCGCGCGCCCGCTCGCACTTCCTGACGGGCCGCCACCGCGTCCTGCTCTACACGGAGCGCGCGCACCACTTTTGGCGCCACCGCATCCGGGGCGTGCGCCGCGTCGTCATGTACGGCCTGCCCGACAACCCCGTCTTCTACCGCGAGGTCGTGGGTGGCTACCTCGGCCGCAGCGAGCAGGACGGCACCATCGAGCCGGGCCAGGGCACCGTCCGGGTCTTGTTCTCGCGCTACGACGTGATGAAGCTGGAGCGCATCGTTGGGACGCACAGGGTGGCCAAGATGCTCACCGAGAAGGGGGATACGTTTGACTTTGTGTGAGCGTTCACGCTGATGGTTATCCATGATTTTCATGGCTCATAATATCTGGTCGTTTATATCTTTGTACAATCAATGGCAGAAGACTTATCGGGGTGTCCCCGCTCCTTGCTCTTTTGAACGTGACCGATATACGGGTCTGAGTATAAAAGCACCCTGTTTCTCTCATATCCTTAGCTCATGCAACCGATGCGCGCCTCCTTTTGGGTTCGCGGGGGTTAAACACGGTCCTGAAGGCGCCAACCAGCGGGCGCTCCTTGCGCCCCGCCTCCGTGTCCACGTCGACGATGCGCACGTCGCCTGCTTGCTCGCCGAGGTCGAGCTCGGCCGTCAGCTCGACCATGCGGTCGAACTCCTCGCGCCCGCCCTTGCGGAAGCGCGTGACCTTTGCGACGTTGCGGCGCGTCAGCTCCGAGTGGGCGCGGCCCAGCTCGCGGTCGCGCGCGACGGCGGCGGCCGTCATGGCGAACCGCATGTCCATGGGCCCGTCCACCAGCTCCAGGATGGCCGAGGGCGCCTGGTCGAACGCCTTCTTGGGCTCCGTCCGTAGCACCCTCGTGTACCCGCCCTGCCGCTCGGCGTAGCGCTCGCGCAGCTCGCCAAAGACCTTGTCGATCAGCTGGTGTGGTGTCTGTTTTGGCGGTGGCGGCACGGTCAGCATGGAATGGCAGAGAGGGGGAGGCAGTATGATGAAGAGGGCCGGCTACTGACGTATAGGATGCCCATTGCTAACCTCCTGCTCGTCTCGTTGTTCTTCTTGGCCAGCGTAATGAGCTTCTCGGCCAGCCGCTGGGCCTCCTTGGCCTTGGGGTACGTGGTCGTTATTGTCTCGTTCTTGACCAGGGACGTGACCAGATTTCGCAGTAGGGCCTGCCGATGCGCTGACGTCCGGCTCAGCGTCCGATATCTCATGAGCCCTCCCGCCATCGTGGTGTCTGTGGTGCCTCGCCGGCCGTTTGGTGGGGGTCGGTTCGGGACCGGAAGGGCGTTGGAGATGGAGGGGCCGCTGTCGGTTGTCGTAGCGTCTCGCCGAATTATCGCCCGTCGGCCGTTCAATCGGGGCGGGCGGCGACGTCGTTTGCGATTGGTTTCGGTGGCAGCTCCTCTGAAGCTTGCATCTGAGGTTGGTTGACCCGCGAAATTTTTGTCTTGGCACAGGCCTGCTAGCGACCTCGCTGGAGTAAATTGGGTGCCAAAATAATAACCGCGGAAAAGGTGCCCCTAACCAACCAACCACCAAGAAACAGAGCACCTGCAAAGAAATATCATAAATTTATTTTGAAGATTCCGTCTACCCATAAGATTCTTTTATTCCTTCCATTTTATTTACTCTGCTCCTCTGCTGCATCTGGACTTGACCCGATTCCCACCGCCCTGTCTATACCTGAGACCTTGCTATTATTTGTCGCCAATTGTATCCTGGTCCTTGCGGCTCTGCTCCGCCGCCGCCCACCTCGAACTCTTGCATTTCGTCACCACGTCACTGCATCCCGCGCCCCAACGCTAGCACATGCTAGGTTGCTTGAGCTCTTCTTATCCTTAATTGACTTCCGGGGCGGAAAAAAAAACTGCCAGAACGACCGGGCAATCGCTTCGATGCAATAAACGAAAAGACCATCGCACGGAACCTAATTCAATTGATCACGTCACTGCCGAGGTCCATTTCCCAAGCCAACAGAAAAGCGCACCGCCAACACCACTGGCGCCCAGCGTCCCCTCTCCCAGAAAATGGGGTTTGTAACGGGCTTCGTAAGCGTCAAATTATTCCCTATCCGGATTAATCCCTCCATCATTCGCTAACAAAGCTCTTCTCCTCGGCAGACCGGCGGGGTGACCGTGACCCTCTCGATAGCCTGCCTCAGCGTCCTAGCGCACCAGCGCAACCGGCTGGCCCAGGGCGACGCCCTCCGATCCCAGGCCTACCTTCTCGACACCCTATCGACCCCGCAGGGTCCCCCAGGCGCACGAATCCTCGCCCCTCCGCCGCCCTCACGCGCCGAACGCGCGGCGGCCGCGCGAGCCACCCTAGCGGAGCGCGCAAAGGACCGCTGGAACTCGGAGGTGTCCAACGCCGCGCGCTGGGCGCAGGGCGCCACGGGCCCCGCGGCGGCGGCCGAGCAGATCGAGGACGCGGTCGGCAGGGTCTGGAGCCGCGCCCTGGGCGGGGGCGTCGACCAGGTCGAGGCGGTGCTGCCGGGCGCCGGGAGGGCCGAGGCCGAGACCAGCACGGATGCGGCCAGGGTGACGGTGGCGTCGCTGGTCGGCAAGGCCAGGACGGCCGTCGGGGTCACGCAGGAGAAGATCGAAGCCGCCGTGGTGGCGGCGGCGGAGTCCGCCTCTGCCGCCGCCGCCGCGCCGGGAGTGTCGCCCGTCGAGAGGGCGCTCCAGCAGCGGTACGAGAGCAGGGAGGAGATCTTTAGCAAGAGCCCGACCGAGATTATCAACGAGAGGTATCGGCCAATGGATGAGAGGGACAACACGACGCTGCGTGGGCTATAGCACGGGATGGCATGTACGCTTTGATTCTCATTGATGTTGGGTTTTCCAGAAGCCTCTCGATCCTCGAACAGTTTCCGGCATCAGAAATATGGTTAAAAGCCAGCGGACGACACACAAAAATGTATGTAGAAATAAAAATCCGATAGAGATCCCTATTCCTGTTTGCCACCTTTGGGGAAGATCTGCAATGCCCAGGAGTTACGCAGCATACACACGTATTTCTGCCAACCAAAGTCCCTACATCCATGTTGTGGCACTTGCGGGTTGGGTCTCTTTCCACGCAATCATTCATCCTTTGCCACGTCTATGAAACCGGACTCCCGGTGACTGACTTGACGTGGGTTGACTGGCGGATCAAGCGGGAACACACGTTCCGCCTCAAACCTATCATCCTTGCCTCAGTTCGTCACCCAAAAAACTTCACCTATGCGCTCTCCAACGGATTTGTGGTTTTAAAACTGGCCACTTGTAAACCCAGCGACATTCATCTTTTCTCACCCGCGCCGTTGTGGCGGCCGTAATAGAAAGGTTATTGGACGCTGCCGTTGATTCACCCGCTCCTCCATTCTGTTCTACGTCGCATCCACAATAATCCGCAACGTTTCTCAACGCTTGACCGACCCAGACCCAGACCCAAGCTTCTCGACCCCAGCCGGACTCCGCCGTCAACCGTTAACGCCATGCAGCCTATGCTTTCTCGGACGCTCCAAATTCCCCGGCTCGGCTAGACTTTATCTCACTTCAGTGGCGGATCCCACTTGCCAGCCCTCCTCCGCCATCGCCATGGCCCGCGAGAAGTGGGAGAGGGCCAAGGAGAGATTCACGGACTGGTTCGACTACAATTACGACAGGGCCGTGAAGCGGTCGCCGGATGCCAGGTCGGCGTACAAGGAGAAGATCGAGACCAGGGAACGGTACTGGCGGGAACAGCAGGCGCTCAAGGTCCGTCGCCAGTTTGAGGACATGCAAAGGAGGGAGCTGGAGATTCAAAACTTCCTTGACGGTGAGAAACCGGTTTTGCTTCCGCACACCTACCGCTCGGTTATTTCATCTTTTTTTGTGTGTTCACATTTCACTAACGTCGCACGTGATGCTATTCGCACTCCATCCCGCCAGAGAAGCTACCTCTTGTCCCCTCGCCGACGGAGCAGAGGTCTCCAGCGCGGGACGGCAAGGGGCGCCCGGTGCGCGTGTACGTCCCGACCGGAGCGCCCGGGCCCCAGGGCGTCCGCCCTGATCGCAACAACACTAGGATCCCCGCGCCCCGTGGCTATTTCACTCGGCCTCCTGGGCGGCGCCGCCGGTACACGTCCAGGCTGGGGACGCTGTCCGAGATGGACGAGGAAGGGGACCATGTCGAAGCGGCTGGAAGTTTCGAGGAGAATCCAGAGGGTTCAGACGCTGAGTCCGGACCTGACATCGAAGGACCCCGGACAACCGAAGACCATGGCAAAACAACTACGAGCCTCGCTGTGCGAACTCGGGAATGCTAAAACGCGTAATACCAGCTGTTCAGCACCCCAGAGTACACACTACACATTTGGACGAGCCTAACGCGGAAAACGAGCAAGTCACGGGACAAATCGATAAATGTTGAATGAATATCAAAACGTGGTCTAGTAACTAAAAACAATATGAAAACCAGACTGCGCGCTTCGTTAATACAAAAACCAGGCGTGAAAATTCAGGCCAAAGCACCGGGTATCTCCTCCCTTCCGTCACATTGCTAATCATAACAGCCCCGTCTCTCATCCATTGAGTTTCTTGTCAAGCGCACACTAGTAGTGGCGGTAGCTGCCGCGCCCGTCGGTGCCGTGCATCCTCCTAGTTCCCGCCGCCTTCTGGCCGGGGCGGCCGGTCAGGGTGCCCTTGAGCTTGAGGAGGGCGCCGCTGATCTTGTCGCCCATGGTGGCCTTGCGCTTGTGGTGATGGACGGGCCGGCGGCGACCGAAGAGGCCACGATGGCGCGTGGTGGTAGTAGTGGTGGTTGTGGTGTGGTGGTGGTGGTGCGCCGGGGCCGTGGTGTGGTGAGCGCGGCGGCGAGCGAAGAGAGGCATTTTGGTTTGTTGTTTTGTTGAGGTTGTAGATGGGATGAAAAATTCTGGTTTGTTTGGCAAATTGCTTTGTTTGAGTGCTTGTCTGCAGCGGTGGAATTTTGGGATAACGGACAGGATGGCGGATATCTCACCAGGTTTATATCTTTGACGGACTTTCTACTAGTCTACTTTTGATCTACTCACCTCAGCCCGACTTGGACCTGGTGATGGCAATAATGACATCAACTAAGATGTGCTTGGATATGTGGCTGGAGAAGAATCGACAAGATCGAACCAATCCCAGCCTCCTGCCGCCCTCCGTGATGCAGACTTTCTGCCTCAAAAAGCGTCTGAGCAGAACGGGACATGGGTCTGAATGACGGAATCGGTGGCACAGGCTGGTCTGCTGGGCCATCGGACGTGTCATTTGATAGCTCGAGACCTGTTCCATCCTCCCATCTCGCTCCGTCATAACAGCGATCCGGGGTTGGAGCAGGACTAGGGAGGGTGACATCATGAATGCAAGGGCGATCCCGTACAGACCCTTGTCCCCTGTCCTTGGCCTGGACCCTGATTTTCAAACCCCAATTGCCGTGCATCCCGAAAGCCAAGTGACGTCAACCCCACCCTCCGCGGGGAACCAACTGCCTTGGCGGGGTTCAACCTCGTCCGAAGACATCGCAGTCGCCGACACAAATTGAATTCTCACCTATGTGCCTACCTGCGTATCAGTCCACTTGGCCTCTAGCCATGCGGCTGGGAAGTATGGAGCACGATTTCCGCCAGTCAGCTCATCGGAAGCGCATCCTGAGGGTGTCGAGAAAACTGGCACCTCGGCCGAGCCATCGAGATTTGGACATCGCTCTGACCAGCGCACGTCACCGTCGTCATTCCAAGCATGTCTCCAGGGACCGCGATCAGGACGGCCGTCCCATCTGTCTGTGATCGCGCGTTCCCAATAGGACTGGTATGATGAGAGAAATGAGATGAGAAGAGAGAAAAAAAAATCGGACGAAACGCTATGAGAATAGATAGTTGAGGGACGCGATTCTATACGTGAGGGTCTGGAATCACATCTCCACGGCCTTTTGGAGACTCAAGCTGACGCGCGCCTTCCTTCCCCAGCCCGTGATTCTACCCAACACGTCCTCGGGCGAGAGCCCGGGTACCTACGCGAAGGATGTATCGACAGCCAGGATTGGCTCACTTTGAATACAATGGTGGGCTTGCAATTACCGTCCGTAGAGTAGGAGTCGAGTGTTACGGGCGTAAGGTTAATTAACCTCCTGGTGTAGGATCTCCCATCTCGTACCGAACGTCGTGGCTAGGTTGTTGCCCGCTGGGGAACACTCGAGTCCCAGGCTCGCCGCTGTGAGGTGGAGCCCGGACGAAGGTTCCATCTTGTCTCGCTGAGGAAGGGACAAACGGCTTAGAGATGGAGTCATCTCAACGCCTGTCTAATTTATTGCGCACGCGTGTCCCTTGATGGCCGCCCAAGGCTCCACTTCTGCCTGCGGTTTTTCGACCAGAGCCACCAAGGCAAGCGGGCTCACCCGAGGGACGCGGGAAAAATTCACTTTTTTTACTCGGCCGTCAAGAAAATCTGAGGCCTGGCTGGTCAACCCTCCCTCCACCGCCGCACCCACTCTTTGTCCAAGCGCCCTCCCCTCGCCGCCATTCCCACCTCACCCGCCTTGGTTCCTCTAGTCGCCTGGGCTTGCGCTCTCCTCCAACAGGCGGCCGTCCTCGTCAGCATGAGGCCGCATCACCAGATATTGTTTCTCAGGAAGCCTCCAGCTGTAGCACATAGCCTCTGATCCGACTGCCAGGCTTTTTTCTTTCCTGCTCTTGCCCCTTCTTGGGCGTTTCTTGATATGCTATCCGCGGTCGACTCCACCAGAGTCAATCGTAGGACTGCCATTAACGTTGCCTTCTCTGCCACCACTGAGAACGCCTCGAGCAGCCCGCTCGCTTCGCAGCCGTCGCCAACAGCTGTGTCACCACCTGTATCATCAGCAGCACCAATGGCTTTCCGGACACGGGGACAGCCGCTCCCCTCGCGCGGTCACTTGCTGGACTTCACTCAGCAGCACGAGAAGAATACCAACGGCATGGTCCACCGCCTCAAGACCCGCATCTCCAGCTGGAAGTTGCTGTCACGTCATTCCAAGACGCACGCAAACCTTGCCACACTGTGCCCAGAGACCGATGGCGAGCCAACCGACCACGCACAAGAGCACAGGGGAGTTATACGAACCTGTACTGCTGCCGATCTCAACATGCTCACCGGTAACTGCGCTCGTCAGATGGCCCTGAGCCCCCTCGGCCATGAGACGTGCAACGAGGCGGCTGCTCAATACATTCCGCAAGCCACTCCAACTGCCACCGAGCGCGGCCCGTTCTTCGGCGAGGACATGTTCGACACAAGCCTGAACTCGTTTCTGCAAACGGAGCCGGACCTTCTGGGCTCGTCAACACCGCGTAGAATTCCCTCAGTCCTGGGCCCTAGGTTGCCGAATGTCCGCCGGCAGAGCGTTTCCAAGGTTGAGAAGCGCTCGTCTCTGGTCAAGCAGGAATCGGGCCTCAATAGGGCATTCCTTGCACGGATGAGGTCCTCCTCTGACCTCGAGAGCCTCGTGCCGTTTGAGATCCCAGAGCGCCGCTCGTCGATTGTTTGCCCACCCAGCGCACAGAAGATACAGCCGGAGGAGCAGCTCTCCATCAGTAGCGCCAAGGATGAGACACTCATCCAAACCTACCAAGAGAACAGGCAGCCCTACAAGTCTGGACGCAACAGCCCCAGGACTCCGTCACGGCGGTCATCTATTTGCCTTCCGCGGCGAAGCTCGACGGCCCAGGATCTCGCTCGGCTCTGCTGCCAGCGTCCCAAGCCCAGACGCTCCTCTCTCTACGTGAAAGCGCCTCAGCTGAATCACAAGTCGAAGAATCACGAGCTCCGCGCCTCGTTGCCACCGTCCCTGGCTCGCTCTGATATCTCCAAGGTCTCGAGTCGCGGTTCCTCACACACCGACAGCGAGCCCCCGGGGGAGGCGAAGTGGCGGCTGAAGACGGCTCAGCATGCCGGACAGAAGCCACACCAACTGGTCTTGTCGCCATCCATCCCCTTGCTTCTGCCAACGCCTCCGTCAGACGCCGACCTGGGCGAGACTATGTACAAGTGCTTCCCGGTGGAGCTCGGAAAGAAGCATCCATCTCCAACAAAGCTTGAGTGGGAGGACATCAAGCAGAAATGGCAGATGGGCGTGAGGGTGCAAACCAACGAGCTCTGCGTCTGAGATAAATCATTGGTGAGCCATCTGAAACGAGGTTCACCGAGACGACGAGTCTCGATTCAACAAGGTGGAATCCCTTTACAGATATTCGAGGCTCATCTACATCCGAGAAAGGAAATTGCCGAATGACAGATCAGCTGCGTAAGCTGGTCCGATTCACTGGATCGCTTGGATGAGGCATAATGCTCGGCCTCTGCCTTTGTGGTTTCTCTGAACCACAAGACAATGGCGACACCGAGAAACATTTGCTTTGGTCTGCCTGACCAGCAGCAAAACGGGAACGAAAAAGCAAAGGATTGCGAGAAAAAAAAAAAAAAGGGAATAAAACAGGAAGAAACCAGAAAAAAAGAAAATAGTGTTCTGGACGAGGTATGGCAGCCGCCCCCTTACAGATATGGGACGAGGCGAGACTTGCTAACGGTTCATCGAGTCCCGGCTACAGATTTCGAGGGAGCAGGAGGTACATCACGATCTACATGTTGGAGTATAATATGAGCCGTGAAAGGCGCCGCTGGCTTTCCCACGTACTCAAGCCAACTTACATGCCGGAGGTTTCCTCTTTAATTTATCCTCCCTGGGAAGTTCTCTACTCACGCCATTATTTTCTCTGGGACACGCAAGATTTATGTAGAGTAGCTGAAGTGCAGACTGCACGAGGAGAGCAGGAAGTATGCATCTCTGAGACGGTTCCCAAATCACGGGGGCCTAGGTAGTCACGGAGATGGAATGCATGGAAGGGAAATCTCGTAAAGTGTCAGGGACTGACTGGGCCATGGAAGCAGAGATAGTTGAAATGCGCACACAGCCTGACACTAACACGGGCCGACTTTGAAAAGACACGTGCATGTGTGTGCGTCATGCGCCATCAGCAGCAGGAGGAGGAGGCGGCGGCGTCCAGTCGCGAGACAGGTTATAGGCGATGAGGCGCAGCTCGTCGTCGGAGAAGCCGAGCACGTCCCTGGCATAGCCGCGGAGGCCGCCGTCGTACTGTTTGGCAACGGCGTCGAGGAAGGCGCGCCAGCTCGAGGGCCTCAGGCTGGCCAGGTTGTAGAACCCTGGATCGTCTTTCGACTTTGCGCCCGACCCTCGCAACACAAAGCCCAGCAGCATCTCGCGGGCGGGCTCGACGCCGACGCGGGAGAGCATATAGTCCAGCTCGACCAGAGCGGGATCCTGGCCGGCCAGGGTGGCTAGCAGGCCTGCGAGGACGCCGGTTCTATCCCGGCCGGCTGTGAGTTTTTTTTTTTTTTTTTTTTTTTTTTTTTTTTTTTC
>PYSS01000023.1:182721-202198 GCA_003049465.1 Magnaporthiopsis rhizophila
TTTTTTTTTTTTTTTTTTTTTTTTTTTTTTTTTTAGCACAACTGATATACCTGCTGAGCTGAACCGAGCTGATAAAGACAAAAGAACACTCTCACCAGTACAGTGGAACAGAAACGGCTCCTCCGGGTTGTCGCGGACGTGCTCGAGCACAGACCGGAACGGCTCGCGGTAGACGCTCAGGACGTCCAGGTACATTTCCACGTAGCCGGGAGCGCCATCCCCCTCGATAAATGCGGCCAGCTCGACGGTGGCCTCCTTCTCCTCGGTCGGCGCCCACGTGTTCCGCACCCCGAAAAGATCCGGGTCGGGGGCCGCGGCGCGCTCGCCCTCGGACCGGAGGTCGAAGACGCGGCGCACGCCGAGCTGGACCGAGAGCGAGACTGCGCCTTCCGGAGTCAGCCGCTCGAGGGAGCCGGAGCGGAAGACGAAGCCGGGGCGGATCTTGTTGGTAATGGTGCCTGCGGAGAAGGGGGAGGAGGAGGTGATAGGGATGAGGCCCAGGTCGCGGGTGTTGAAGGTGCCCGGGATGTGGATGAAGGGCTTGCTTCCCAGGGCGGGGAGGAGTTCGGCGGGTGGGATGGGCTCCCGCACGTCTGCGAGGGCGAGGGCGGCGAGCTGGTCTGGGGTGGACATGGTGGGTGGCTGTTGGGGTGTGTTTTTGTGTTTATGCAGGATGGTTGTCAAAGCAAATTGGTGGTGCTGGGAAAGGGGTTCATGGAGAATGGACGAATGACGCATGCAAGATCGAGGCGATAGGTGCGTAAAAAGAGGGGACTGATGAACTTCTCTGAGTGGATCAGGCTCGAACCCTGATCCATGAAATCAAATCCGTCTTACGAATGAGACTGCAGCATATCTTCCCACTAAAAGAAGGCACAGCACACACATACACACACACACACCACACACACCACACACACACCCCCATCGACCGACCATTCCCATGCTAGCATCACGACGGGTCTCACGACATGCCCATCCAATTCCATCCGGCCCAATCGGCGAGCCAGTCCATCCAGCCCAATCGGCGAGCCAGCTCCTTCGGGCCGTATGTACACGTCGTTACATCCGACCCAATGCGAGCGTGACTTCTGGCAACCTTCCTTCACCACGAATAGTATCGCAGGATTCCCCGCACCATCTGACGATATGACCTGCGCTAGGCCATATCTGCATAGCCGATGAGGGCTGGTGGTTGCTGTGCCCTCTCGGCCGTCTTCTTTATAAAGCTGGCCGGCCGTCTCCATGGGGTAGGTAACTAGCCTTAGCAAGAGATGCTCTCGCTATTCTTGGCCACCATCCATCCGCCCACCTGATCCCAAATCTAAAACGACAAGACAACGGCATGGCCGTCCTGCTCCTCGTCTATCTGGCCGCGGCCGCGCTCGTCTACGGCGCGGTCAAGCTGGTGCGCATGCGGCTCTTCTACCGCGGGCTGCCCCAGCCGCCGGGCCACAGCCTGCTGTGGGGCCACCTCAAGCTCTTTGGCGAGATATCGCAAAAGTTCCCGCCCAACGTGCACCCCATGGTGGTGCTAACGTACATGCATCGCGTCTACAACCTGCCCGAGGTCTTCTACGTCGACATGTGGCCGGCCGCGCCGCCCATCATGGCGTGCTGCTCGCCCGAGGCCGCGGCCCAGGTGACGCAGGTGCAGTCGCTGGGGAAGCACTCCATGAACGCCATGGTGCTGGACCCCGTGGTCGGCACCGACTCGATCCCCGTCGTCGATGGCCCGCGCTGGAAGTTCCTCCACCGCATGCTCGCCCCGGCCTTCAAGCCCGCCAACGCCCGCGCCCTGGTCGGCATCGCCGCCGGCCAGGGCCTCGTCTTTGCCCGCGAAGCCCTGGCCCCGCTGGCCGACGGCTGTGATGGCGCCGGTGCAGTCTTCTCCATGGAGGCGGCCGTGTCGCGCCTCGTCTTCGAGGTCATCGCGCGCTCGCTCATGGGCGCGGCCTTTGACTCGCAGCGCGACGGGCCGCGCGGGCTCGAGCACCCGCTCACCGTCGACGGGCAGCTCGCGGTGCTGGAACGCCGGAAGCCGGCGGCGGCGGCGGCAGCAGGAGCCAGCGACAGCGAGAAGTATGGGGCGGCCTGGGAGGACGAGCAGAAGCGGTCCATGCTGGCCGACATCCAGTTCCCCGCGCTGGCGCACCAGGTCGAGTCGTTGTGGCGCACCAACCCGCTGCGCCGCTTCCGTCTGCGCTCGGCCAGGCTCGCGGCGCTGCAGCGGTCGGGCGCGTGGATCCGACGCCGCGCCCTGCTGCGGTACCGCGAGGTGCGCGACCAGGGTCTCGTCGTGCCCGAGACGGTCATGGACAGCTGTCTGATGGAGCGCGTCGCCCTCGAGAAAGAATCGGCCGCCTCTTTCTCTTCTGGTAAGGGACGGCAGCAACAGCGGACGCCCGTGCGCCCGCTGCCCGAAGACGAGGAGTGGCTGCACCTGTTCGAGACCAACATGCGGGCCATGTTCTTTGGCGCCCAGGGCACCACCACCGACACCCTGTGCCACGTCTACATGCTGCTGTCGTGCTACCCGGACGTCATGCGCCGCCTGCGCGACGAGCACGACCGCGTCTGCGCCGGCCCCGGCACGCTCGACGACGCCGCCCGCCTGCTGCGCGACGAGCCGCACCGCACCGCCGAGCTCGAGTACACGACGGCCGTCATCAAGGAGACGCTGCGCATGTTTCCTGTTGGTTTTGTTGTGCGCGAGGACGACAAGAAGTGAGTCTGCTTTGGTGGTTAAGTTGCAAGACATAGTAGAGTATCGTGATCGTGCTGACATGCAACACAAAAACTCACACAGCGCCGATGGCTTCATGGAAATCAACGGAAAACGTTACCCGACCAAGAACCAGATGATCGCCCCCTCGACGCACACCATCCACCACGACCCGTCCGTCTACCCGGACCCCATGTCCTTCAAGCCCGAGCGCTGGCTCGCCAACCCGCCGCCGCTGCGCAACGCCTGGCGGCCCTTCGAGCTAGGTCCCCGCGCCTGCATGGGCCGCGAGGTGGCCATGGACGAGATGCGCGCCGTGCTGCTGCTCACAGCGCGCTGGTTCGACTTTGAGATTGCCGGGCCGGGTCGCAACCCGAAGCCGCGCGTGCCAGAGGTCACCACGCTCGACGCCGACACGCCCATGGGCGACTGGGCCTTCCAGGAGCTCGTGATGGAGGCCAAGCCGCGGGGCGGGACCATGATGCGCGTCAGGCGGACGGGGAGGCCGTTGTGAGGTTGGGTCAGTTTAGGTTAGTGATATCAGACTAAAACAAAGTTGGGGCCGAAAGGGGTAAAAACAAAGGAAGAAGTGACGAGAGGAATTTATTACTCTTTTGGCTATAGCTATATACAGCTTTGTTGTAGTGAATATGAAATGTCCTCGGATGCCGCGTCGATCGTTGTCCCCATCTTCCTTTTCATGGCTCGCCAATAAACAAACTAAACGGGCTAGTTTGCGAACTATATGAAGCAAGCCACAGGTCTCCACCCTGTTCCAGTGTTCCAGGCCCGTCCCGGCCTCGGCTCCCTTTTTCTTTTTTTTTCCTCTTGAGTAATAAGATTATGCCGCGGTAATTAGTTGCCGACAAACAATGCCATGGAAAGATAGAAGGAAGGAAAGAATAAGAGACGAAAACAAAAAAATGCAAAGGGCCCGAGAACGGAAATAAGCAACAAAACGCATCAAAGGTTGGATGGGATAGGATAATGACGACGGGGCCAGCAGCACACAAAACCTAAGCCGGGGGGTCAAAGCAAATGTGTCCGTCTGTCTTCCAACCAAAACGTCTTTCTTCCACTATCACTTTCACACTATGCAATAATAATAGTAATGATAATGATGATAATATGCAAGCACCATTCTTAATCCCGCAAAGGCCCAACGTTCCGAAACAAAACAGAAAAAAGAAAGAATATGAACACGCGGACAGGTGACAAGAAAAAAAAAAAAAAAAAAAAGACATGGAGAAGAAAAACCGACCATGGGTCATGCAGGGGAGCGATGCCAAGCTGCGTTTTTTGCTTCAAGCGGGGTGGGTGTTTTCCAAAAAGAAAAAAAGGGGTAAGGCACCTCGCCATGATGNAAAAAAAAAAAGACATGGAGAAGAAAAACCGACCATGGGTCATGCAGGGGAGCGATGCCAAGCTGCGTTTTTTGCTTCAAGCGGGGTGGGTGTTTTCCAAAAAGAAAAAAAGGGGTAAGGCACCTCGCCATGATGGAGCCCAGGTAAAAAAAAAAGTGCGCGGAGAAAAAAAAAAAGGAGACAAAGCCGCCCATTCTGTATCCAAGGTGAGACCGTTTTGGGGAGAAAGCAACAAAAACAGAGTAGGAAGAAGAAGGAAGAAAAAAAAAAAAAAAAGACAAAATTAGCAAAAAAGACAACAGGAAAAAAGAAATCAAAATCAAAATGTTGGGGTCAGGTGTGGTGGTGGCATCGCAAGCGGCTATCTCTCGCAGCCGAACCAAACAGTACCTCGACCCCAAGTCTAGATACACCGTCGTGGTATTCGTCCAAGAAGGTGAGCGATGCAAGCCAATGCAAAAAAGAGATGTAAGCCCAAGAAAAAAAATGCAGTCGACCATGTGGGGTATTAGGGCGCCCAAAGAAAAAAGTTTGGGACTTGGTATCCAGAAAAATATCTTCGACGTTGTTGACCGGGCGGGCGGGCGTGGGCGAAACCGGCCCCAACCTGGAGGTGAATGCGCGCGCGCGCCAGATAGTTGTTATTAGTTGAGGGCGGAAAAAGATGTGGTCGTGCGCGAGTACCTCCTGGGACCACGCAGCCCGCGATCCCGCCCTCTCCATGAATCCCTCTTTTTTTTCGCCTGATCCACTAGGTAGGTTGTTATTATCGCCCGCCCTTCCGCTTTCAACCCCTTACCTCCAACGATCCCGTCACATGATGACGCAGCTTTCGTCCTTCTCGCCCTGGCTTTTCTTAATCTTGCCGTTGCGAGGTGCTGCAACATCCATCGGGGTCCCGCCGCTGACGGCCGCACGGATGGCCGCGAGCCTCAGCTTGGCACGTTCGTCCCCGGCGTCGGCCGCCTTGACGTACCAGACGTTGGCCTCGAGGATGTCACGCCTGCAGCCAATACCCATCTCGGTGAAGTATCCAACTGCGTACTGCGCCTTGACATTGCCTGTGTTGCCCCAGTCACATGTCAGTTCCCTACCTAGTCTGTGTGCGCCGGTCGTGTGACCCTATGACGCAAGGGAGGAGGGAGGGGTTTTTCTTACCAAGATCAGCCGCACGGTGCGCCCACTCATAGGCCTCCTCCTCGTCCTTCTCCAGGATTGGTTCGGCACCGACCATGTACCAGGCACAAAGGCCCATCATGGCGCCGGCGTGTCCCCGCTCGGCGGCCCCCGTGTAAAAGTGCACGCTCAGGGCCGGGTCGCGCGGGCAGTTGAGGCGGCCGTGCTCGTACGCATCGCCCATGCGGAAGCTGGCCTCTGGGTGGCCCAGGTCGGCCGCCTGCGTGAACAGCTCGGCCGCGTAGCTCTCGTCCAGGAAGATATCGTCGCCGTAGCCCGTCTCGTACAGGCAGCCCAGGTGGTAGGGCGCCGCGTTGTAGATGGTGTCGGCGGCTTCGGTCGCCAGCTTGAGCCACTTGATGCCCTCGCGGTACCGCCGCTCGCCCAGGTCGCCGGACAGACACGCCTTGCCCAGCCGGTTCATGGCTCCCGGGTGGCGCTTGGACGCCGCGGTTCGCAAGAACTGCACCGCCTTTGCCGGGTCCTTGCGGCAGCCCCAGCCGAACTCGTAGCAGAGCCCGGTCCGGTACCCGGACTCGGCATGGCCGTGCTTGGCCGCCAGCACAAAGAGCGGGAATGCCGCGTTGTAATCCTCCTTGCCCTTGCTAAACAAGCCCGATGCGTATCCGTCGGCCAGGTAGTACTGCGCAAACGGGTACCCCGAGCTAGCCAGCTTCTGCAAAATGCTCTTGGCCTCGCGCACGAGCTCGTGCGGTGACGCCGTTGGGGGTTCCAGGTACGACGCGGGACTGGCGGTGCTGTCCTGCCTGGTCTTGGGGCTCCCTCTCCTCTTGGTCGCTGGTGAGGACCCGGGGTCCTGGGCCGGATCAAAGCCCAGCTCCTGTGCCGTCGAGATGAGGAAGACGGCAAACGAGTACTGGATGGAAGGGTCGTTCGTCTTCTTCACGTTTTGCCTGTACATCTCGAGCGTCTTCTGGGTGCTGAGGAGCGACGCGTTGGTGCCGACGGCGGTGCGGAGCTGCGAGTTGTCGAGCGGGATGGGCGCCGGCGCGGGCTGCGGATACGGCACGTTGAGCATGTCCGAGTATGTCGAGTAACGCACGTCGGGCGACCTGCGCGACTGTGCCGACGGCGCCCTCATGTGCCCGCCGCCCGTCATGGGCGACCGGCCACGGTCTGAATAGACCGAGTACACCGACTGCGGCCGTGGCATCGAGCTGCGACGCATGAATTGGTTCGGGGTCAGGTGGCGGTTTATGGAGTTGCCGGCGTTCTCGAGTAGGTCTGGCGTCGAGGCGCCCCTCTGGTCGGGCTCCTGGGCCGCCGCCGGGATGGTGGGAGGGCGCGGCAGGAACTGCTGGTGGTGGTACTGCAGCTGGGGGACCGACTCTGGCCGAACGGGCGGCTCAATGATGGAACCCTCGGGCGAGGGATCGGCCGAGAGGTCCAGAGTTTCCAGGTGGTCGGCGACGGCACCCGAGGCGGAGCTGGCAGTTGTTACGGCGGAAGAAGATGTCGTCGAGGCCAGCTGTTGGGTCTGCGTGGTGCTCACCGTCGACGCGGTTTCGCGACTGTCTCTGTTTCGATCGCGAGGACTTAAGTCGTCTCTGTCTTCTGGGGCCTTGCCCTTTTGCATTCTCGACGACGGCGGACGGCCATCGGCCTGTACAAATCTTGACGAGCTGCTGACGCTGCCGCCTGGGCTGACCAGAGCGTCAGATTTTGCTGCAGTCATGGCTGATGTCGTCACCGTTGTAGGCTGTGGCTCGGAGCCCGAAGGCACCGACCGCACGGCTTGTTCGTCCGCCATGCTGTGCTTCTGCTGATGCTGCAGATTATGGCCGTCTGGGTGTTGTTGCTGCTGTTGTTGTTGCTGCTGCGGCTGCTGCTGCTGCTTCTCCTCCAGAACTGGCGTATGGGGCGGCGGGGTGGGAGCATCCGGGGTTTTGGGCAGTTCGCGGTCGAGGCGCCTTGGGAGTGGTGGCAGGGCGTCGTCGTGACGCTCGATGGTCGCGTTGGAGGGCTGGGCCCAGTTGTCAGGCTTGATGTTCACACGGACAGGCGACCGGGGAGGGTGTCGCAGGCGAGGCGAGTCGATAGACAGCGGGACGTTCGGCAGCGGCTCGACAGCACCGTCATCCCAGTTAAATCTCTGCTGGGGAATTTGCGGCAGGTCGCGTAGAGGCAGCGGTTTCCTGCGAGTCGGGCTGGACGAGGGAGAGGCCGAGGGCGGCGGAGACCTTGTAACAGCCGCCATGGCGCTTCTGCCGCGTGTCTCGTCGGTCGGTCGGCCTGTACTGTGGCTGCGAGTGGATTCGCTCAGCTGGGCCGATGGCGCGACTGCTTCTCAATTGCGGTGTCTGCGACGCTCAGCCGTGGTGTGTCCCTGGTCGGGCAATGCTGGCTGACTCTGAGTGTCAAAGAAAGCCACCCAGTCCCAGCCTAGCGTGCGTTGGGTGGAGTCTGCCAGAGCGTGCGGACCTGGGGGGACCTGGGATGTCCTAAGGGACCTGAGGGGATTTTGAGCGGTATTGATGCAGCGCTATAGGACCCTGCACCTGTCCAGTGGCCGCTGCCCAAGTCAGGGCACAACTTTTCTCGCAGTTTTCCCCCTGCCGCCTGCTCTGCGCACGGCGGGGCGTGGGTCGAAGCGATGTCAACGAGCTGAAAAGCCGATGCCTGCTATAGGGCCCGCACCACTGCTGTCATCTCGCACTGGCACTGTGTTTCTAGTCTTGCGCTGACCACCTCTACTCTGCCTAGGTTTCTTCTTTCGCCGCTGTCTTTGTCGATGCACAGAGAGCGTTGTGCGAGACGGTCTCCAGCCAAAGCGCCGTTGAAGAGACTGCAAGGGGCTAGCGCCGACGTGGGTTTCACGCCAGGGAAGGGGTGGTGGAGAGGGGTTATGAATTGCGAAGAATAAAGGATTGACGGGGCCAAATTTGTTTTTGCCAGGCGCAGGCGGAAAAGGAAATAAATAAAAAAATCCAAGAAAAAAAAGGAGAAAAAAAAAAGAAAATAAGTTTCAAGCGAGTGAGTTTTTGTCGGCGGCGGAAAATTCCACGGTCGGTGCAAAGCCAGAGCGAGACACAGAAAACCGGAGAAGGATTGCCGGCTCTGGGATTGCCATTGCGACGTTTTGTCCCCGTGCCTCCATCAGCATCCCTTTTTTTTTTTTCGTCTCTGCCTATCACCTCCATCACTTACGTACCTTTTCTGGCGCTCTGCGGCACACTTGGCCGAGAGCTCGGCGAGGGGACGGCTCAGCATGATACGAACTGATCGCGCAAGGGCAGGCACACATAGCAGCGACACCCCCGCCCGGAAAGGAACTAAGAACCCAACTATTTTTTTTTTCGTAATATCGTCTGGCATGCATCGTCTCCCCTAGCAGGGAGCAATAACGGGATGGGCGCACCAGCAAACGTCAAATAGTCGTCATGCCCCATTTACTGCTGGACGCAGTTTAAAGCACCCTAAAGAATCCCAAGAACTTCAAGCCAGGCGGTCAGGAGTTCAGTGTAAGCACCAAGCAGCTCAGGGCAGGCTAGTCTTGATGGAGCCAGCACATGAGCAGAGGCTCGATCAAGGATGAGATGCACGCCCCCGGATTAGCCAATTTTCGTCGTGGCGAAAGCCCGGGCGACGCCACCCCGCCGCTTGACTGCCGCCTCCATTTCGCGCACAGCAGACAGCAGGTGCTGTAGATGCGCTAGATTTAGCTAGGAGGGCCTAGAGCCGTCGATCAAATCTCTGTCCGCGAAACGGTGAACAAGCTGCCTCGAGTTAGACTTGCGTTCCACCGTGGCCGGGCAATATTTCGTCTCGTGGTTAGGACGCACATTCGGATGATATTCCTGTCCAACCGCCAGGCTGCATGCAGTCTGCAGATATTGGATCCCTGGATTTGGTCCCTGCAAATGCGCATCCGATCTCTCGCTCTCCCACCTCCCTGGTCCGATCCCGCAACATTCAATATTACCAAAGACCAACAGCCGCCCTCACTCAGCTTCAGCTGCTCGCCCTGCTGGCACCAACAATGCCAGCAAAAAGTCGTTCCTTCCCAGCCTCCCCCCACCACGGCCTCGGAGTTTCGGACTGGGACCAGTCCCGCTCAATGCCCGATCTGGGCTCCGCCCAGCCCTCGTAAAAAGCCCCACCGCTCAGCCTCGGCGCTGGGAATCTACCGTAAACACTTCACTCGTAATTCCTTCCATCCATTAGTATTTGCTCTTCCAGCGTAATTCGTGGTACCAAACTCCTCCCATGCCGAGGCGAACACGATGGTGGCCCAAAGTTGTATCCCTTTCGTGTCTCGGTCCACATCTTTTTTGGCCGCATGGGAGTCGAGGGAGCACCGAGATGATGCGGGATACCTGGGTAGGTGTCAGTTCCCGCGTGCGACTACGTCAGACTGCTTTTCTTCCTCTGAGAGTTTGGTTCCGCAAGTGGAATCAATCACAACGTCGCACGCAAGGGAACTATGGATGGCCCGTGACACATTTGCAGGTGGATGTTTTGCCAAAAGAAGCAGCACCGAGCACGCCCATCCAGCGGGTGGGTTCCATTCCTGAACCTGGAGCCTGGAGGGCGGGCGTTGCCCGGAAATGCAACCCTGGAGATATCTCGACCCCACAGGAGCCCATCGAGAAAACCACCCAGAACCCGGCTACAGTGACATTGCCGGCACATCCCCGCCCACATCGCACTTACCGCTCCAGCCCCTCTCTCGCCATCTCTGCTACTCGTGTCCTTCTGTCAGGTAGGATGGTAGGGGAGGGGCGTTCTCCCCTCACCGTCTGCCACCCACGTCCGAGGACACATCTCCACCGAAGACGGGCAGAAAGGCTCTGGCGAGCACGAAAAGAGACGGACCAACGCTTGGCGTGGGTGCGGGCTTTTTTGTCCAGTGAGCGAGTAAGACGTTTTTCAGCCGCATTCCATATTCCCAGCCCATCAACCCATCGGACGGGCGAGCGAGAAGGATTGTCCGCGGATCTGATTCCTCTCACGCTTTCTTTGGTACATGGCGCGCATATCAGTACTGGCCGTCCGTCCGTCCGTCTGGTGTTTGCCCTGATGTGGGATCTCCATCGGATCCGAGTCTCCGGCGGCCGGATGTACCTCCCCTCTGATTCACATCAAGACAGGCACCGGGCGGCTTTACCAGGCGGCATCCCAGCCTGGCACACATCCGTTATGAACACAGTTGACTCGCAGGCGCATCTCCCTTGTGGTAGGGCTCGGCGCTAGTGCAGGCTATCAACTAACTAGTGATGCAGGCTGGCAAACATTGGACGACCAGGGATAGATGGGCTTGTAGCCAGAAGAAGTCAAGATCGCTAACAGGCGGCATCGAAGCGGAAGAGTCCAGGGATAGGGATGTGTTTCGTCTCGACTTGATCGTTGCTGTGGACTCGGAAAAAGCCGATTCAAGCTTAAAAGCAAGGACAGATGGTAACGTCGTATTGTTTGCCCTGTTAGGAGTGATTTGCCCTCGTCGGCAGCACATCCGCAAGATGCCAGTATAACAAGTCCCGCATCTTGCGATATGTGCGTAGGGAAAAGGGTCGAGAATCCCGCGACAGGGAATGCGGGCAGATTGCTCAGTCGGCAGTGGAAATAGGGGTCTTTTGCTTTCTCCATCTCGTATTTATTTATAACCCGCGTGTCCCCTGCCAACAAATCTCCATCGATTTTGAACCGCTAATCCCAAAGCGGCGATCCTCGTTATTGCAAGACGGCGTAAAGCATGCCAACGACGAAAATAGGTTCCGGCCGTTTGGGTACCGACCAGGTACCAATCTTTGTAGCCATTCCGGGTTGTCTGCATAGCAACGGACTCGGTTGTCGTCGATGACACCACCAATAAGTAGCGGTGATTAATATGCTAGGTTTCCGCTGTCTGTTAAACGTCTTCGGAAGCCATCGCGCCCACCTGGGCTGGTAGATAGAGGGAGTTGAGAGGCCCGGCGGGATACCCATGCATGTGTGGCGTCGTCAATCAACCGCACATCATAAATCAACACCCCGTGCGTGTAGCAAAATTACGACTTTGCCTATACTCGAAACTTGTGATCGACAAGCCAGGTCCAGGGGTTGCTGCACAGAAGACGTGAGAAGAACTTGGGGATATCCGACATTCATGCAATAACGTCATCGTCTGGAGTAAACGCATGGGCCTTGTCCCCGTCCAGGTCATCGTCTCCCTTGTTCTTCAACCCTCCGAAGCACGATCCCGCCCGTCCACCGGTCTGACGGGACGGGGGTCCAGGGGTGAACTCGGGGCAGCTGGCTGAGTGTGGACGCGGAGATCCAATGGCACAATGCCGCGGGTCGCCGGGGTTATTATTTAGCCCTCTGAGTACATGAAACCTCTGGCCGGCACCGGCGCCGGTATTTTGTGCGTCCAGACATAATAGTATGATAGCAGCGCCAACGAAAAGAGATGGAACACTCCGCATCAGCCTGCGTTGCCACGGCAAAAGAACAGCGGCAGACACCTGTTGTCTCATGCAATGAAACCCAGGTCGCCAAGCCGTCGTGCTAGCCGTGACAATCCGTTGATGCGGCCAGCCGGAACGGAGCAGCAAAGACAGACGCAGGGAGAAGACAAACGGAAACCCGAGCACGCAACCACGAATAGAATGAAAGGCAAGGGGTCGGGGCTGAAGGATGGTTGATGTCAGCCGTCAGCGAAGCCAACACGAGCAGAGTGAACCGAGGCCCTTGAGCACACACAGTGTGGAATTGAGAAGCGGGAAAAGGGGTCGCTCGACACGCATCTATTTCGTGTATCCATTGGCGTAGGCTCTTGGCCCATCCATGGTAGGTGGTTGTCCATCCCATTCACTGATGGAGCGATCGAGCTTGTAGGTACCACAGAAAGGCGCCTGCTACCAGGGCGACATGAGCATGACTTCTCCCGCTTGTTTTGTTATGCCGGTTTGGTCCATCCATCATACACGCCAAAATCATTTCCAGGTTCTAGATGTGTGACGGCGGGGAGGCGCTTGCAGAATTACCCACCACTGTGCCACCACACCGTTGATTTGGTGTGTGTCGCCGTGCGAGATCAGCCTTGTCTTGGAGAGGGATGTGGCAGAGCAGAAAAGAGAGAGAGATAGAAAAAAAAAAAAGAAAGGAAAAAAAAAGGAGGCGACCAATCAGGGATCCATAGGCGAAGTCCAGAGCTCGAAAGGCCAGAACTTGTCCCTCTCAACCACCACTTCCTTTGGCTCTTGCTCGCCTCAGCAAGGGTTTTCTAGTGTTCCAATCCCGACCCTTTGCGGTGCGGTGTCACTCGTTTCTGTCAGCGCTGAGTGAAGTTCGATTGCTCGGCACGACATCCCGCCTACCTCGCATCGTTGCCCGGGCAGTACGTTTTAGCTCGTTTCACTCTTTTGCCAGTCGCCGTGCCTCTTTCCTGCCGCCTTTCACTCAATTTTTCTGTCGAGCTTTGCCCTTCTGCATCATACACATCTTCGTCCTTGTATTTTGGGCATTTTCTACGATACCACGACACGACTCGACGACTCTCTCACTCTGGCATACCTTGATTGGTGCGTGCTAGCGAGAACCCGCTCGGCGTAATAAGCCAGCCTTCCAACATCTCAGCTCGACTGTCCAACTTTTTGCAGCCCTCGACTTGGTTGCCCTCGAAACGCCTCACCAAATCGACCAGGATCTTCGTTCGGTACGGCACCGACAAATCGATCTCGTAGTCCCCATTTGCCTTGGACTTTCGCGTTGGGTTGGCCATTTAGACTTTGGCCAACCGTGCGGCCCCTGCTTGTGTACATTTGAACAAACGACACCGCCTGGCGAATTTCCACAGAGCTCTAGCTGCGGAAAAGGCCGACTGAATCGAGGCTGTTATTATTGAGCTCGCCGCCCTCAGTTGTGGCGGTGGACCGAGGGTCAACGCGAAAAGAGGAGGGGCCTTGCCTGCTGTTGTTTCCTTTCCTGTTTCCTTTCTCGTTTCTTTTCCTATTCCATTCCCCATTCCCTTTCCTATTTCCTTTTCGGAGGAATAAAAATTGTGGCTGAGGTCACTTTTCCTTTCGTGTATTGCTTTTTTTCTGGTCTGCGTGCTCGGTCGCAATATCCCATTGGCCGCTTGCAGCCCGTCGCCCAAGAAACCCCCGCCTAACCGCAGGGATCGCGGCAAATCCACAATAAATCCTGCTGAAGCCGCCATGTCCAATCGAGAGTAAGTTCCCATCTCGCCTCCACCATCACCCGTCGTAATCAAAATCGCAACGAGGCAAGGAAAACGAGACGCGCTTGCCGTCGTCCTCAATCCGCCGCGCGCATCGTGAACGCCTCGGTCTTTGCCCGTGGTGCTCTCGTGGCTGCAAAGTGCGTTGCTTTTGCGGCGCTTTCCGTTCTTTTTTTCTTTTTTTTTTTAGTCTTGTTTTTTTTAGCCCCCCCGGCCGACCTTCGATCGTTGTTTACCTGGAAATTACCCCCTATAGGGTGCAGTTCCCTCCCATTGTATTGATTTGCACTCTGGTCGCTACCACCTACCTGGCCATTGCACAAGACACGCATGGGATCGCGCCAACGAACTGATCGCTGACAGCCTCTTTCACCATCGCACAGGAACATGTCTCTCCCAGAAAGACCTGGAGGGGCTTCCTACGAGCAGAGAAATGCCTACCGGCAATCGACGTCGTCGAGGCGCCAGCGCCCTGCCGACATTGACTCTGCTGGCTATTCCTCTGTAAAAGGTGGAGCGCATCAACGTGGCATCTCGGTCAATTCCTTCGCGGAGACGATAACATCGCCTAACTCGAACGTAGAGAGCGCACCTTTATCCCCGACCGGCCACCGAATCGAACATGGCGAGCCGCAGCCCTTCCGAAGGAAGCGGAGTCTGATCCGGCCCGAGAGGAACCGGATCGACAAGGACCACCCAAACTACCACTACCGGAAGCACGCCGCCAACATGGCCACTCTGCCCTCCTCCACCGGAAACGACCCCATCCTCGAGGACATCTCGGGATCCACGGACCGATCAGCTGGCACAGGCGAGGGCTCTGGTTCCGGCTCGGGCGTTCGCGAAGAAAACATTCCGGTGCCCAAGACTCGCGGATCCGGCCGCGACTCGGAACCCGAGAAGTCGGCTCGTGCCAGGCGACGCACTTCTGGGCGGAAGAGCAAGATTGTCAAGGAGGGTAAGCGTAAAGAGAAGATCCCCGAGCAGCTCCGCCCGCCCAGCGCCTGGAACGTCTATTGTGCCATCATCACATTTTGGTGTCCCGACTTCATCATGAAGTGCTGCGGCATGCCAGCCAAGGCCCAGCGGAGAGCCTGGCGCGAAAAGATGGGTCTGATAAGCATCATCTTGTTTATCATGGCTGTTGTCGGTTTCCTCACTTTCGGCTTTAACCAGGCCGTATGCGGAGGCCTTGACGTCCGCCTCCACCAGAATGAGGTTGCGAACAGCTTCATGATCTTCCACGGAACCGCCTATAATCTCGATGGTTCCCACCACCCGGTAGCCGAGGGCATCCCTGCACGCGCCGACAGGACGGGCGCCAACGTGGTCTACGATCTGCCCGAGAAGAACGGCGGCAAGGACGGCAGCTTCCTCTTCCAGAACGTCAACGGCAAATGCAAAGGCCTCATCACCAAGGCCAGCGGATCGCAGATCCCTTCCCAGGGTGACAATCTTGGCTGGTACTTCCCCTGCCATGTCCGCAACCAGGATGGCTCGTCACTGCCGAACACTACGTATCCGTACTATTTCGGCTACGCTTGCCACACGACGCCGGAGTCGCGCAGGGTGTTTTATACAGATCTCAAGAGCAGCGCCGATGTCTACTTCACCTGGGACGACATCCGGAACAAGAGCCGCAACTTGTTCGTCTACTCTGGCAATGTCCTGGACCTCGACCTTCTCTTCTGGCTCAACCCATCCGAAGTCAACATCCCCAAGCGCTTCGAGGAGCTGCGCGACAAGAACAGCGCCGCCAACAAGGCCATACGTGGCCGTGACGCTACTCGCATGTTCCAGGGTTCGAGCGACAAGCGGAACGCCGAGTGCTTTGAGGAGATCATCAAGGTCGGGACGGTGGACACTGATTCCGTCGGCTGCATCGCTGCCAAGGTGGTGCTCTACGTGTCGCTGGCGCTGATCCTGTCGGTCGTCCTCGCGCGGTTCGTCCTTGCCCTGGTCTTTCAGTGGTTTATCAGCAAGAACTACGCCGCAGTCAAGACGTCTCAGACCTCGGACGCTCGCAAGCGCAACAGGCAAATCGAGGAGTGGACGGATGACATCTACCGTGCCCCTGCTCGGATGCCCGGTGACATCGGCAGCAGCGTCGCGGGAGCCAGCTCGTCGGATCACACGAGCAAGCGCAGCTCCTTCCTGCCAACCACTTCCCGCTTCTCAACCGTGTATGGGGTCGAGCGCAACCCCCGCAACAAGGCCATGCCGACCACTATGGCTAGTCAGGCATCAGGCGGTAACCTTCACCCCAGCTCCTCGCTCTACCGGCAAGGTAACGACAGCCGTGCCAGCTTCCTCAAATCCGACCCCTACTCTTCTTCGAACAGCGCGCCAGTTGATGGGCCGGGTCCGGCCGGCTTCATACACGAAGCCGTCGTTCCTCAGCCTCCCTCGGACTGGATGCCATTTGGATACCCCCTGGCGCACACCATCTGCCTCGTGACGGCCTACTCAGAGGGCGAGCTCGGTATCCGCACCACACTCGACTCGATCGCCATGACGGACTACCCCAACAGCCACAAGGCCATCCTCGTTATCTGCGACGGAATCATCAAGGGCAAGGGCGAGACCATGTCGACTCCCGACATTGTGCTGGCGATGATGAAGGACCATGCCGTGCTCCCCGAGGACGTCCAGCCCTTCTCGTACGTGGCTGTGGCCAGCGGAGCCAAGAGGCACAACATGGCAAAGATCTACGCCGGCTTCTACGACTACGGAGTCGAGTCCCGCATCCCGGTCGACAAGCAGCAGCGCGTCCCCATGATGGTGGTCGTCAAGTGTGGAACGCCTGACGAGGAGGTCAAGTCGAAGCCGGGCAACCGCGGAAAGCGTGACAGTCAGATAATTTTGATGTCGTTCCTGCAGAAGGTCATGTTCGACGAGCGCATGACGGAGCTCGAGTACGAGATGTTCAACGGGCTGTGGAAGGTCACCGGCATCTCGCCCGACTTCTACGAAGTGGTGCTCATGGTTGACGCCGACACCAAGGTCTTCCCCGACAGTCTGACGCACATGATCTCGGCCATGGTCAAGGATCCCGAGATCATGGGTCTCTGCGGCGAGACGAAGATTGCCAACAAGCGGGACAGCTGGGTGTCGGCCATCCAGGTGTTTGAATACTTCATCTCGCACCACCTCTCCAAGTCGTTCGAGTCGGTCTTTGGCGGCGTCACCTGTCTGCCGGGCTGCTTCTGCATGTACCGCATCAAGGCCCCCAAGGGAGGGCAGAACTACTGGGTCCCCATCCTGGCGAACCCCGACGTGGTGGAACACTACTCGGAGAACGTGGTCGACACACTGCACAAGAAGAA
The DNA here is from genome assembly GCA_003049465.1 of Magnaporthiopsis rhizophila. Classification (NCBI taxonomy): domain Eukaryota; kingdom Fungi; phylum Ascomycota; class Sordariomycetes; order Magnaporthales; family Magnaporthaceae; genus Magnaporthiopsis; species Magnaporthiopsis rhizophila. The sequence continues at coordinate 199,495 of PYSS01000023.1, forward strand.
CCTGCTGCTCCTGGGTGAAGATCGGTACCTGACGACGCTGATGCTGCGGACGTTCCCCAAGCGCAAGCAGGTGTTTGTTCCCCAGGCCGTCTGCAAGACCACGGTGCCCGACAGCTTCATGGTGCTCTTGTCGCAGCGTCGTCGCTGGATCAACTCGACCATTCACAACCTCATGGAGCTCATTCTCGTCCGGGACCTTTGCGGCACCTTCTGCTTCAGCATGCAGTTTGTTATCTTCATTGAGCTGATCGGAACCCTTGTGCTCCCCGCCGCCATCGCCTTCACGTTCTACGTCGGTAAGTGGTTTAATCTCTCATCTCTGTCGATTTCAGCTACCCTGGGCTGTTTGTTCTAGTATCTAACCAAACGCCTCTATAGTCATCATCTCTATCGTCAACCAGCCACCACAAATCATCCCCCTCGTCCTTCTTGCTTTGATTCTGGGTCTTCCCGCTGTGCTCATCGTGGTAACGGCGCACTCCTGGACCTATATCGCGTGGATGTTCATCTACCTCCTCTCGCTGCCCGTGTGGAACTTTGTCCTCCCGACGTACGCCTTCTGGAAGTTTGACGACTTCTCATGGGGTGACACGCGCAAGACGGCCGGCGAGAAGACGAAGAAGGCCGGCATCGAGTACGAAGGCGAGTTCGACAGCAGCAAGATCACGATGAAGCGCTGGGCCGAATTCGAGCGGGACCGGAGGAACCGCAACAACTACTGGGGCCCTGGCGCCGGCTCGACCGACAACCTGCCGGCGGGCAGGGGAAGGGCCAGCGGTGTCTGGACCAATCCCCCCTCGGGCCACCAGCAGTATGATGAATACTTCTCGGACGCATGAGTGAACGTCGAAGCTGGGTCAAGACGCCAAGCAGCACACTGAATTCTCGGTACATTTGTTTGAAGAAGAAAAAAAAGGGCACGCACGGGCATTGTTTTACTGTTTTAATTTCCTTCTACATCGACTTGTTGAGGCATAGAAGCGTCCCTAATTACCATAATCGTCAGTTGGGCATCCTTACCTCATCGTTATCCACTGTTTCCCTCCTCATGTCTCTTTTGCTGTGGTCACTGTTAAGCCAACGTTTCTCTCTCGTCCTTTTCGATAATTTTGATGTAATTAAACCTTGGGTCTCTCCCGCAGCCGGTCCCGTCACGACCGCTGGCCTTCATGCTCTGCATAACCTTTGCTTTTCGCCTGCTAGGTTGTTTATGACTGGCCTGTTTGGATACCTAGATTAGAAAGGGGATATGTGATGTTGGAAGCCCCCAATAGCGACCTGTGTCGCTGGTCTTGTTTTTCTTGTGGTGGCGCCTACGACTGGCAGTCTAGGATATATGAATTGTCTACATAGAATACGCATGCATCCCCATGAGCCCCTCCGAGCTCACATGTTGTCCTTTCACGGGAAATCTGGAAACTCGAACTCGGGTGATTTATGATTGCGGCTAGTCCTTTGCTTGTACTAGACTAGTTGCCGGAACACAACGCCAATGTCAGGTACTACATCTATGCCGTACCCCGTGCACACGTGTTCTTGGCCGTCCATCCTCACTACTCCATACTCTATTCTATTGCACAACTTCTGCACGGATACTGTGCGACAGCACGAGCCGCAGCCAGTGGATAAATGTTGTGTGCTTGCATGGCGGGGTTGCACAAACGGATTGTGTCGAGCAACAAAAAAAAAAACATCCGCCGTCGGGTCCGTACCTTGAGGGTGGTGCCAGTCTGCCACTCCGTGCTTCCCTCGTCACAGTGACACACCGTACAACACATGTGTGTGGCCTTTCAAGACATACAGGACAGGCAGCTCTTCTCCCCCTCCCTCTTCTCGCTCAGACGAATCGGCCCTGCCCAACCGGGTTCGCGCATTGCACAGAGGCGGACGACCTGCGGCAGGTCCCCACGGCTAGATGGCCCGCCCTCCTTATTTTCCCTTTTTATCCTGCATGCTGCGGCACACGCCCACCACCCCTTGCATCATCTGACCGGTGAAGTGGGTGAGCGGCGACTGGAGGAAGCCCACATCGCCTGATCGGCTGCAGCGCGCTGGCGCTGCAGGTCGCCGAAAGTAGGATTGCTAGGGAGGGGGCAGGCACGGATGTCGGAGAGGGTAGAAGGTGTGACGGCTTTGGCAAGGATTTTGAGGTTCGGGTGGAATTAGCGGCGGAAAGGCGGCGGGGATAGTCTGCGTCTGCCACGAGGTTTTCTTGGGTTCGGTGATTAAAAATGCTACCAAGCCCATTCCCGTCTGTAGGTAGCTTGCCCGCGACGGATACGTACCTGAACATTCCTTTCTGTTCATTGTTTCCTTTTCTTTCTTTCCTTCTTTTTCCTTCATTTTCTTTTTTCCTCCCTCTTTCTAGTGTTTATTTTCATTTTGCCGAGCCTGCTCCTCGCTTGCTGCGCCAGCCTGCTGCAGCACCATCCTAGCCAAAGTGGCTGGCGGCTTGCAGCGACCGCCTTTCCAGAGCCAACCAGAACGGGCTTCGTATGTGAGGAGCAATCTAGCAGTCCGTTTGACTACCGGCCGGCAAAGGCTGCCGAGTCTGACAGCCTGCCCCACCCTCGGCCCAAGGACAGCAAGGAGCAAGGATGACAGGGTTTAGGGTGATTAAAGCAATGAGAATCAAGGAAGTCAGAGAAAATCAAAAAAAAAAAAAAAAAAAAAAAAAAAAAAAAGGGGGGGGGGGGGGGGGGGG
>PYSS01000023.1:202203-282343 GCA_003049465.1 Magnaporthiopsis rhizophila
AAAAAAAAAAAAAAAAAAAAAAAAAAGGAAAGAGCGGCAGGCGGAGTGGAGGGAAATTAGTCCGTGCAACCCATGCTCGCCCGAGAGCCATGAGAGAAAAAGCGGCCAAGGGACTACCCGAGCAAACCGCATCGGTACTAGCCGAGTTGGACGAGAAAGAAGCCATGTCAAAATGGGAAAACAAATGAGACGGATGAACCCAGTAAAAAGGGTCTCCCAGGAGCGCCAACGGGGCAGCGCAAAACCCGCCGAGAGATCGGCAAAGGGAAAACAAAGGAAATATGATGAACACGCGCTTTCATCAATTTCTTTCTTTGCTTTTTTCCTTCTCTGCCTCTCTTCCCAACGGACGTTGCCGACTCCGAACAGGCAGGCCTGCTGGTGGAGACGAGAGGACCATGCATGAAGAGCGACCTGGCGATCAATGGGACGCTGCGGACACCAGGGTCTCCTCGTCTAGACATTACAACAGTAGCGTCTGCGGTGGACGAGGGGCTAGTACGAACGGGGAACTGCGTGCATCGCGCCAGGCTACCTCTAGGCGGGCTGACGGACGGGCCGGCTTGGGTTTGTCGCTTGGTGCAATTGAGGCGAGAGAGTTTCCAGCTTTGATGAACTTGAGCGAGCAAGTGCCAGAAAGAATACTCCTTGCATAGAGCTAGAGCTTTTTGGCAGGTTCGACCCCGTGAGTGGTTGGTTCTCTCTCCCCAACTGTGCTTGGGTGGATTTCAGCCCGCCGTGGGGCCGAGTGCCAATCTGACGGGGGAGGGGAAGTTGGATTGACGGGTGTGGGACTCTGCTCCCTTGCCTCTGCAAAGGGTTGTGGGTCGCTTTCAATCAACCGTGCTTCGTCCTTCTCCTTTGCGCAAACACACACACCCCGCCTGGCGAGAAGCGGATGGTGTGAGGGTAGAAAAAGAAGGAGAAGAGACAACGGTGAGGTACCGAGCGCTGCCAGACAGACAGACAGACAAGACAGACAGGACAGCTCCTGCTGCGGTCTGTCGCTGTCGCTGTCCGCTGCGTGCTCCCACAACTGCCAGCCCCCCGTGCGACCCAGAATTTTCTTGCCGAGCTCGTCGAGGTAATCATCTTGCAGCCACAACGAACAAACCACCAGATTGCCGTACAAAGGCCAGACCAGACCCATTGGCTTTCCTGCCATCGACGGCCCGCTGCCATTTCCTCTGTCATTCACCCAACCCACACCCACACATCTCGGTCTTTTTTAGAGTTGGCCGTCTGGCTTGTGTCTGCCTCGACTCATGGTCGCAGCGGACCACCTATTTTTTGTGCCGACACCCAACCACAGCTCCCTCAAGCTCCATCCAGCGGGCGGGGAACCCGACGACGGGGGCGAATAAGTAGACCGTGATCGCCAGCCTACACCAACCGGAATACAGCGCCCTCGCCGTCGTCGCGCCCACCCTGGCAAACCAACCGTCCGGCCCCATCTCCGGCTGGCCGTGATGCTCTTTTGACTCGCCCAATTGCCTCGCGCCATCCCACACTTTGACTCGGACGGCCATGGAGCCCCTCCACGACCCCGAGCCCTTCTGGGGCGCCACCCCGGAGCCAACCCCGGATCCAGCAGCCCCGAAAAGGCGCCCGCCCCGAAAGAAGACGGGAGACCCCGCCGCCGTCGCCACAGCTCTTCCTACGCCGCCTCTTGACCCCTGGAGCCCACTGGAATCAGCGGCCACCTCCTGTCCGCCTGCCGAGGCAGCCCAGGCCCAAGGCCAGGCGTCCGGCCACAAATCGCCTCTGCCAGACCGAGAGGAGAGATATACCGAACACGACGACGAACCCTTCGCTTGCGCCTCCGACTACAGCTACAACCACGACTATGGCAACGACGACTTTGATGATGATGACGAGGACGAGGACGACGACTTGTCCGCCGCGGGCTTCCCCGGCCGGGCCGCGCAGTCGCCAGAGCCTCCCTCGCCTTTTATAGACTGCTACCTGTCGGAAGATGCCGACGACAAGCCCGGAAGAGCCCAGCTGCCTGAAGGGTACCTCGGCATGTCGTCAAAACACGCAGCACCGACGACCCAGATGCTTGACCACAGTGATGATGTCGACCAGGACGAGCAAGTTCATGTCGACTCGGCCAGCAACCACGGCGTCGAGCAAAGTGTTCACCAGCCCGCCGCCCTTCAGGCTCCTGCTGATATGGCGAACTTGGTTTATGACGCGTCTATGTTTGACCCCTTCTCGGGGGCGGAGTCGATTTTCGGCTTGTACTCGCACCAGTCGCACCTCTACCACCCAGATCCCTGGTCCGCCCAAGTCGGAATGCAGGTTCACCACGCGGCATACCTGCCGACTACTGGGCCCGTGCTGGATCCGCATCTTCAGTCGTCCGCCGCCGCCACCGCCGGCCTCAACCCCCTGATAGATTTCATGGGCAGCGTGAACTTGCTCGAGCCTGGCAACCTGAGCCTGCAGGGCCTTGTGTTCTCGTGGGCGCGCCTGCCAAGGCCTTCTTCGCAGAGCCTGTTTGGCGAGGACACGAGCCGCCCGGGCATTGCCAGCGCCAATGCGCAGTTCATTGCTTCCAACAAGCCCTTCACTGTTGAGTACGACAAGCTCGACGGTGACCGCTGCGACTTCCAGGGCATCGACTGGGAGGCCATGGACGTCTCGAGGCAGTCGGCTCGCGAACGCCGGGCTATTACGTACCGCAACTTTGTTCATGAGCGAGGCTCGGACAAGTGGAGGGTAAGTTTGTTCCTGTTCACTTCCATTTCTCTGTCTCGCCGTGCAAAAGTGGCCCTTGACTGACGAGGCAGCACGCACAGCCCCACTACCAGGACGTCGACCTGCCAAACTCGGACGACTTCTTTCGATTTAAGCGCATGGACATCAGGAAAAACGTCTATCTTGCGCACTTCCAGCTCCGAAACCTGGTAGCTTGCACGGGGCCCAACCAACTCTTTTATACCGGTCAGGCTGTGGTGCATAGCTTTAATTCACAGACCAAGAGCAACGACACAGCGCTGAAGAGCACCGACAGCCCAGACTGTCCCCTCTCGACCATGGACGCGGCCCATGGCGCCTTGGTCGCCGGCAACTTTCTTGGCGAATACATGGTGCGCCGGCTCGGCTACGAAGGCGATGATCAGCCTTCACAGGTTGAAGGCACCTTGACCTTGAGCTCCTCGGCCATCACCAACCACGTGCAGCTGCAGATACCACGGCGGTCGTCAACGCCACAGGCCTGCTTCGCTTCAAACGACTCGGGCCTGCGTATCCTAGACATTGCCACCAACAAGATCGTGTCCGAGACCATGTTCAGCAACCCCATCAACTGCACGGCCGTGTCGCCCGACGGCCAGCTACGCGTCATGGTCGGCGACCACAAGGACGTGCTTGTAGTCCCGGCAGACGGGAGCCGCATCAATGTCGTAGGCTCGGCATTCGGGGCCAGCGACGACGCAAAGGTGGTGCAGCCTGAGCAGAAGCTTCCCGGCCACCGTGACCACGGGTTCGCATGTGCGTGGGCCGACGACGGCCACACCATCGCCACGGGGTGCCAGGACCAGGTCGTCAACATCTGGGACGCGCGCAACTGGCGGAAGCCCGTGGCAGCGATCCGCACGGAAATGGCTGGCGCGAGGTCGCTTCGCTTCTCGCCCGTCGGGTCCGGGCGCCGCGTGCTGGTGGCGGCCGAGGAGGCCGACTACGTCAGCATCATCGACGCCTGCACCTTCCGGTCCAAGCAGACCATCGATTTCTTTGGCGAGATCGGCGGCATCGCCTTCGAGCCGACCGAGGGCCGTGACCTTTACGCCTACGTGACGGACCCCTCGAGGGGCGGCATCATGCACCTCGAGAGGTGCGACGGGGTCGCGGGCCTGCAAGACGAAGTGATGCACTACCGTCCGCGGCGTCAGCGGCCCGGCGGTGGCAGCCAGGACAGCTACGACGCAGAGCGGCAAGCGTACCGCAACGGCGCTTCCGGCGACGCGAGGTGGCGGCCGCCGGCCCAGAGTCTACAGGAGTGGAGGCATCAGCAGCAGCTGCTACTGCAGCAACACCGGTGGCAGTCGCAAAGGTCGGTGTCCACCTTCATCCAGAGGCGCGCCTGGGATCTACCGCCCGTCACGTCGTCGTCCGACTGGCCCCAGGGCCCCATGTCGGCTGCCACGCGAAGGAACCGTCGGGCACAGGCCAGGCGGCGCCATCGTGAGGCGGTTCTCGACTGCTTTGATATCATGTCATGAAGCAGATTTCTGGTGCGGTATTCGGCTTTTCTGTTTGTTATGGATGGCTCCAACGACTTGACGACTCGGCATGCATTCTGTTTTCTAATCCTCATGCCGTCATGATGGGATGAAACGAAGCCTGGGAACGATGAAGACCAGGCCGCGGAACTGTCACGATGAGATGCGGCTCATCTTCTGCCTTCTTGTTCGCTTCTCCCTCGCTCGCACTCTCTTGCTTTCGATCAAGATGCCAACGTTATGACGAGGCGAATGCTTTGGTGTTTGACAGGGCCATTTCAGTCGCATGACGGACTGAGGAACGATAGCGGTGGCTTGATCCAGACGGGGAATACACGCATGGAAGGCTCTTTACATGAGTTTTGTTTCGAAGGGCGTGCTTCACTCTTTGTACCATCTCTTGGCTGGAATTATTGGGCTGTAATATAGTCCCGGCCTTAATCCCTCTGGCGGCGGGCAAGGCGGTGGGGACGGTTGGAGGAGTCCTGGCTGCGGTACACACACGAACAGCTCACGATGGATGTGACACGGTACGGGCGGGGGGAGCCTGGCTCCTAGCGGCGTTTTTTTTTAAGCAGTGAAAATGAGGACGGATGCGAGTGCTCAGCTTGACACACAGACGGAGGGACATCGCGACAGCTGCTTCACCATTAAGCAGGAATGCTACCTAGCCTGGCCAGACCATGTGCAAAAAACGCGAAGATGGACAGAATCCCCACGTATTGTTTGCCGCCGAGCCACGCACATACAGTGCGGTAATATATCTGCAGGTTTGGAGATATTAACAGGAACTTTACCCACGTTGTATTATCGATAAATAAACGTGGCTTTAAACAGCATGTACTTGGAGCGGCGATGTCTCGAAAAAGGAATAGGCCGTACAGCCATTCATAGTAGCCTCATTGGTCAAGGCGCCGGATCTCGAATAAGAGGCTTATCTCGTACATACACGTGCTGCCTGGGGCCTGGACTGCCGTCGGCTACACGCAATGCAATGCGACCCTGATTTGGTGGCACTATCGACACGCTGTCTTGCATCGTTGACTTGGCGTGGTTCGTAATACGTTTAAGCCGTCCACGCACTCTGCATGATGAACGCCTCCACGGATTAAAAAGAGGTATTAACCTGGTCTGCCCCAAATTGCCGCTGGCGTTGAAGGGTCGGCGATATTGAGACTGGAACCAGCCAGTTTATTTACCAGCCTCATTCAGTTATAACAACCCCGACTACACTACTACCGAACTTCAAAATATACAGCCCTTTTTTTCCTTTCCGCTTTGATCATTACCATGGCCCTTTTTTTGCGGCCAAGGACCCCGTTTAAGCGAGCACGACTGCACTTTCCCCATCGAAACCTACAACCCAAAAATGCCTCTCCGAGCCCAATACCTTGCCCAAGATGAAGGGCAATCCAGACATCGCAGGACTGGGCGTAATATCCGCGTTTGTTGTTATGTGCAGCCTTGGGGTTATCTGCTCTGGGTTGCTGTTGGGGTACAGGCTGTGTAGGGCGTGGGATCGTTTCCAGTGGAAATACTTGTTATTTCGGCCGGACGACGAGCAACGGCCGGGGTGACGAGGAGCGGCTGACCGACGAGGGAACGCACGCCCGAAATCCTCTCACCTTTTAAAATCCCTGGCCTGTCTCTTCACGGGGAAGTCACGTCCTCGACGAACTCAACGAACTCAACCCACGATCCGAAAAAGCATGGGCCCAAATACTCCAGCACACCCTCGCGGCCCTAGCAGACACTCAATTCGTCATGGCTTTCGGCGTCGGCATAGCCGCATACACACGAAATGCGATATCAGCATTTACCGCGCCCACATCTCGCTCTTGCTGATGTGGCTTTCCATGATTACAGCAAACCCAAACCCTCGGGCCTATACGAATCCACGAACGGCCTTTGCAGCATAAGGTCGCCTTAGCGGCACGTCTGGTACTGCTCTGGGTGTTGTACGTCGGGTTAATGATCCTGGAAGCCAGAAACCCCGGCGCACTTCTGGATTTGGAGGATCCGTGCCACAGGGGACGGGTCATGCCTGCGAGGTGTACCAACTGGTGGTACGCCCAGGAATATCATAACGAGGCAAACGGGATCAGGGGGCCGGAGTTTGAGTGGGGGGGGATCCGTGGCAGAGGGCCGATGTTATTCTTCACGCGACGCTCGGGCTGCAAAGTTTGGAGGCTTCGGTTATGTTTTGGCTAATGCTCGGTCGAGTGCTCGATCCAACGAAGAATAAGAAGACGAAGGGATTAGTGCAGGGGCCGTTTAGGAAGATGAGTGGGTATGTGTTTGGTATTCCCGGGACGCCGTCGCCGTCGTGGGCTTGGACCGCGGATCTGTCGGCGAGGTTTGCCTTCGCCTTATTCGTATGGCTGCCATTGCTGCTCATCAAGCTTTTCCTATCCCCGTTCGTATGTTGGTGTTGGGACCTGGTTTACCTTATTAAAATGGCCGACACCGTTTTTAAAAGCTCGAAGCTTGCGCAGCCGTACTTTGAGAAGCTGAGGGAGGAGGACAAGTTCGGGTTCGGGCAAATCGTTGCACTGGCGATGCTGCTGGCGATTCCGCTTACGGCGTTGGATGGATGGCAAGGTACGTATATACGGGTATTCTTCCCACAAGAAAATGACTGCTTAAGCCAATTGCTAACTTCCATTAAAGCTACTGTCACCAGAGAGAGCCGCCCGAACGGCACGGTGGAGGCTTCGTCTACCACCAGTTTCCAGGGGATTCCGCCGATTCGAAGCAGCAGCCCGCTAAGTCTGGGGATTAAGTAACTGTCAAGGCTGGGAATTATACCTAGTGGCAGGAACAGCAACGAGGAAGGGGAATGGTAAAGACGTAGCAACCGTTCTTCATCGGCCAGACTGTGGCTCTCCCGGCTCCAAGCCCCTTTAGTTGGCGTCGGCGGCATTATGAGGGCTCAAGCAGACGTCGCTGGATTCGAGGGCAGGTGGAAGGAGATTACGACCGACGTCAACACGATGGCGAGCAGCCTGATAAGGCAGGTGGAAGGAGATTACAAATGAACTGCGTGGCCCTCTTTAAAAACCGGACTGGAACCTAACCTTGGCCTTGCTGCACCCTGCGTCACGGCGGAGAAATGGAAGTTGCCGTGTCCACGTGGATCACCGTGTTAGGAGTTGTCACGCTGAGCCAAGGTCCGTAACCCGCGGTAAAGTTACTCGACCATTTCAACCATTATTTATGTTACGGTTGTATATTATTAGCATCTTGAGTGATTATTTAGGCATTCTCACTTCATCTTTTCGGTATGGGTGATGCCGGTACACGTCCGGCGGAAATTAACGTCTTCACGCTGAACTCGGCCTTGGGCCTCTCCACGTCGGCGGCGCTGACGGGCACGTCCCAGGGCGCGGTGAGGGCTTTCCTTCATAGGGTGCATCCTGTGTCCGTTTCGCTCGACCATGTGCTTGAAAAAAAAAAAAAAAAAAAAAAAAAAAAAAAAAAACCCCCCCCCCCCCCCCCCCCCCCCCCCNAAAAAAAACTCGGCCTCATTCGGCTCCGCCAGCTCGGCCGGGAGAGGCGATGGCTCTGAACCGGAGTTTGATTCGCTGTCGGACGGGATGTACACCTCAGACTCGTTGTCGTCCTCGAAGTTGCTGGGCTGGGCGCTGTTTTTGGCCAGCCCCTCCGGGCGCGCGTTGCTGTGCGCGTCGATTTCTAGCTCGGCCCGGAGGGGGGGTAGGGACGACGGGGTTAAACCGGCTGTCGAACTGGAAAAGACGCAGTTTGACAATGAAGTCACATGGGGGTGGTTTTTCAATCTTGCCCTTTGGGTCGAAGCTGTAGTTGACCCTGACATTGACCACTCGTTCCGTAAATGTACCAGGCAACAGTAAAACCTCTTCATCCTCTTGAAGGATCAGCTGCTTGCAACCGGGGCCGTTTGGAGGCCTGTTAAGTGCCGGCGGTTAAACCAACCCGTGTACCTCAACCTCAACGTGCGCGAAAATTGGACCTGAAAACAGCTGGTGGGGGATGACAGCTGGTCGGTGTGGGCGTTCGCCTCTTGTGTCGACACCATACCAGTGGATCCGGCCAATATGTTTACCATTACAGTTTTCCAATAAGCACGCGCTTTTATTCAGACAGTCGTACATCTCCTTTCGTATGAGGAGGGAAGGTTAAAGAGAGCCGTTGACAGAGTAGAAGGGGACAACACGGGCCTAGCCCGGCCGAGGTCGGCGAGCGCTCGCTACCCTTGTAGCGCACCCGTATATATAGAGCCAGAGAGTCTCCTACTCTCACCCCTTTCCTTTACTAGTAGTAGGGGACAGAGAAATAGATCAATCTATTAGGTTTACTGCAGGCACCTTTATTTTGCAATAACACACATGTCACTTTTATCGCAAGTCAGGAGCAGAGAGTGAAAAGACGATGCCTTGTAGAGTATTGAAACCGATAAGTGAAGATGAGGTCCGACAAGAAAAAAGTATTACAAACAATCACGACAAGCTGTCCTGTCCCCCGGCCTTCCTTCCCACAGACGGGCCCCCTTTGTAGAAAAAGATCAGGGGAAACTTAAAAGTAGATAAAATGAGCAAAAACGATGATGGCGGCATGCAGTCGTCAAGGCGTGAATAAAAAGGGTGAAGAAAGTAGTGGAATAGCCATCAGTCCGCCGGAAAAGAGAGAGAGAGAGAGAGAAAAAATGAAGGGAAGACGATCAGCATAAAGTCTTCCCGAAAACCAACCAAACGACGCCAAGTGAACAAAACCTGATGCCTGGGCCATGTGATCCCGGACACCCAGGATTTGGAAGAAAAATAGAAAAAGCATAAAAACTCCCCAACAGATTAAAGATCATGAAAGATCATTGCCACAAGAGCAATGGTATGCCAATTTTTTTTCTCCCCTCCTCCCTCATCCCTCATTCCCGCCCAAGAGGCCGATAGATACGAGGGATAATCATCCGGAGCGGTATATCAAAAGAGGAGGTAAGGCACATCATGCAGTCCGGTTCGACTGGCGAGGAATGGCACTTTCGTCAACGTCGGGCTTGATGTCGTTGGGGTTCTTGGGGTCGAACCAGGCGGTAGCTCGAAAGTCGCCGTGCAGAGCCCCGATGGTGACCCAGACGTGCTTCTGCATCCCGGGAGGGGCGCCTGGCGACGGCTGGGCCCTCTCGGTCATGCGGTGACCCTTCCAGCGCAGGCGGCCCTGGGGGGACCGGTCTCCGGAGCCGACGCCGCCGCCGGCGATCCACTCGCGGACGACGGAGCGCATGAACTCGATCTTGCGGCGAAAGTCGTTGGAGGCGGGGATGTCGCGCATCTCGGGCGCGATCTCGGGTCGGCGCCACGTCGGGTTGCCGGCGCGGACCGTCTTGGCCGACGAGACGTTGAAGTTGAGCAGCGTCTGTAGCGGGTACGATAGCACCGTCCGCTCGTCGAGCGACGTCTCGTCCAGCACGCCCTCGGCGGCCAGCCTGCGCGCCGCCTCGACGGTGAGGTGCCAAAAGTGGCACCATGTGCCCGTCGCGTCCACCACGATCTTGGTGTGGTCGGGGAAGTTGAACTGGATGTGGCCGTCGCCAAAGAGCCAGCAGCCGACATCGCCGAACCGCTGGTAGAACATGACCACGTCCTTGACGTCGTCGGAAGCGTTGCCCACCGCCGCCGCCGACCGGGACGGCACCGGCAGCTCGGGGTCAAAGTCGCGGCTGTAGGTAAGCATGTAGTTGGCGAACTTCTTCCACAGCACGATCCTCTCGCGCCTCCGGTGCTCCCAGATGTTCTTGCCGTACGTCATCTTGGGCGCTTCGCCGTCGCCCGTGGGCTCGACCCGGAAGCTTTCGGGGCTCACGTTGAGGGTGGAGAAGCCCTGCTCCCCGTTGTGCTCGTAAAAGGGTATGCTCCTGGTCATGGGCACAGCCTGGAGCCCGTCAGGGTAGGACGGGTCCCTCCGGTGGATGTAGTGGTACTCGCCGTCGTGGACAAGGAAGCAGGTGGGCGGGATGATCTCGGTTCTGTCGCCATTGTCGACGGGCATCTGACGGAGAATGCATCCGATGCCGCCGTCACTGAGGACGTATCCCAGACCGAACTTATTGGTGTAGTCGACCCATTTGACCACAATCTGCGGCGTGGCTGGCGGCTTCTCCTTGGTGGACACGAACGCTGTCGTCCGCGAGTTCAGCGCCCGCTCGAGCTCGGCCTGGAGCTTGCGCAGCCGCTCGAGAACGACGTCTGGCTTCATGCTCGGAACCGTCTCGACGGGCTCCGAGGGGCTGAAGATGCTCGTCGTCTTGGCCGCTGCTGCAGCCAGGGTGCCGCCTGAGATCGTCGCTATGCCTTCGCGCCGGGGTGCCGTCGTCTGCGGACGGGTCGGGTTGCTAGCCGCCCTGCGCAGCGAAGGCTCCGTCCTGCTGGTCGGGAGCTGTGTCCTTGCTGGACGTGTCCTCACAGTCCCTGCCTGCTCCCGGGCCTCCACAGATCTGGCGCTTTGAGATCGAGACAGCGTCATTTGTCCAAGCCTGTCCGTGAGCGTCGCCGTCGCAGCGGCCGCCTCCTCTGCTTCCCTCTTCGCTCTGCTGCGGGCGGCAGCCGATTGCCTTGCGGGGGCATCCTGAGCCTCCTGCATGATCACGGGAGCAGTGGCAGCCTTGCCCGGCTTGTTTTGAGCCCTCTGCTGTGCCGCAAAGCTCTGGGGAGGGCCCCCGCGAGCCACGGTCGCGCCCGTTATCGGGTTGCGTGCCAGGGGGCTGATATCGTCTAGTGGCGGCGAGGTAGAGGTCGGTGGCGGCAAGAACTTGTGCTTCAGCCGACCCTCCTTCGCAGCCTCCTCGAATGGCCTGTAGACAATACCTTCGGCCAGGGGGATGATGGGCGTCAGCCCAGCCTGCTCCTCGCCCGCCATTTCCTTCCAGATCGGGCGGTGGACACGCTGCGTTTCGCACAAGGGCCCAACCTCGCAGGCGTTGCACATTTCCTTCAGGTTCCGCAGGTTCTCAGCCTCCTCGGCCGCGGTCCTGGGGAAGTTGTAGAAGCGCTCCTGCTCGGGAGGGTATTCCCGAAGCCTCGGGCTCATGTCCTCGGGAAGCGGCATGTAGCCACAGCGAAAGAAGGGGTGCTGGACAATCTGGTCCGGATCCGGTCTCCTGTCGGCTTCCCGCAGCATGTCGGCCACAAGGTTCTTAGCCTCCTGGCTGATGATCTTGCTCGAGGTCTCCCTGCTCGGCCACTCGTAGTCCCGGTCGCGGGCGCGGCGGTAGATCTCGTCGGTGGTCGTCGACTGGAAGGGCGGCTTGGAGGTGAGCATGGCAAAGACGATGACTCCCAGGCTCCAGATGTCGACGTTATGATCGTGGCCCTTGCGTCCTTTCTCCAGGATCTCGGGGGCGATGTAGTTGGGGGTGCCACACAGGGTGGTACGGCGGATGGTCTGCATGTCCCTGCCGGTAACCAGGAGAGCGGCGAGACCAAAGTCGCCGATCTTGGCATTCATCTGCTTGTCGAGGAAGATGTTGCCCATCTTGAGGTCGCGGTGGATGATGCCCTTGGAGTGCATGTACTTGATGGCGCCCGCGATCTGGACCGAGTAGAAGCGAACCTCGGCCTCGGTCACGCCCTTGCGGCGCTTAACCATGTCCATCAGCGAGCCGTTGGGGCACAGCTCGAGGACGAGGTATGTGCTGGTCTCGAAGGAAAAGGCACGGTGGAACTGCACGATGTTCTGGTGCCTCATCTTGGAGTGGATCTGCAGCTCCGTCTGAAACTTCTGCTCCATCTTGCGTGGCATCTCGCTCTTGACAATCTTGAGCGCGTACCGCTTGCGCGTGCCGGCGGGCTGGCCCTCGTAGCAGACAGCGAAGCCGCCCTTCCCGAGCAGCTTGCCGACCTGGTAGACCATGCCGTCTCTGCACTCGGCGCTCGGCGGCTCCGTGACGTGCGGCGGAGGCGGTGGTGGGTGCTCCTTCTCCTTGTTGGCCTTGAGCTGGGCCGTGGCCTTGTTCTTGACATCGTTCGCCCTCTGCGGGCGCTGGGCATTAGCGTCCCGCGGGGACAGCGCCTCCATATCGACGCCTTTTACTACCATCTTTCTCGGCGGACCATAAACACCGATTACTCGGCAGCAGGGATGGTGGTGGCGGGCGGGCGAGAAAGATCCGACAGGGATCTGGTGGTGTCGAAGTCCCAGGTTCCAGTTAGGTCGTAAGGTCGGTATCAAGCTAAGCGGTCTGGTAAGACGTCGTGGTTGGCTGTGTCCGTGTTCTGGATATTTGTAAAGTATCAAAACATTAGCATTGTTGAGCGAATGACAATTGTCCCAGCTCCATGAACTGTTGTTGCCAGGCTGGGAGCATGGGTGAGGGTGCATCCTCCAAGAGTGCAGACAAAGGTGGGCAGATTCTTACCCAGGACAGAGGTACCAACCAAGCGAGAGGAAAAAAGGAAGGAAAAAAAAAAAAAAGATATACTCGCTCGCTATGTGTCACACGCGACCCCAGCTCGGCGATTGGGGAAAGAGAAAAGAAAGAAAAATTAAAAAACAGCTTTGTCGCATGAGCTCTCGCGTATCGTTTGCGAAGGCAGCTCTTTTCTGGTGAATTTGGAGGCTGGGCCAAAGTGCCCGTCGCGTGTTTTTGGCATGGGTTTCCGTGTTTGGAGCCACTGGCCAGGTGTTGGCGCAGCAACCTGTCATGCAGCCGAGCTGTCGCTGCTTGAACTTGGCCGCCCAACCGAAATCAAATCGCCGTCTACGGCGCTGATTAGAACCCTCGTCTACCACGCTTGTCTTGTAGATCTACTCTTCTGTTTTCTGTATCCTTTCTTATTTTCCTCATCCTTTGCCATCTCGTGTTTTTTATTCGTCGTGCAGTTCATACGGACTGTCGACTTTCGTGTGACCGCCTCGAGCTGGGGCAGTTCGTGACCCACTCCTGCTGGCCCATTTGCCCCGCCATTTCAATTTCTGGTGCTTGCAAAACTTGGAGCTAGCTCTGCTTGCTTCTGTGCATCGTCAGCCAATAAATCCACCACCAGCCTCGAGCTTCCCAGGTCGCTCTTGTGACTCCAAGGGGCCTGAGAGCATTGATATTGAGAAAGGTACAGAATAAAAGGCTGGCTGCTCTTTTATCCGAGGTCCCTAATAAAACAAAACCACTGCATGATGTCCAAGTATATTGGCAGGCTCAAAACGGGTCAACTCACGCGCCTATCTGAGCATCAGCACCTGCCATCCGGTGTAAAAAGCACGGAAGCTATCTTGTCCAGCACCCCCTCGGCACCACCGGGATCAGTTCTGGATCCGTATCGGACCCGGCATGCGGCTTCCAGCGCCGGGTTGCGTGTGCCTGGTGGATCAGCACTAGCATGTCAGCCCAATGGAGGCGGGGAGTCATGAAATCCTGCCTAAGCAAAACACGCTGGGCCCAGTAAGATTCTCAAAGAACAGACCGACGACTTGAATTGATCCTTGGCTGCTCAGAAGATCAGCCCAGCTGTAGATGATGGTTGGTTGCCTTGGTTGCTCATAGATCTCTCCACACTCGGCGAGAAATCCCGCGTGTGTGCGCCACTGCGGCGGTTGCGTGGGTGCCAAGATTTCGCGGCCAAGAAATCAACGGTCCCGCGCCGCCAAACAAACCGCAACCCCTTGGCACCCCCGTCCACGCCGGCCCGGGCTCCTCGGTGTCGTCGCCCACGGACCATGGTCGCCCTTCCTTTGTTCAAGCTCGGTGCGCTCTTTCTCAGGCACGTCTCAAAATATGGCGCCGTAAGTTCCATTTCTTCACCATGGCTCTGCCGCCGCCGCCGCCTCCGCCTTCTCTTGCTGACCGCGCCCCGCCTCGCCGCAGAACCAGATAAAGATCCAGGCACACGACCACCCGAGGTTCCGGTCCTTCGCCGCGCGATATGGCCAGGTGATACACCAGCTGAACATGCGGCTCTCGGTCGCAAGCCTGAGGGACGTCGCGGCCGAGATCAAGGCCAAGGAGCTGGCCGAGACCCCCACCGTCAAGACCAAGGAGCAGACGGAGAAGGAGGAGAGGGCCAAGGCCAAGGCGGCGGCGGCGGGGCCCGCCAGCCGCTTCAGGAGCGTGTGGAAGCGCAAGTTCAGGCCGCTGCCCGAGGCAAAGGCCGTCGACCTGTTCGCCGACGTCATCGGCGACGCCTTCATCCTGCTCATCGCCAGCGCCCTCGTTATCTACGAGTACCACCGCGCCGCCCAGAAGCCCGACGCGAACCTCGAGAGGATACAGGAGCTCGACGGCCAGCTTGAGGAGCTGCGCAGGCGTGAGGAGGAACTCGAGCGGCAGGAGCGCATGCAGGCCAGCAGGATACTTGCACTGGAGGAGGCGCTGCGGAATTACAAGGACCCCAAAACGAAGCTGCCTTTGCTTCCGTCCCCAGCACCACCAGAACCAGTGGTTACATCGGCAACATGACCTTGACCGGTTGTCTCGGCCCGAGGGTTTGGAGCCATGTCCATATTTGTCGAATCTCGACTTTCCCCTTGCGTATATAGAAGCTGTACATTGTTTGCCGCTCCGTCTTAGGACCGCTCTAGATATATACGATCAAATACACACCCCTTCCTACTAGCCAGATAGATGGCCAGGCAGAACTTCTTCATTATGTGTTTTGTCGAACCCTCCCTTTGCAGGCCTGGAGAGCATCCGATTTACTACGATAAAAATAGGTGTGCCATGTAAGCCGAAATAGTCCCCTCCTAATCAAACCCCAAACGGGCAGGACCGGTGTGACGACTACCGCCGGGTTGCACTTGCCCATGTAGCAGCATAATATGTGCAGATTCATTCACAGTCCGATTCGACATGTAAACGGTTACCTTGACCTGACTTCCCGTAGCCAACGACCAGCAATCAGCTCCCCGGCACAAGCACCCGTCATGGCGGCCCTCTTCTCCTCCTCGCTTCGCCAGCGCAAAGAATGGGCGGCGGCCGTGCCCCTGCTGCATCGGTCGCAAAGCATGCAATGGAGAGGTGCGATGCAGCGAAACGCCCTGCCCACCCCAATTCTCCGAGCCCAGATTTGCGGCCTTGCCAAAGCACAGCTCACAGCTAACCCCTGAGCCCGGGACATATGACCTTCTTGCAGAGGCCACGCTCGACGCTTACGACGTTGCCATCCCTTACCCCGGGGCGCCCGGCCGGGGGGAGGACGTCTTCTACTTTATGCTGCTGTCGCCTGGCGATGCCGGCGATGCTGATACCGAGAGCAGACTGTGTCGCCTCTACAGCCTCGGCGTCCACGTCGGTGTTGTTTTCCTCGACCAGGGCGAGGGCTCCAACGGCCTGACCGAGTTCCAGATAAGGTTCTTTCTTTGTGCTGCCCGTGCTCGGTGCCCTTTCTTTTTTTCTTTTGCTGCTGTGGACTCGCTTCTGACCTCGAATATGTGGACGTAGGAACATGCACAACAGGCCCGAAATGCTGATCATTCCCGTCAGCACGCCTGAGGGACTGCCCGAGACTATGGCGGCATTCACCCAACGCCTCTCACAGCCGCCTCCACGAACTACCAGACTGTGGGCGGTGAAGGCGCTCCTGCCATTTTGCTCCATCAGGCCGCCCCTTCAGCAGCACAGCGTCAACGTTCTGAGTGTATGCTCTATCCTGGTGCTTCATGCTTTTGGACCAAGCCGGCTCCGAATACTAAAAAACATATGCTGTACAGGACACCTGCCCTTCGTTCAGGGGTTTGCTCGAGATCATGTCTTGCAAAGAAGGTCAAGACAGCATTCGCAGCTACATTGGCGACGAAGAAGCTACGGCTTTGATTCGGTTCTTTTCCGAGGAGATTTCACTATAGGTAGTTTCAAAGGGTCGGATTGCCTATTTTAGGTGGATAAAGTAGCTGAAATGCTCGACATGTATGTATATGGGACAGCGGCTGCCTCGCTCCTGCCGTTTCCGCGCGGCACAGGCCTTGTATCTCATGATCGTGCTTGCTGAAGATATCGAATAGCGGAAAGCCAAGTTGGTGTAACGGTTATGAGGATGGGTCGAGTCGACACCGGGAGCCTACCTGTACTCCGTTACGTTAGCCGCTTGGGTTGCCGGTTCGAGCCCCGGTTAGGTTTAACGTCGGATTTTCCAGCCGACTCGGAATAAACATCCCCGTTTGGGAGGTTTCGTAGCTGTCGCCCCGAAGCGACAGTGAGCTTTTTGCGTCTTGATGCGTTATTTTATTAAATGAAAACAAATACCTACGGATGTGCCAACATCGTCACTGACCCCCGTTTCCTTGACAAACGGGCCAATTCGGGACGCAATTCAACCACAAAGTGAGCAATTTGGCATGGACATGATCCAGGCCCAAATAGTAGCAGATTTTCCAGTGGATAGCGGTGATAGTCGTGGTGGCTGACCCTAATTGCCCTGCCGAGCTTGCCTCGTCCGTTCCTCGATGTCTCTTCCATAGCCAGTGACGTCAGGCCATGTTGGACGCAGGAACCGAGTGCCCTGTGGATCATGCTTGCCGCTGTAAGCCGGGCTGCAGCGAGCTCAAGCTGTACCATGAAGCGGCTATGCTGCTGCAGCGCCCCGCCATTCATTGCTGTGCCCGCCCACCCGTGCCTTCCCCACCAATACCCAGCAGCCTATGACGTAACCTCACGGCCCGCCGTGCTCTCAAGGGAGAGCAATGACGATCATCCGACCTTGGACAGGCTGAAAGGCTGTTTGCATTGGCCAATCTTGAAGGTGCGGTGACTAACAGTGTTGCCGGTCTCCAGGGAAGGTCGTACGTAAACCTCTCCTTCCTTTTGCTTCCACGTGAATCCCGTCTTTTTAAAAACAGCTTCCATTCCCCGCCTTCAACCTTTCGTAGTCGATTCTCACAGAGCTCTTCCATCTTCAAACCAAATCCACCAACTATCCACCAACTACAACAACGATTCTCCTGCTCATCACAAACACCACGATCACGGCAAGCCCGGCATCATCTGCGACAAATCAGCGACTTTAGAGTTTCACAGTATCTAGCAATAGCAGACCCGAGCTGCCCCGCCACCTACCTCCCCGCGCCGAAACGACGAGCAGCCAGGCCGCCGTCACTCAATCTACAGACACACATCAACCAACCCACACGACCACCCAATCACAGTCACAATGGCCAAGGGCGAGGCTCCCACTGCCAAGGTCCACTTCAAGGGCAACGAGGACGACTTTGTCGTGTTTGTGGACGACGTCGAGGACTTCAAGAAGTGGCAGACGGACAAGTCGGTCCCCCTGGCCAACTTCGTCTCCAGCTTTAAGGTGTTTGTGACGCACAGGTAAGCGCCTCCTCCTCGCTCTTTCGCGGCCCCCACGCGTTTGGGCGGCTATGCTGGTCGATCGGGTCATCCATTGGCTTTGCATGGTCGCCTGCTGCGCCGCGGCGCTTGATGATACACGCGGCGCGGCAACAAAGTAGGAACCTACCTACTCACAAGTGTTGTTGTCCATTAGGCACGGTGCACAGGGAACATTGGACGGCGCGTCAAACGCAGTCATGGACAACGAGTTCGGCACCCACGTCGACGAGGACGTCATCAAGCAGATTCTCGAGAAGGGAACGCTGCAGGAGTCTGAGTTTGCCGAGCGTCAAGGTCGTAAGAATGACGCCAACGGCCCCTACATCGCTTAGAGGGCTGGGCGCAGCCAGAACAGGAACTACTGGAGGATTAGAGAGGGTAGGCGTCGTGATATCCGGGCCCGCAGGCGTTTCTGCGTAAACAGGAGATGGGGTGTGCGGGTTTGATTGGCATCCACGTGGCTGGTTGGACCGGCTGTGGTTCAGTGAGGGGATGGGTTTTTGGCGAGAGGATGCACCAATTGATGGGACACGAATAGCCCATCCGGCCACTAGGTAGCCAGCCAACGGTCAATCAAGCGATGATTATCGAAATATTCCCGTGCGCCTTGTCGCGCATCACCATGTGCGTGTTGTGTTGATGGTTGTAGGAGTGATAGACGAAACAGAACGCAGTGAGTGCGAGGGCTGTGTTTATGCGTTTGCTTCTGGAGCCCTCCGTTTCCACCAAGCAAAAGAAACAAGGCGAAAACGAGGGCAAAATGCGGAGGAAAGCATGAAGGTGGCCAAATCCACGGCGCTCGCCTGATCGTCTTGCAATGAATAAGGTTTTTACTTCTTCCAGTCTTTCCGTCCATCAGTCGATGGAAGGTCATCCATCTGGGGATGGATGATGGCACGATTCGATCCCGCCCCAAGACCCCACTGTTCATCCGGTAAAGGCGGCTGGCGCCCTCACTGCAACACATCCATTTGAACTAGCCCCCATCTGGCCTGGGCCGGGCAAACATGGTCGACCCACGACCTTTCGTTTCGGGATGGTTTCGGTTCGTCCTGTTGCCGTCCCCAATTGCGCAGCAGTCGGTCCGCCGCACGATCATCCCCAGCGGCTAGGCTGATTTGGGGGCTTGTGCGGCTGAGGGAGGGCGCGACGGACGGGATGAAAGGCTGGGTAAGATGCCCAAGTCAAAACCGACTACGAGCGATGCAAACATGTCGACGGGCTCGTTTTTTTTTTCTTTTCTTTTTTTTTTTCTTGAGGCTCTGGCTACCGGTGTATCATGTAGATGCAATCGTCGAGCCAGTAGTCCCTTCCATCCTTCATTTCCTTCCCTCTCACTCACACGACACAGGCAAAGGACAAGACACGTGGGCAGGGTGGAGGGCGGAGTACCTAGCATTTTTGGATCGGCGAAGGGGGAGGGGAGCCGCACGCAGGGCCGGGACTGTCCACATCCGTGTTTCTCCATGGACGCCAAAGTGTCACGCCATTTGTGTGGGTGGTGCTTAATGCGGAAGGAAAGGTAGAGCAGGCTTGCTTTTCTCTTTTTTTTTTTTTTTTCTCTCTCTCTTTTCTTAAATTTTTATTTGCTTTGTTTCTCTTCTCGTGACCGAGTGGTTATTATTTTCTTCTTCTATTTCCTATCTGAGTACTTACTAGTTTTCATCTACGTAGAGGGTGGACGAGACAAGACGAGGAGATGAAAAATAGAGGAACGCCAGGAATAAACGACCGCTGTAGATGAGTGATCAAGTACTGCTGCATGTGATGAAGCGCTTGGCTCGGTCTCAAAAAGACGCCTCTTGCGTCTTGGGTCAAATGGCCTGGTCGTGTATTAAAAGAAAACAGAAAGAATAGCACTAAGATTAAGACACATTAGGTATCGTGGGAAAAAGGGAAATCTGGTGTGTTTTGGGGAACATGCTATTACAGGAGAGGGAGAGAGGATGCCAAAAAATACGTCCTTGTTTTTTTTGTCTCTTGCTTTGCCAACAATGCTTCCATCGAATGCATCTCTTGTCCGGCCACGAGCGCCCAATTTGCCAGCTCTTTTCAGACTTGGTGACTTGTGATTAAGAAAAATGCCCTGGAGGCAAAGGCCGTGCAAGAGACAGGGAAAGGAAGGGGTAGACAGGTAGGCAACCAAAGGGAACCGTTTCTGTAGCCTCTCCGCTTCCTCTCCAGTGCCAGCCCAGGCCTGCCGCCTTTCAAAAAAAAAAAATCAAAAAAAAAAAATTCCATCAACCCCCTTGCTCCTCCTTGTTTTCTTTTTTCTTCTTGTTTTTTTGCTCCTTCCTTTCTTCTTCTTCTTCTTTCTCCTTGGCCCGCTCCAAAATGTTGCCATGAAAATAAAAGACAACAAATAGACGACGTGAACGACGATAATAATAAGGGGAAACTCTGAGTGGCGAAAGAAAAGGATGGGACAGGGGTGGAGAGAAAAAAAAAAAGGAGAATAAGGACATTGTGACGCGCCGGAAATCATGCAAAGCCCGAACCGAACCGAACCAGAAAAAAAAAACTCCTGTTGCGCCCCTTGAAGGCCGCTCCTTCGCCCCTTCGATGAAAAAACACACGCCACTGTTCTCAAATCTCCAAGCAGTTCAAAAAACCGCATCTTCTCATATAGCAGCCACTTGTTGTTGACAAAAGAAAGACTCGTTTCGCGACCTGTGCTCGATGTTCGTGATTTTCGTGTCGTTGGTCCTAGCATCGGGTGGGAGCGTCGCGGCCGACTCGAGTAGACCATCATATTATTTTTCCTCTTGGGCGTTCGGACGTCGAGATATTAAAGGGTCGTGATGGCTAGCGGTCGTCGTTGGCGTCCCAGGCGCAGGGCAACGCCGACTGCCAATCGTCCGTTGGTCGATCGATCCGAGTTTGAGACTGGCGATTCTCCCCACCGAAGCACCAAGAGGAAAGCAGGGTATCCATTCTGAGTGGAATTGAATGTCTTTCTTGAGTAGTAGTAATAGTTGTAACAAATGCGGTAGGGGTATATACGTAGACAAACACCTCCTCCCCGTGGTCCTTTGTTGCCGCCATTGACCCCCGCGGACTGGAGAGAGAAAGCCGATGCTGATGTTCAGATGACGATAATGAAATGCTGTCGATGATAGAGTGATGTGTGTAAAATATCGATGGGGAGGCGTTGGAGCAAGCCCCAAGAGCCCCGAGAACCCAGGTTAAACCCGGGAGGCACCGCCGCGGCCGCGCTGGGGAAGAGTCCACGGCTTTGCGCAGATGATCTGTATATAAAGTATTGGTTAGCACCAATATCAGACTGAAGAGGTAGGCATATGCCGGGAAATGGGGCCGTCTCACCTCTCCCTCGCTGTACGCCCAGAAGTAGACGACCATGCCGATGAGGTAGTAGAGGGCGGCGTTGGTGCCCTGGTAGAGCAGGGCCGCGGCAAGGGCAGCCCCAGGGAGAATGGCCAGCCTGAGCTCGATGCTCCTGTGCATCGAGGAGCCGGCGATGAAGCCGGCGGGCCATTCCCAGGCCAGCATGATTAAGCCCAGGACCAGGTTGATCGTTTGCAACGATGGTATGGGACGGACGGCGCCGTCGAGATTGGTCGTTATGAAATCCCAAAAGATCTTTGGCCAGAAGTAGGCCTCGATGGCAGCCGCGACCTGGTCTGAATTGGTTGCAAGAGATTTGCTTGGTTAGCTGAGCTCGTCATGAGCACCACCCAGGACGGCGGACCGCCGGCCAGAAATGCAACTCACAAGCTGCGGCGCTCAGGACAATGAGCCTGGCCCAGTGGTTCTTGATAAGCCTTCCCATCCTGCTCTAAAAGTCGGTTCGTCGTGTCGTCGGTAGATTCGCTTGCAATGCTTCGCAGATAATGCCGGTGCAAATAAAGACAAGAAAAGTCCCAGTCTCTTTCTTTTCCCAATCCCCGAATCTCAGCCCCTTCGGAAGGTCGTCGTCGTCGTTGTCGTCGTCGTCTGATTGCTCGGCAACACGGATGCGGGGGAGGGAGGCGGCGGACACAAAACAATAAAATCAAGAAAGAAGCAAACCAAGAATAAGGACTAATATCAAAAAGACAATA
Organism: Magnaporthiopsis rhizophila; assembly: GCA_003049465.1. Classification (NCBI taxonomy): domain Eukaryota; kingdom Fungi; phylum Ascomycota; class Sordariomycetes; order Magnaporthales; family Magnaporthaceae; genus Magnaporthiopsis; species Magnaporthiopsis rhizophila. Next base: position 223,788 of record PYSS01000023.1, read on the forward strand.
ATACAAAAGAATGGCTAGAAGAGGACTAGAAGAGAAGGTGGCAAAACAGGTATCCGGACCTGCGGTGGGGGTTGAGAATGGAATCGACCGGCCGATATGAAAGAGGGCTATCGACAGGCAAAGGCACCAGTGCTGGCAGTCTGACGAAGGCAAGAAGGGAAGGTGAGGAGAGGAGGGTAAAGAAAAGAAGAATAAAAAGGGCCAAGAGGAGATAGAAGAAGGATGGGAACGGAGCGGGTCCTCGTGGGACTATATCGCGGGTATGGGTAGCAGGGTCCACGTCGTTGGGTCTTGCCCCCCTAAAGGGCAAGGACCCCAGGTGGCGGCCGGTGCGTCGAGCTGGTGTATCAGACAAGGCTGCAGCAGCCGATGGCCCCGTATCGGACTGTTCTGGGGAGGGCGCGGCTGGGCAGCGGCTTCGTTTGCGATCCACGTCCTAGTGATCTGATCTATGATGACAGCGGGCATCCGAGCGGCATAACCGGACGTGTGTGTGTCGAGAAAAAGAGGGCCGGGATAAACGGCTACGACCGGGGAGCGCTGTGGCGCTCGTGGGCGTCGCGCGGCTGTATGGGTGAGGTGGTTCTGAGGCGGCGATATCAGGGATAGGCCGACTCCGCATTGAGAGTCAAGTTTGAGGATCAGACAGCAGATCCAGTAGGCCGAGTGTTGAGGCAGTAGGGGGTATTTTAGCAATGTAGGAGGTGCGTGCCTGATCGTCAAACAAGCGGGACAGGATGCGAGTTTAAGAAGTGGCATGGGGTGGCCCACCAGCGGGAGGGGTGCAGCTCAGCAGGCGGCGGGTGGGCGGCGGAGGAGGAGAGGGAGGGGCGTGGATGCATGCAGCCAAGCCTTGCATGCATACTTTGCGTGCGAATTGTCTACAGAGGTGACGGTGTAGGGGAGGGGTGTGGCAGTAGCCGCCCACCTCGTGCGAGAGATGCAGGTTCGGGAGTCCAAGGGCCTGGCAGACTGGGCCGAAGCTCCTCCCTGGGCCCAGGGTCTGACGAGCCAAGCCCGCGACCACCTTACTATTCGTCCATCACGCAGCAGCGGTCGCGAAGGAGCAGGCAACATCGTGACATGGTGTCGCCCATTCCCCAGATAGGCCGTCTTGTGAAGCGCTGTCGTTCTTGACCCCGCCGTGACGGGTGATGGGGAAATACGATGGCAGATGCGCTAGCGACACTAGCAGATGTGGCCTGTGACGATGCTATGCACTTGCATGATGGGAGTGGTGGACATGGGCAGGAAAGGGAAACAGGAGAGAGAGCACAGAAGAAAAAAAAAGAGCAAGGTGGGAACAGGGGCCCATGGCGAGAAGCATCCATCATGCCGCCGAGCCGAGTCGATATCCAGAAGCGAGAAGAGCCAAGCCAGCTGGGCGGTGGGCCACGTATTTCCCGCTGCGGACGGGCTGTTTTTCTCTCTCGCAATTGAGCCTGCAATTGATCGCTTTAGAAATTGAGGCGTGTCTGCTGAGCCTCTGAGGCTCTGGCCAGTCATCAGGGCCAACAAGGCCAGCAACTGGCTGTCGATTGTCCTGGGGGAATTGGAATTACTACGGCCATCAGTCGACCAGGCGACAAAGTGGGCGGGAAAAGAAAGGCAAAAATGGGGATGTGAGAGGGTGAGAGGGCCAGGCGTCGTCGTCGAGAATAGAGCAGACAACTTCAGCGGCCGGGGCCCCCAGCGGTTGAGATGGCGTGGGCGGTTAGAGAAGGGAGGCGGGCGAATCAGAGCAAAGGTACCCCCCTTGCAGTGGTGTCGCAAGGGAGGGCCCTATTTCCTAGTTGGGCGGCCCTCCGGCCAGTGGGAGATCCTTGTGACAGGGCCCCCTGGCTCGGTCGGTGGCCGGCATGCCCCTGGTCGGGACAATGACCCAAACCCAGACCAGCACAAGCACCAGCACTAGCAGCGCCAGCAGCTTTCCTATGTAAAGCCCGAAACGCCAGACCGTTGTCTCGCTCGCTCTGGCGATGACGTCCAATCCAGACGCTTGGTTCGAATCGGCGGCTGAAGATCTGGCTGTTGGCCCCCAGGGTGGGTGGTGGGTGGTTTTGGCATTGTCGATCGGCCAAAAAAAGAGGCTCTCTCGATCCAAGCGCCAGGAATACCTGTGGCTGGAGTCTGAGTTTTCGTTGACAGCGGCATTTGGACGTTCTTCTCACCGTTCAGCCGACCAGCTACCCTGGTCAGGGAGTTTGAGGCTTTGATGGGCTCCAGCTGGTCAACAAGCAATGGCCTCGTTTCGGAATGTGAGCTTTATCGCTGAAAAGCTTGAGTGGGATTTGATGCCGGCTGGCGCCTTCCTCCTGGCTGGTCTTGTCTTCTGGGTAGCGGCAGGAGCACATGGCCAGCAACTAAGCGCTTGTACGCCGTGGCACAACGGGAATCTGCAGCTCGGAATTCCAACGAACTCTCCAGTCAGAGATACCGAGTGCTGACGAGCTGCTGAGCAAAAAACGATGGACGTCCTTTGCCACCAGCCTCTTCAGGATCTTCCAAGGCCAAGAGGGCCTGTCTCAGCCTCCACCGCGCTGACGCAGCAGCAGTGTTTGAGATTCCCGGCCTCAGTGTGGGGAATCTGCAGGGAAGCCCACTATGGGATTGGATACACCCAAGATTTGTTCATGGGCCAGGCTGGGGCCGGCCTGCCCGTGTTTGTCGGACAGCCACAGCGACAACAAAAAAAAAACAACGGGAGCGGCAGGCAAGACGGGCTGACGTCCAATTAATGCACCTGACGCCAGCCACATCGAGGCTACTGCACGGGATTTCGTACATTGCTATTGATGGATATAAGGAAAGCGCTCAGCACCCTGTTTCCATTACCGCCAGGAAGAGCCTAACGAACAACGTTAACCGCGCCACCCGCAGCAAGACGTAGGCGGCTCTAAACATGGGCATTAACTTGATTGCCAGTCTGTTACTCCGTCGAGCACAAAATTGATTGCCAGTCTGCTACTTTACACAGCAAGAAACAGCGAGAGAACGACTTGCCAAAACGCTGCAGCACCCACTTGCATGTGCGGCAGGGCCAAAAAGCGGCTTATGCTATAGTAAACTTGCTCCGATATGATGCATGCTCTGGCCCTGTTCGCCCTGAGACACGGCCCGGCCGCCTGCCTTTTGTTTTCCAAGCCATGCCACCCCGGCTGACAGCTTGTAAGCTTAAACTCTCTAAACTCCGACGACTGTGCGCCATGGTGACGCCCGCCCGCCGCCCGGTCTGAAGATGATGGGTGACGGCCGAGCATAATGGCTCGTTGATCGCCTGATGGTGGGTCTCATCCGGTCTTTCCGATCAGCTTTTTTTTCCCCCCTGACTCCATGTTTTGCGTGTGGGCCGTATTCTTTTTCTTTTCCTCGGGAACCATTCAAGCTGCAACGGCCGGGCAGTCTGATGTTGAGCAAGATCTGATCTATAGATGCAACTTAAAAGCTTGGACGGTATCTCCGCTGCTCTCTGTTATAGACGCGGATAGGAGATTTTGTCGTTTACTAGATACCTTCATCGCCAAATTGCAAAGAAATGCCTCTCGACTCGACGTGATGGCGGCTCCATAGACGATGTTTCACAGCGCCGGGATCATCTCCAGTCAAGGCCCACCGTCGTACGTAGGCCAAAAGACCAAAGAACCAAAAAAAAAAAAAAAAAAAAAAAAAAAAAACCCTTTTGCCAAACGGAACCCACCTAATCTGCTCAAACTTTGGAAGCAACTCCCGGGTGATCAACGCTTCACCCCTCCTGCAATGGATCCTGTTCTTCTCGTCCCAAAGTTACATAAACATAAGTCTAGCCGAAGGGAAAGTGGAAGGGTGATCTAACAAAACGATGGTGCACACAAGAAACAAAGGTGAGAACCGAGAATAGGGGGCTGCGAACATGGGAATGTCGCAAGAATCCCATCCCGAAGGAGGATGCGAAAGTTCGTCGCAACAAAGTTGTGGCTTGGTAAAACGTCGGCTCGGTTGAGTGAGTTGAGTTTGAGTGAGCAGCAAAAGCCCAGACGCCCTCTTCACTGTCTCACATGTTTCGGGCGTGGGGCTTGGCATGAAAGAAGCTAAGCAACGGCCGAGATATGGGTGGTCCGGATGAAGATTGCCCCGGGCGCTCCAAGCGTTCGTTCCCTTTCTTCTGTGCGACCGTCTAGGTAGGGTTTGAGCATGATAGATTGCCTAGACGTGACATACCATGGAAAGTTGTCCCGCCTGTTTTTTTTTTTTCTCTCTTTATCAAATCGTCCGCCGTCACCCCTCCACACACATCATGCACACACCCCCGTTGCTCGTATCTTTGGGACCCAGCTAACGATACTAGCCAACCCGCGTGCTGGCGTGCTGGTGTTTTTTTTGTGGAGCGCATATGCACATCTTGGAAATCTCGCGGGCCTGCAGACCTCGCCGGGCGGCTGGAGGGTCGTCGTGATTGGCCGTGGGACGTTCCGATAGCGTCGTCGTGCCTGTGCCTGCTTTTGGTTGCCCCGCCTGACGGGACGGCGTGCCGTCTGGTCTGGGGTCGCCAGCAGCATGGGAATGGACGGACGCATTGAAAATGGAACCGAACCACTCAACCTCCCCAACCCCAACCACCACAAAAGCGTTCCGTGATAGGGTGGTGCCACACGCATCTTCCATCTCTTCCTTGGAAGCTTTCTTTTTTAGATGCTGCAACCCTTGTTTGTCTGATTCGGCCGGTTGATTGGTTTGTCTGAATCTGGCACGCGGTCGAATCACACACTTTTTATTCCAATTGATTGCCAAGCTGGGCCGAGGGAGGAATTTCGGCTGCAAAATGCTCCGTGCGGCATTCAAATCTGGCAATTTTTGATCCACCGTTGGACCCGGCCAGCCAAGCAACGCCGTCACCATCACCATCACCACCATCAGCACCACCACCAGCCACCACCCAATCTTATCACATATACAAGCCGAGCTAGTAGCTCTCCCTCTTGCTCGAGCACACCGCTGGCAGCTCGGAAACCCTTGCCTCTCTTGGCCGTACTCAAGTCCAGAAAATAACCCATGTAGAAGGGATAAGCAGAAGTCACCTGCTGACGGCCCCCGACTTGTCGGCTGCCAAGCGAACCGATAATTCATTGCTTCCTCCGCACGACGGCACATGATGCGGATCCTACACGACTCGATCGCTGTGCCGTCGGCGAGCGACAAGGGAGAAAAAAGCCTCAAGCTCACCGCAAGGAAGGTGACTTGACGGTGCATTCGGGAAGCGGGAGTTGCGCTGTGTCTGTGCTGAGTCCGTCCGCGCCCACCGAGAGCAATGTCCGGATTTAGCTTTTTCCCCGCACTTGGGGGCTGTCTGGCGGCTGGCAATCCTATCCTATCTCGTTACCTTTCACCGACGTCCATTTCCTCTTTCCCGCCGTGGCTGACTGACTGGGGCCATGGCACGATGTGATGTTATCACCGACGAACTAAACTGCCAGTCCGTCGTCCGGCATGTGGGACACTCACTTCTCCCGCTAGGTAGTCCCCGCCCCAATCTTGACGGGATCCAATCTCACACCTTGACGAGGAGTGCGCGCGTCTCTAGCCTTTGGGTCCGGCTCTTACCTAAAAATACAATGCCTGACGCCACTCTCTCTGTCGAATGGGGCAGACGGAGGACGACGTGTGACCGAATGGCGGTGATTGCGGCTTTTCGCCAGCACACGTCCTCTGCTGCCGGATGCAAGGAAGCCCGCCAGGCAAATGGGCGAGTGACGTTGTGTGATTTCACCCTTTTGAGAGGAGAGGGATTGACTCGGCCGGCGCTGTGATGCCCGTCGACATCAAATCACGCACGCATCTTCCAGGGGTCATCACAATCGACAGCGCGCAAGCCGTCCTTCTCGTTGGTCCGCCGTTTTCCCCCCGCCGCCGCCGCCGACGGGTTTTCTTTTTCTGCGCCGTGGCGCCCAATGGCCTCGCCGACCGTCCGCCACTGCGGCTAGCAGATGCCCGTTTACCTAGATGTTTACTCCTTTCACACACGCTGACAGCATGTCGTCATGCATTTTCCAGACTGGTATAGCTCGCGCTGCGTTGGCACGAGGAGGGAGAGACAAAAATAAAAACGACAAAAAAAGTGAACTCGAACACTGCAGCTGCATGCTCACACGCACGCCGGGTCATTCATGTCACTATCACACATTATCTTTGCTTGGCCTTCACCAAGTGGGGAAACGCCCAGACGCGCGCACGCACTTTCTGCTAGCCCCGTCTCCTCCGGGCTTGGCATGGACAGCCCAGCCCGACGCCTCCCGAATGCCCGCAGGTACGCATGTTCGTCCATGTCCAAGTTTTCGTTGCTTTTGTTACTTTTTCCTCTTTTTTCTTTACAAATCGCAGCCTTCTCATCCCCTAGCTCTCTCTTGTTCCGGCGCATGAGCCGACGACCGCACAAGTACCCTACCCCTACCCCCAAAAGAAATCCCGCCGTGCTTCTAATTTTGGGAGCCGAGGAGCTGCAGCTTGCGGTCTTGGCTTGCCGGTGATGTTGCCTTGGTTGGTAGGTCGGTGCTTGTGCGGCTGTTGGTTTGGTGGTGATGGGACAATACCAAGCAAAATGGCAATACGAAGAGCGAACAATACGGAGAAAACACCCGGGAGATGAGCGCAAGGAAGGGTGGTAAAGGAGAAAAAGAGAATCTGTTGAGCTGCAGAACGCACGCACATCCTCTGCGACCAACATCCAACCCAAACGCAGGAGTTGCCGCCAAGTCGTCCCGTCCCGCCAGAGCCTCAGCACCGACCGACCGACTGCGCCCATTTCCGACCTGACGCAGCGGTCCTGTAACCTGACTGCCCGTCTGGCTGCCCGAGCGGCAAAGGATGGCCGATGCTGCAGCGGCTACGTGCGTGCCCTCTTCTGCAAAGGCCTTGCGTAGCGCTGGGATCTTGTGTATGTGCATGCGCTCTTGTCGCAATGCCCCGTCCGGGCTTCGAGTTTCTGCAAGACGTCGGGCATGTGGCCAGGTGGGCGCGATTTTTCGTTCTTGCTATTGGGTGTTGTTGGGAGCCCTCCCTACTTTTACCTGTCCTATGTGCTCGCATCACCGTCGACTACTTCAAGGCGTCAGTGACCACAAAAGCATGAAATTTACAATTTGGCAGACCATCCAATACACGCGGCGAAAGCCAATCCTAAACCCGGACTTATCTCAGAGAATGCTTTGCTCATCCGCTTGGCTGGTATTTAATGCGAAAGCCTTCCGGCACTTTGGGTAATAACAGGGCGCTATCGGGATACCTAGACATGAAATGTCGAGGGCAATCAACCCCCGTCGCCCATGACAATGTGGAGAAAAGGCGAAAACAAAAAGAGACAAAACCGACGCAGCAACAGTAAACTAATAAAACATACGGGGGTATAAGCCTGTATCTCCTGCCCCTTGTCTATCGAAAACGGCGAGAAGACATGCCAACAGGAGTAATATAGCACCTGCAGAACTTCTGGAACGAAGAAAAATGTAGCAGTGTGGATATAGAAGAACAGTAGGGCGACCCGGGAGCCGCAATAAACTGGGAATGCTGTGTTATCCCAAGCGATGAAATCACCGGAAGAAGCCCCGGATTCCTTGAACCATCACCCCTCGATGGAGGCCCCCGACCTTGGTCCACCGGTGCCCCGACTTGACCGACGAGGACCTGTAACCTGTCGGCGCTCGGGGTAGCCCTGCCTGCTGCAGGTCCGCCTTTTCAGATCCGAAGACCAAGGAGTCTCGCCGAGAAAACCTGGATCGGGCAGAAGGCCGGCGGCTAAGCTGTATACTGCTCTTTGCTGAGGCAGGGCCCACCGGCGATCCCGACATCGCCTGGCTGCCAAAGTCCGAGAACCCAAACTTATCGACGGCTGAATCCGAAAAAGACATGACCGGTGCCATGGCTAGCTCTTCGTATTCGTCGGGGGACAGCTCCGAAGGCGGTATTGTCGTGACGCTGTTTGTTTCAATCGTGGCTGGGTAAGAAACGCGCCTCTCCTCCGAGCCGGCAAAAGCCCACACGGAGCTGACTGGGTCTGCGGTCGTCTTGAAGCTGGAGCCGATGGCCTCGTCGGGGCTGTTGGTCTTGGATATGCTCGCTACGCTGCCAGATCTCCTCGAGAAAGTACTAGCGATGCTGGCGACGCTCAATTTGCGCATCATGGATGATGCCCCACTCCGCACGAGGTGCTCGCCCCGTCCACGGACCGTAATTCCCGGGAAGGGCAAAACCTCTCGAGTCCAGACATCCGAAAGCAGCCCCTCGAGTCTCGCCCGTTCTGACCTCGATGGTGTTAGCAGGGACACTCGGTTCGGTGGCCCTAGTAGTGACAGTGACCTTTGCGGTCCATGCTTTGACGACCCCGATGAAGGCCCCGCCGTCTCCTTCTCCAGGCTCGTGTTTTTGAGCACCACTTGGCAAAGCGACGATTTGGGCCCCACGGTTGTGGCCCGGTGTATCGATATCCTTCGAGCTATTGTGCCTGTTGGAGCCGGACATATCAGTGGCGGCCCCGGACGGATCTCCCTCACCCAGAAGTGGAGGAACGAAAGATGCCGGCTTGAGGGCATACGAACCTGGCTTTCCAAATACGGTCCCTAAGCTCTTGATATTCAACGAGAGGGCACAGAATCCCATCGAATCAGCTGTGCGTGAGTCTTCACTGGCCGCCGAGTGCTCAAGACGACCGCGCCACTCCTGGCCCTCTTTCGGACTGCAGGCCGTCATGACGATCTCATACAACTCATAATCACACTCGAATACTAGCTTCCACGAGTGTGGTGCCGTGTGGCATTGTATCCCTAGCGGCATGTCAGTGTCTTGAATCGGACGGCCGGGATGTCCATGTCGGAACAGGATCTAGAGAATAGATAGCTCAAAGACATGTGATTGGCCGCACTCACCTCTGCCGTTGTCGGCATCTTCGACCTTGAGGTTTGCCAACTCTATGCAGAGAAGTATAGTGTATATCTGGTCGGCCCTGCTGGCCGCTGCGATACAGAGCCGGTCGCGATAGAGGAGGCATATCAGATACTGCCCGGTGACGGCATCTTTGGTTTGCCAGCAGACGTGGAGGACGCCGCAAAGCTGAATGTGTCCAAAAGAGCGGACGCGGTTTTTCGAAGCCGCATCGAGCCTCTTGAATGGCGACAGAAGGGCGTCAGCGTTGGAGGCCTAGCAGCGGCCGAATGTAGACCGCATCCTACTAGAGAGGCACATACCTGGTCTGGGAAGACAAGGCGGTCCTGAAGCAGCCAGGTTCTCGAGAGGGTAGTCTTCATTTGAGGGTCGTCCGTCGCCCGGTTGATTTCGCCCGTGGCTTCCCGGAGGCGAGCAAGAGCGCCCTCAATCACCATGTGTGAATGAGGGCAATCGAAAACGGGTGTGTGCTTGAGGAGCTCCGCGAAGAGCAAGGGGTATTTGCAAACGCGTTGGATTGGCTGGATCCAGGACACATCAGCAACTTTGCCCGGACTCCATGGAGAAAGCGCATAGCCGAGAAGCGCATAGCAAAGGATATCATACCTTGACGAGTAAGTCCCCAATGGTCAGAGACTTTTTGGAGGAGAAATCGTCATGGCTGTTCATTGGCCCGACGGACGCTGCGAGCGCTTCGAGTCCCCTTTGGTATTTCTCCCAGTCCGCAAGGGTCCGACGGGCAAGGTTAACGTCGTTCATCATGAGCTCGTATTTGGCCCCGTACTCCTCGTATATGAAGAACCGATTCATCTGGCGTTTGAGTAGGATGTGTTAGCAATTGATAGATGTGAAGCAACACCACACGGCACGGGCGACCATCAGCCGTTGAGAAAGATTTCCTACTTTGGTGATGAAGATCTTGGCTACCTCGGCAGCCACTTGAGATTCGACCATCATCTTAGGGGCCTCCTGTAGCCACGGATCCCCGTTGTTGTGCTCAGGGACGGGACCGAGGCTATTACGAGCCGCTGGAGGGGCCTCAGCCTGCGTGAATTCCGAATGCGGTACGGCCCGGTGCAGCTCACCGAGGAGCTCTTCGTGCAGCTCCACTATCTCCGTCATGTTTTGGTTTATGGATGATCGGAGTCCGGGGACCTGGGTTGGTAATGACGCCAGGATCGTCACATATACCTAGGTATAGACACGCTTAGCTTCAGCCATGGGCGGGTCTGAGGGTACCTCAGGGAGAAGAGCCGGTGCCTACATTCATCAGGAACCGCACATCTCTAATGTAGCCCTCCTCGGTGCTTATCAGCTCCTCCAAGATGCGGCGGCGCTGCATGGCACGCTCAGCAACAGCCGGGTCCATAGCTGCGGCTCTGCCTGGGTACTGGCTATCCTCTGATAGCCTCACCCCGGTGAGGGATGCTCTGCTGCTGCGGTCAGTCCGCGAGTGGGCCTTGGAAGAGACGACATTTGTAGCCAGCTTGGATCGGCCAAGGACGCTGAAGCTGGCGAGGCTGATACTGGGACTCTTCAAGGCGGTAATGAAGGCGAAAGACGAGTCTGACGATGAGTGTCGGCGGTGGCGGTTGTAGTTCGCGGGCTTTGTTACCTCGGCGTCGATCGAGAGGAACTGGGCCGCGGGATTGTCCGAGTCAAGGTTCCGGCGCCGCTGTTCTCCACGCTTGCGCAGAGTATTCATCCACTTGTGGAAAGGCTTTCGGGACTTATCGGCCAGCAAGCTCAGTTCGGGAACAGGAGGATGGCTTGGGGTCGGCTCAAGGGGCGTCAAGGGGGGTTCGGGGAGCTCGTCGGCGTCACAGGCGTCGACGCCGCTATTCAAAATAAGTCGCCAGGGGGCCGGGTTGTCTTGGATCTGCCGATCATTTTCGGGCTTTTCCTCGTACAAGTTGTCTCCCGAGGTGAGTAGCGCGCTGCCGTCCAGGGTGAGGTCCACATGAGAGGACGCAGGTGTGTAGAATTCAGCTGGCGCAACGGACGCAGGCGGACTGTTTGGTGGACTCGGCCGGCTGACGATGACCGACCCCGTGGACGGGGCCGGAGACTCTGGCAGGCGCTCGGGGTTCGCCAGGGCCATGGTGGTCGTGGTAGAGCTGGTGGTGTGGAAAAGAATGGAATGGCTCGAAAGGAGCGGCGGAATAAAGACCAAGAAACGAAAGATGCAAAACCCAAAGATCCATCCAAGGATTCCCTGCCTCCCGGTGCCCACAGGTGGCAGACTCAAAACATGATGGAAGAGTCAGGGCGGGCGGGGATAGGGCATGGCGGTATGTCGAGTTGAAGAGTCGGCGGACGTCGGAGAGGGAGAGGATATCTAGCAAGATGTACCTGTCGTTGCGCCGAGCCCAGGCCACAGCCGCAGCACCCTCGACAAGCCCGCAGAGGCAGACGGGACGATGGGAAGAAGGAGGCGGGGAGGGCGCATTGAAGGATTCTGCAGGATCCTCCCGATGCCCAGGCGGTCCTGTCGCGAGCCGACTGTCTGTGAAGCTGGCCGTTCCAACTTTTGGCTGGAGATGTTTCCTGCTGCGGGCGAAAGAAGCCGAATTGGGACGGGGCGGCCCCCTTATGGGGTTGGAGCGAGGTGGCAGCTATTCGTTGTTGCGAGCGTTGGGAAGGCACGATGGCCCGTTGCACGCGTCGGTGCATGCCCGCGCTCATGAGAGGAGGCATGACTCCACTACCGTTGCCACAAAATGCACTCAATACCAAGGCGAAGGGCCTGTGCTGCCCCTGACTTCTCCACGTCTGTCCCATGAGACGGTACGTGCCTTGGCCACTAGAGGGCATTCGGGCGCCCTCGCAAGGTCGCACGAAACCTTATATGGGACGGACGGGAGGTGGGCTGTGGGACAGAGCGATACTGGCGTCGATCGCTGGGCCCCTAGGTAATGCACCGGCTAGCTAGGCGACGCGAGCTCCAGCGGACTGGGGCTAGGAGCTACTTGGGACGTCGTGTGCCTGAAAATCTACGATGCTATACCTCTTCCTGCCGATGTATGCCCGCCAGTCTGGCTGACACCTTTGACTTGCCGACAGAGCCGGACACCTAAACAGCGGAACCAGACTTGCCTGTAATTCCGCGTCGCAACCGGACGAAGACGAAGTTGCGTTGCCAGGTGGCCAGTTCCAGCGGCGCCACTGTAAAGACAAAGGCACGGGCTGCCATGAATCGAGTCCCTGGTTGAGGAGAAGAGTGCCATCAGGGAATGGAGCAAGTCGGAGGACCCTGGGAGCCACAGGGCTGCAGGCCGTCCTGTCAGTTGAGGTCTCCACATGCCTCATGGCTCGGCTTCAGCCCTGGGACTAACTTGGTTAGCGTGCCGAAGAGCCGTCCAGGGATGCTCGCACTGGCCACTGACGTACCACCCCACCACAGCTTGAGCTCCCGTTGCGATGCGCCATCCAACCGCGACCTCCGCGCGTCAACACCTGCCTGGCGCCCGACCTCACAGCCGCTTCCTCCCGCCAAATATGGTAGTTGCTGCGCTCATCCCCAGGTAGACAACCTGCATTCCAACATGAGCAATCTGCACGCCCCAACAGTCCCGTCGGGGCCAACGACGGCGCCCGCAACCAACGGCCGCGCGGGGCATTTGACTATCGCGGAGCTGCAGCGCAAGAAGGACAAACTCGAGGCCGAACTCAAGGCCCTAGGGGGTGTTCTGGAATCGGTGCGTTTTTCCAGCCGTGGCCACCACCACAAGAACCTTGGGCTGACCATTGCGGGAGGAAACCAAACTGCAAACAGCACAATGTCGATATGAACACCAGCCTCCTGACGCCGGACGGGTTCCCCCGCGCCGACCTCGACGTCGCCCAGAGTTCGTGGTTTATCTTCACATTTCTCCACCGGGACGCTGCCTTGCTTTTGCAGAGTCCGGAGCGTATGCCAGACGGGATACGAAACCAAGTCGCAGGTGCTGACTTGATGGGGTGTGGTCACAATAGTACGGACAACCAGGGCACGGATCATCCACCTGCGAAACGATTACAAAGACCTCATGACTGTGATTGAGAAGCAGCTCCATGAGCACTTTGCCAGCCTTGACGAGGATGAGGCCGACGCCTCCTCCGCGACAGCTTTTGCGACGACCGAACAGCTCCCAGATTCGGCACCCGAGGTGCTCGACCCGCCTTTTGCCAAGGTCAACAGCGTCGTCGACGGCAGTCCCGCAAACGGGGCCGGCCTCAAGGTGGGAGATCTGATCCGCAACTTTGGCTACGTCAACCACGAAAACCACGACGGCCTCAAGAAAGTGGGCGAGTGCGTGCAGGGAAATGAGGGGGTAAGTTTCCACTGGCAGCGGCATGGGTGATGTGCTGGATCCTCCGACAAGCTTGTGTTTTCATTCGGCTGATATTATCCGCAGCAAAACGTGCTGGTCAAGGTTGCCAGAAGTAGTGGGCCCGGTCAAACCCAGGAGCTCCGGTTGACGTTAACCCCACGCCGGGATTGGGGAGGTAGAGGACTGTTGGGCTGCCACATCCTGCCGGTCTGAGGTCGGCCGCCCTGAGGAAGGAAGGGTATGTCGAAGTTATCACGACAGGAATGCTCAGCCCTGGAGCCGAGTCCGAATAAAGGCAAATAAATGCGTGTGGCCACATCTTGTGGGGCTGGGATCATGGTCAAGCGAGGTCGGCGCAAATCAGTCTATATCAAGACGAAGGGTCGCTTGACCTTAGTAGACAGCCGACAGCCAGGCGCCGGCAGGTTGGGCAGAGTGATTTGAGACATTCCAACCAATGAAGCACAAACGCCTTGATGAAGATTCAGGGATTTCCCGGGTCCTAATACCCAGGTGCATTTACACTCGTGTGCCTGAAACGACATGTGCACTGGTCGCGCCGTTTGTCCCTAGAGGTTGCATTGATTTGCTGAGCCCGCCCGTTTAGACCAAACTCTAACCTGCGGAGACTGAAAAATCTCGTATCCTGGGTCAGCCAAAAAGATTGTAGCAACCTGGGCTCACGTGCTGATACGTATCGAATATCAGTAATTTCAAACATGGAGGGACGGGAATTGAAGAAAATTATCCAACGGGTTGTTTTCGGGTGATAACATCGCTCGAAACCAATCTCATTGGTCAGGCCGCCAGGGCAGGGCCTAAAAACCAGACATGCTTGGCAGGCAGAAGCACGCAACCTGGTGGAAGCGGCGTGCAGTGACGAGATGAGCCACAGGAGCAAGTCACGTGCCAGCTGTAACCCCGCCACCTGCCCGACCAGCGAGTTTTTCGCCCATTAGGCTGCTGCCCGGGGGGCTGGGCCGTCTTTCGTGAAAACACAGGAGAATTTCTGCCGGCTTCTGCTCTTTCGCGAACATCCCACCTCTTTTGAAACCCCGAACGTCATCCTGCGAGCAAAAGGTACGTTGGGCCCCCATCTCAAGCACCTGACGGGCGCGGATTGATAACGTACTGCCTTTAAATGCTACCCACCCTCCCACGCATTTGATCCTTTCCCTCTTTTCCCTCGCATCCATCTATCGTTTTTTTTTTCTTGCCCGCCTCCTTCCTACCTTTCGTTGGCTTTCCACAGACACTGACCCTGGACGCGCGCCCATATTCACAGCGAGCGGCTTGAACATAGCTCTCAACCCTCTTTCAATCTCCACGTAGACACACGTAACCATGGCCGAGGCCCAGATTCCCACCTTCAAGCTGGTGCTGGTTGGCGATGGCGGTACTGGCAAGGCAAGTCAACTCGACAGACAACAACACCCGAAGCCCTCCGGAAAGCCGATTTCGTCCCCCTCGGCGATGGCGCTCTCCTCCGATGCATCGACCTCTCTCGACGGCCGCCGCGCTCCGCCGCCATAGCCTCTGATTTCTAACGTTGACGCCACTCCAGACCACGTTCGTCAAGCGCCATCTGACGGGCGAGTTCGAGAAGAAGTACATGGCCACTCTCGGTGTAGAGGTCCACCCCCTCGGCTTCGAGACGGTAGGTCTTCCGAAAACACATCCGGATTCCCCAGCATGTGCGCGAGCGGATGGACATGTTGATCTAACAACCCAAATAGAACTTCGGCAAGATCCAATTCGACGTGTGGGATACCGCCGGACAGGAGAAGTTCGGCGGTCTCCGTGACGGGTACTACATCAACGGCCAATGCGGTATCATCATGTTCGACGTCACCTCCCGCATCACCTACAAGAACGTCCCCAACTGGCACCGTAAGTACTTGATCCCGGTGCTAGCTGCAGTACTCGTGGCTGCCCGCCTACTCGGAAAATCTATCAGGGCTTTGGTAGGGGAAACGATGGACTGACGCGTGTCTACTCCCTTACTCCAGGTGATCTGGTCCGCGTCTGCGAGAACATCCCCATCGTTCTCTGCGGCAACAAGGTCGATGTCAAGGAGCGGAAGGTGAAGGCCAAGACCATCACCTTCCACCGCAAGAAGAATCTCCAGTACTACGACATTTCGGCCAAATCGAACTACAACTTCGAGAAGCCGTTCCTGTGGCTCGGCCGCAAGCTTGTCGGCAACCCCGCTCTGGTATGTCCCTTTTGTTTTGTTTTGTCCTAAACCCCTGTCTTTACGCAAGGGACATTTGATTGCTAATGCCACAATAGGAGTTCGTCGCCGCCCCCGCCCTGGCTCCCCCTACTGCCGTCGTCACCGATGAACTCAGGGCTCAGTACGATAAGGAGCTCCAGGAAGCGACGGCCGCTCCTCTGCCTGACGACGACGACGAAGACTTCTAGATTACTCGCTCCAGGCTGCTGTGGGCAGGGGATGGCAAAACTTTGACTGCCACGTCTTGATCCATCTCCGGCATGGACACCGACCGATGGGGCATGCACACTGAGCCAGCTGCCTTACGACGTGGGACGGATGGGATGGATGGAATGGTTATCTTCGGCACGGATGGGGAAGGCGGCGGCCCGGCTAGATGGAGACTGGAAGTGACGTCGACTGGCTGGTCTTCTTTTCTTTTCTCGTTTCCTCTTTCTTCTCTTCGCAACGCCTCCAGATCGATCGGCATGATAATCCCAGCATCGGCCCCCACGAACTCATGAAGCGGTGGTAGAACTTGGCGTCAGCTTGCTGCATAGACAGCTTCCAGGTAGACATAAAAACTGTCATTTCACAATCTTGATTGCTTTTTACAAGTTCCATGGCGGTGTTGATGTTTTTTTTTTGGTGGTGGGGCGGTGTGCGTGTTTATCCTCGGCTGGACGGGGGACTACCCTGTTGCCATGACATCAATGCGCGGTAACTGTATTTAGCCATGCTTTGTCAGCGGTTCGCCGAGCCTCACTCAAAGCTTGCCTCGAATGCTTCGACCACTTTAAACGTGTCTGGGTTCGGACGTTATTTTGGCACAGGGGTTGGAAGTGGAAGCGGGGGGCTTGCCGCCGACGTGTCAGCCAGCAGCGTTGTCCGACATCTGTCCCCCAGCCTCTTTTGGAACGGTCCAGGTCGTGGGGATCGATGGAGAGAGAGGAATTTGTCCGGTGTGGCGGTCAGGCCGTCAGTGGGTTTTATTCTGGTGGGCCAAGACCCGATCTAACATACAGTCCGATGAAGTGGCTTTCTGTGATATCCATCCATCCACACTTGGGCATCAAACTATTGACGCAGGTGTCCAAGGTGCCACTTAGGGGTAGGAGTAGGTACGTAGGTAGGTAGGTGGTAGGTGTCTTGGAATCGAATAGTGAGTTAGGCTGATACCCTAACCGGTGAACAGTGAACGGTGAAGTAAAAGAACCCAATATATGTGATACCACCAATGGATCGGGACTCAGGGCCATGCGGCCTCGATTCCCCAGAAGTGATGCCCGTTCGGCCCTAGGAGAAAGATAGAAAATACAGACATCATCAACCCTGGCTCGATTGGAGTCTGAACCAGGGGCTTGGTACCCATGGTTCCACGATTATGTGGAGAGCACGGAAGGCGGTGACGGTCGACTTGAGTGAACACGCTGTACCGCGTTGGACACCCAGCTAACTGCTCCCCCTGGAGCAGTACAGCATTCGAGGCGCAGGGGAAGATGAATTCCAGGGCTACGACGGCGGCGTGCTTTTTAGGGTGAGCACCAGGATCCCTTCATCCCTGGGTGCGTCAAGCGTCAGTCCAAGTGGCATTTGAAAAATCAGTCGTCAATTCCCCCAATGACGTCGACCGCCATCTTTATTTTTATTAGGAAACCCCCACTGAGGAGGAGATGATGCCTGCCTCCCCCAAAAGCTTAGGCCGTCAGTCGAGCCAGGGAGCAATTACGCGAAAAAGACAGGGCATCGCGTCGGCTGGAATTTTGACGACGCGTTGGGTGGCGGGCAGAAGATGGAGAATCATCGTCACACACATGGAACAGACGCCCGAGCAATCATGTGAGATGAAATTAGACGGGCGGTCTAGCACAGCCCAAGCTGGTAAAAAGCCACGGCGAACGTTGAGACAGCATCTCCTGTCTAATGCAAGCAAGACAGGCACCGCCGAGGCCTCGTTGGCCAAAAACGAAAAGGCGTGCAGCGTGCAATTTGGAGGAAGCTGCGGGCGAGCTGCAGCGACAGGGATGTGGCACTTTGACACGGGGCTCTTTGGCTGGCGGATCTGCATCGTCGACGATGGGATGGGACGACGCGAAACGCACTGGCAGGGTGGGCGTGCGTTGATGAGGGTCGTGCTTAAATGAAAAATCCGTGCCTGGATCGGCCGCCATTTGAGGTGAGAGAGGCGGTGGGCGGTGGGCGTTGGGCGTTTTTTTTTTTTAATTTTTTTTTAGGGGACGGCTGCGCTGTTCTGGATGCGCCCGGTACGTGTTCCTTGGCCCCCCAGCGCTGTACCTGACCTCAGCGCCTGGCCTTCCCAAACGGGCAGGGCAGAGAGGCTGGGGTAGCGAGTCGGGAGTTTCTGATTGGCGGAGCTACAGCCACCTTGGGCTTCGACGCGCATCAAATGCCACTGGAGGCGTGTTGTATACAAGGGTCTCGTGGGCGTGATGCGGGGAGCGGGTCCCCGTCATGCACACAAGTCGCGGTTTGAGAAGTTGGGTCCATCGGCTCTTCGCTGCCCATTAAACCTCGTCTCCCACCCTCCTACGAGAGCTAGAGCAAGAAGAAGAGGAAGAAAAAACGAAAGAAAGAAAACGCTTCTCTGGTCGCTCGTCTCTTCTACGCTCGCTATAATCGAGAGACGTGCGCCCCCCTGTTTACACTTGCTGCCTGTCTCTATACCAATCCTGCCTGGCTAGACCCTTCGTACACTCGTTTCGCCTCCTCGTCTAGCATGCTGTGTTGACCGCCCATCATGATGGAATCGGCCCGCATCCCCTCCCCCGACTCGTCCTTCGCGTCCGTCTTCCAGGACGCTCTACCATCAAACTCGGCCAGCCCAGCCGTGTCCCTCGCCGCGTCCCAGGAGCCGCCAATGGCTGCCGAACGCGCAGGTGCCGACATGCCGCGCCCGTCAGAGGCCCCTGAAGATACAGAGCGCCACCCCAAGGGCCGGAGGAAGCGGACAGCGTATGTGACCTAGACGTGCTGTGGCAGAGGCAGAACCATGTGCTTGCCATCCTGGCGGGATGTCGCTACGACGCGTCCAGCATCGACTGACCAAGCTTGCCTGCAGCGCCAAAGACAAGGCCATCCTCGAAGCCGCCTACAGCGCCGACCCCAAGCCCGACAAGACGGCGCGTCTTGAAATCGTGAAGCGCGTTACTCTTAACGAGAAGGAGGTGCAGGTAGGGAGCCTCCACGACGCCGGCGCAATCAATGGCAGTCCATTGTGGTCGTGTGCTGACTTTTTTGGTCCCCAAACAGATATGGTTTCAGAACCGCCGACAGAACGACCGCCGGAGATCGCGCCCACTCTCGCCGCAGGAAATTGCTGCTCTCCGCTATGGCGGCATGCAAATCCTGTCTTCCGATGCCGGCCCATTCGGCCAGCACAGCGACGTCGCCGCCGTCGCGTCGCCCCTGCAAGTCGTGTCGACCACCCCCATCGCGTCGCCGGACCTCGCGCCCTGGCTGCCCGAAAGATACCCATCTTCCACGGAGGCGCCACCACCGCCGCCGCCGCCGCCGCCGCCACGGTCGCCCACGAACCAGTCGCCGAACCCCATCGCGGCCATTGGCGCTCAAACACCCGCACCACGGCAGCAACCGCCAAACCACGCGGATTTGCTCAACAGCGCTTCTCGATTTACCCCTGGATCGGCCGCCAGCAACAGCTTCATGGCAGGCAGGTGGCATCCTGGCAGCGTCTTCTCTACGCCCGCATCGTCCTTCCGCCGCGCCTCGGGTGCCGACGACTCTTTCAAGTTTGAGCCGTTCGCGCCGTCTTCGTGCTCCTCGGCCGCGTCCGCCCCGATCCTGCCACCACCCCACTCGCGATCCAACTCGCAGGTCCGCCTGTCGCTCTCGCTCGAGGGCAAGGCATCGCTCGTCTCGGGCCTGAGGTCCCCGTCGCCACCTCGAAGCAGAAGCAGCCACAGCCTCTACAACCCCCACACCGAACCCATACCCATTTCGATCCCGTCCATCCGGCGCGACAGCCTCCACCGCAGCCTGAGCTCGCAGTCCATCACGCTGCCGCCCATCTCGACGCTGACTGATTCACTTTGCGGTGATGGCAACGGCAGCAGCAGCAGCGGGGTGGGGGTCGCGGCCGTCCCGCTGGCTGCTCCTGCCCCGCTTCCCCCTCGCCTAACCCGTGGCCGCTCGCGAGATGTTCACGCGTGGGAGTTCGCGGCAGACAGCGCCGAGGACCGCGAGGACGAGCTAACGCAGCAGGCGAGGCACGAGGCGAGCGGGTCGGCCATCGCCGCCATCAGCCTTTTGCGGACGACGTCGGCATCCGCCGTCGCTGCCGCCGCGGCCGGTGCGTCGCCTCCCGTCCTCCAGCCCAACGGCAGCAAGCGCAACGCGCCCGTACGGCCATCCTCTGGGTTTGACAGGACCGGCGCAAACGGCCAGCAGTACCCTTTCAAGAGGGCCAGACTGGATCGCTCGTCGAGCAGCGTGTCCCGGCTGCAGTCGTCGTCGTCGCGCCTCAACGTCGAGAGGCTGGTAGATGCGGAGGACGATGAGGACCAGCCGGAAGATGGCGGTGATGCCAAAAAGATGGAGGTGGCCACTCTCATTGCAACCAGCGGGCACGACTCCGACAAGGAGAACTGGAGCCCCGACGAGGACGGCTCGCCGGCCGTCAGCAGGAGTCAGTCTGCTGCTCCCGCCGGTGTGGTGGGTGGCCGGATACTGCCCCCGGTCATCTTTTCGGCCTCGTCCTCGCCGCGGCGGCATCTCCCGGCCTCGTTGCACGGGGGCAACGGGCGCCGTACCGGGTTCATGGATGAGCGCCGGGGCCCGTTGGGCGGTGGCCATCGGGCTTACACCGCGCCTGGCCAGCGGTCCAACAAGCGACGCGCGGGCAGGAATCCGGCGTCCATCAACATCTTTGAGGACGACGGCGAGGAGGTGGACAGCGACGGCGACAGCAGCGGCAAGGGCAGGTTCGGGCCGCGGCGCGAGGACGAGGTCGAGCGCTTCATGCGCGGCGAGGTGAGCCCGAGCAAGAAGGGCGACTTTGACTGCGTGGCCGGCCTCTTGTCACTCTCTCAGGGAAACTGGAGGTGACGGTAGCCTTTGGTTGTTCCTCGCCACTTCCATCGCCGTTGTTTGCTGCAGCGTCCGTTTGCACTGTGGAGACCTGGCCACAGTCGTGTTTGCCTGTCAGCCAGCCAGCCGTCTCTGCCCAATAATATTGGGTGGCGCCGTCGCCGCGGGCTTCCAAACGAAGTGATCCGTTTGGTTCAGAAGCCAGCCCCCGACGTCAAACAGCAGAAATATACTAGTGACGGCCCGAACCCCCCCTGCACCAGGGCGTCGTCGAGCCAATCAAGGCAAAGGGGGAAAAGTCAGCTGTTGTAATCCGCAGGACGGAGTTTGTGTACAACTATTGAAATGTGGTTATCATGAGCAGCCAAGGGGTAAAAACGCCCATGGTGATGATTTGGTTTGATCGGGATGATGGGTGGGGTGGGAGATTAACATGCTTTGTAACAGTAACGAGAGGATGAAAGGGGTTCATGTAAAGAAAGAGCTTGGTGTTTTTCTTGGGAGTGTGGGCTTGGGTTCGGGCTTGAGGAGGATGGGTAAGATAACAATATGCTATGAACTAATGCAATGCTAAATCTGATCCAACTGACGGGCCCCTTGCCCCTTGTGCCTGCCCCTTTCACCCTTTGCTCTGAAAGTCTACAGCGTGGCCTGCTTGTTGTCATTTCCCGTCGTTTCTGATTGCCTGAGGGCCTTCTGTCGGTTTGTTTGTTGCTGTTCGGCTCTTTAGGTACTGGACGTGCTTGCCATTGCAGAGTGGTCGACCTGGTTCCGGAGATGTCGAATCAGCACGTTTTCCTTTCGGCTTTTCCCAAAGACGCCGCCCGTGATGTGAATGCCGGAACCCAAGCAGAATATCTCGTAGCGGATTCGTGCATGTTTCTTCTAGGCAAGTGTGACGACTTGGCCATCTACTAAACTGCCAACTGCCCGCTCTCCGTTTGTATGCTCTCAGCCGGAGGTTCCTTGTAGCCTTGCATAGAGCTGAGGACGACCGTGCGGAAAGCTACCTACCTATCCAACCGGCCCAAGGCTTTCCAGCGCCGAACAGGACGTGTGCACACCACCCGCCTTCAGGTTGCCTCCTGCCACGGTTTGTTTGCCCTGGGGTGCTCCTCTGAGGCGGGCATTCCACTTATTGCTTGTTCCTGGTCCCTGTCTGCCAAACTTGCGGGCCAGCCATGGGCGTGGTATGACATTGCTCGTCAGGGCGGGTTGCAAAGTATCTTCTATCGACTTCCATGCTGAGAATTCACCGACCTAACCTCGCTTCCATCTCGCTCAACCCTCATAAAGCCTCGCTTCTTCCTCTGGCCAGCGTCATGGTAGCCCGGTTCCAGCGGCCCCGGCCTCACGCAGCGTCCCAGGGATCGAGCCTCAGCCCGGACGTGAGCCCTACTCGTGATCTCTCAGCCCTCCCCCGGAATGGAACCCTCCGCAGTACACCCGAGACCCTCCTCCGGCGCCAACCGGCAATCTCCGCCAGGCCAAGCACCTCTATGAGGGCCAGTCCACATGTAAATGCTGCACCAAGTGGGTGGACGAGTACCCTCGTCCATAGACCCTAGGGCGTCAACCGCGAAAGGCTGCAGACGCCAACGCCCGGTTCATCGTGACGTGGCACAAAGAGCCACCACGACCACGTCGAGCCGCTGCCGTTCCGGCTCGACTCGGTCGTGGTGTATAATGCGGCCCTTAAAGACGCTCCTGGCCGAGTGTGTTCGGCGGCTAGCTACAACGGCATCACGGTCCAGGCGCTGAGCAAGCGTCGTCGGGATGCGCACGCCCCTTCCGCGAGCTCCAAGTTAGCTGGGGCTGGACCGCTTCGGCGCCGCACGCTCGGTTGCTGCACGACCCTTATGCTGACTGAGGTATCCGGGGTGCACGCTCGCCGAGGTCAAAGTACCAACAGCCAGCTGGCGCACGCGCCGCGTTTGTCTCCTTCGGCCGACATCATCTGGGCCCAGTTCGAGCCGGACACCACCGCCACCATCCGCAGTTCCTCCGCCACGTGTTTGGGCAGTTAGCTGCCATAGCGCAGTCACAGGCGGCAGACATTGGAGGTGAAGTTCACGGCCGAGGTGGCGCACGTCGGCTGTGACGAGCAAGAAAGTTCAGGGTTCACAATGCTCGAGGTGCCCCGGCTCAAGGACACGCGGCGCGTCACCGACCTGCCGCCCTGCCCCGGCGCCTTTTTTTTTTATCCCACAATCGTGCCGAGGAGGCCAAGAAGGGTGCTGTTGAGCGGGCGCTCAAGTTCCACATTACGCGCGTAGAGGAGCATACATTCATCATCGGTCCTACCAGGCCCCCGGCCACGGACGACGAAAAACGACACGCGATATAAGATTTTCCACATCCGAGCTCTCTTTCCTTGGGTTCTGCCAAACAAGTTTCGACTGACACAACACATGTCTCCCCCCTGATCAACCAAGTCCAACGGCTAGATCATGCTGGACACACAGACGCGCTTGGAGCAACCAACTATACCGCTACAACATTCCGATCCCGAGGGGAGCTCTTGGTTGATTAGCCGGTCCCCCAAGGTCCATGGACGTCGCAGACGAACGTGGACGAATCGCAGCTAGTCATACCATCCATCACCTATACCAATAAGGCCCCTCGCAAGATCGATAGTACACCCCTTCCAGGATCATAAACGTTATATCAGACTCGGACGAACTCAAAATCTGGCAGAATCAGGGAAAAAACAAACTCATTCCAGTATGGGAAGGGCTCAGATGAAAAGCGGGAGATCTAATGAAACGTTTATGCTCCGCTTCAAGGCAGTTAAACAACTCAACTTGCCAATCTCCGAGGAATCCGTCCATCGGAGTTACCGCCCGCAAGGCGGGCCCGCCATCAGGCCGACGGAATCTCCGGGTGCTCCGGCGGACGTGGACTCAAGCTTCATGCAGTGACGTCAATTCATTGGCTCGCCTGGGTAGCACCCAAACCCACCCCGCGAGCGAGATCGAAGATCATGGAATCCATCTAGACGTGGGGGGGCACACGCATCTCTTGCATTGGGTACCTTAGGCACCTAGCTAAAACGCCGAGGAAGGCATCCAGTAAGCCGCTTGCATAAAGCGTAAACCGACAACCGGCGCACATTGCACATCGGATTAGCGTCGTCTGATCATTTCACGCCGTAGACAAGTCGACTGTAAGATGCTCCACGTCATGTATTTGTATTTGTCGCCTTCGAAGAAAAAAAAAGGTCTGGCAAACCATGGCGGTAAAGATCTTGTCTGAGAGAAGAAAAAAAAAAAAAAAAAAAAAGCGCCCCGAGAAGTCTACGTTGAAAAACAAGTAGCTCGGCCCCGCAAACAATAAAAGAAGTGCTGTCCAAAAACCGTCTATTTATACGGGGGAAATACCTTCAACCCCTGAGCCGACATGTGTATGTCTTTTGCAAAAAGTAATGCATATGCCTCCCGAGACCGGATATGATATGTTTCGTCATGAATCTTAATAAAAAAAAAGCAGCAAAATTGGGAGTAAAAGAGACGTCATCATCTCACATCCCCAGCAGGCTCATCTGCCTCCTCAGAGGGCTCGCAGCGCTGCTCCCCTCCTCGCTGACATAGCAGGCCGAGTCGGTGTCAATGTCCCACTCGGCCTGGTCGTCGCCGTCGCTCGACTCGGCGCTGGCCTTGTCGCCCGTGTCAAAGGCCTTTTGCGTGGCCGCCCGCGTGTTCCAGCGGAGGGTGCGCGACACCGAGTCGAACCACTCCGTGTCGGTGCGCACCACCGTCGGGAAGGGGTATTGCGACGCCGTGATGGTGACGCAGTCGCCCTGCTTCAGCTCCACCCGGCCTTTGCCGTCAAAGGCGCAGTAGGCCGTGGCCCGGCTGTTGCGCGGCACCGACACCCTAAGCAGCATCGTGTCCGACAGCACCATGGGCCTGAAGGACAGCGTGTGCGGACAGATGGGAGTAAGGAGGATGGCGGGGATGTCTGGGTGCACCAGAGAGCCACCGGCAGAGAGGGAGTAGGCCGTTGATCCTGGGAGAAGCTATGTTAGCGAACATGACACTTGGTCACATGACAAGAGGGGACAAAAAAGACAACTCACCAGTAGGGGTCGAGAAGATGCAGCCATCGGCCTGGATCACGGTGAGCAGATCGTCATCGCCGTACAGCTCCAGCTGGGAGATGTAGGGAGACGGGCCGCGGTCGATGAGGAGCTCGTTGAGCACCTCAAACTGCTCGGCCTCCTCCATCTCCCCGCCCTGGGCGCCGTCGCGGTAGACGGTGCAGGTGAAGCGCATACGCAGGTTGACGCGCATGCCCTCGGATCCGAGGACGCGGTTGAGGTGGTCCTTGAAACGCTGATACTCAAACGTGGTCAGGAACCCGAGGCTGCCGAGGCTGAAGGACAGCACGGGCGGCACGATGCGCTGGAAGAGCCACGACGTGAAGAGGACGGTGCCGTCGCCGCCCAGGGTCAGGACCAGGTCGAACTTCTCCGGGTGGCTCCAGCACAGGTCGGGCGACCAGTAGCGCAGCATGCTGGAGAAGCGCGGGTTCTCGGCCAGGATGCCCTGGGCGTCGAAGCGCTTCGAGTTGCGCAGCTTGGCGTCGACGTAGACGTTGACGCCCAGGTCGGAGCCGTAGCGCGGGGTGCTCAGCAGCCACTGGGTCAGCTCCTTGGTCAGGAGCACGAGCTCGTTGTCGCGGGCCTTGGTGACGATCATGATGTTGCGCACGGCGCGCTTGATGGGCCGCCTCTGCAGCTGCTTGGCCACCTCGCGGACACCGGTGGCGGTCTGGACCAGGCGCGAGTGCGACATGTACTCGTCGTTCTTGATCTCCTCGAGCACCTTGTCGATGTCGACGGCATCGTCGAAACGCTGGTGGTAGAAGCAGGGGGACTGCAGGTTGGGCAGGGCCGTGGTGGGGGTGTTTGTGCGAGCGGCCAGGTCGTTGAGGGCGTCACAGAGCTTCTGGGACGACGACGTGTTGGGGCCGCGGTCACCGCCGGTGGCGGCGGCGGCAGCAGCAGCTGCTGCTGCTGCGCTGCGCTGGGCGGACAGCATGCCGTTGAGTGAGAGGGCCTCGGGCTTGTGACTGCGGGCTACCGAGGCCAGAGCCTTCATGATGGTCTGACGAGGGACTGACTCGACCGAGGGCGTGCTCCTGCGGTGGCCGAGCGAGGCGTACGGCTTTTGAAGGGGCAGCAGGGGCGCGAAGGCGGGCGCTACAGCGGGCGCGGCGACGGGGACCGTCGGGTCAGCGGCATTTTGGCGAAGGGCGGATTTTGCGTCGTCGAGCGAGAGGTCGCAGCGCGAGCCCTCGTGGGTAGGGGAGCCAGAGGTGGATGTCCTGGGACGCTCCGAGTGGGCGCAATCCGGGCGCTGCAGCGTGGGCGGCGGGACAGGCGGAACGCCGGTTGCTCCTGCGTGACCAACGACAGGGTGCAGCGAGGGAATAGAATCCGACATGGTGGTGGTGGTGGTGTTGACCGAGCCCGGCTCTTGGTTGCTCCGTGGCAGGGGAGGGCAGCTGGCAGGAGCTGGCAGCAGGGGGGGTGTGTGCTTGCTTTCTGAGGGTGGAGGCGTTCAGCGGGTAGCTTCAGCGCTTGCTCCACCGGAAACGCAGCGGTGCTATGCGACGCAACTTCGGTGGGAATACGGCGCGGACACAGCCAAAACCCGAAGCCAATAGCGGATTTAGGGGAATGCCGAGCTTTGCTTTGGAATGGCGGGCTGGACTGCCGGCTTGTCTCGATGTGATCCTGCAGTCTGCAGCTGTTCGTCACACACAAACACAGGCACACATGCACACACACCACAACTGAGCTCACACCTCCAGAGTCAGCAAACTTGAGTCCCGGACGCTGTAACCGCGGGCTGGTCACCCCGCGTGCAACCCAGAGGCGGTCTGGGGTTTCGCATCCCCCATTCTTGCTACTCCAGCGCCAAGCCGCCGAAGCAAGGTAGGAAGGAAGCAAGCAACCAAGAAAAAGAGAAAGAACGCCACTCACCACGTCGGTTAGGTTACGCACAAAGCGACGACTGACTCTCGTGGGGCCTTGGAAGAACTCGAAAATAGCACAACAGACTAGGGGCCTGTGATATCGAATCTATGCACGGGACGACTCGCAGCGGCGGCCTTTGGACGTCGCGATTGGCAGGCGATTGTGCGTGACGGTGTGGAACCTCCGGCAGCAAGCACCTGCAGGAGACGGTGGTGGTCGATGCAGGACGGGAAGGGATGCAGAATCAAGTTGGGTTCGCGCGGATGGGGTATCTTCGGGCCAGAGAGATCGGTTTGGTTTGCGAGAAAAAAACAAAATCCAAAAACGCAAAGCGACGCCTGGTCTAGAAGAGCAACGAGACAGGGTATTAAAACGAAGATAAAAAAAAGTCAATGCGATTTCTTGTCCAAAGAATCACAACCAAGAAAGAATAGAAGAAAAAAAAAGCTCCCCTCTCAAAAAGAGCGGTAGAAAAAAAAAGATGGGATTAGGAGGAGCGACGGGATGGCAACACACGGACGAGATCCGGCAATTGCTAGAACTACCAGAGCTCTGCGGTGTGAAGTTGCGCGAGGAGGAGGAGGGAAGAGGGTGAGAGAGAGGGGAGCAAAGAAAAAAAAAAAAAAAAAAGGAAGGACGGCGACGATGCGTTTGGGGTTGGGCCTACTGGGAGAGAAGACTGGAGAACCGAAGGGGTCAAAAGGGGCCATCACGAAGCATCCCGACCCAGACGTTTTAATATTTTCCGTTCGCTGACGGCTTTCCCAGACGCTGGAACAAGGGGCCCGGGCTTTTCTGTCATCCATTTTCTTTTTTCTTTCTTTCTTTTTGTCCTGCCTGCTTTGCTCCCTTTGCAGGCCAGGGCTGGGCTCCTTGCCGTGCGTGCAGCAGCATGGGGTGGGGGGCGAACCTAGCCCGTCGCCGCAAGTTGAAGTGGGGCCCACCACCCCCTATTCCGCCCTGAGAACTGGGGTGGCCCCAGTTTTTGGCCGGCCGGCCGGTGCTAGGGGCACAAGCTCAGCTTTTTTTGTGCAACGCACCACCTACAGTAACTTGCGCCGCCTGCTGCAGGCACAAACGCGGATTTGACAACAAACTGCCTAGACTACCAAGACCACCCAGCAAAAAAAAAAAAAAAAAAAAAAAAAAAAAAAAAAAAAGGGGGGGGGGGGGNAAAAAAAAAAAAAAAAAAAAAGCAAGCATGGGGTCGGGTAGGGTTGCGTTGCAGTCTAGGATCAGGACAAGCCTCCCACAAACCCATGAATGGTGGACATACCCGATGTTTCCAATCTGGCCGTTTTTTTTTCGTCTTCTGCTGATGATGGATGGATGGAGCCGACGGCGTGCAATGTACCTGGTTTACAGTGGCAGTGAAGGCCGTTGTTTGTGTACCTGTTACAACCTGCTCCGCGATCCCACCCTTCTTTTTTCTTTTCTTTTGCCGCCAGATAGGCGGGCGGGAGCATCGCGCATGGGGGGGCTTGTTGTTGGTGACGGAACGTGGGCTTGCATTGATTGATAGGGTGTATCCAATGGCGCTCGCCCGTTATTTTGGGTTGGCTTGGCTTTGAGTGCCGCAATTGGCTGTCACAGCACGCGCTGTGGTGGCAGGAACGCACATGAATTTGATGCTCTCTTGAGCCACACAGACACGATCGCGGACGCCACCAACGGGAACCTCGATCCAAGCATCAAGCCATTCCCAACTAGGGGCGGCTATCATCTGCAGCACCCCCGTCCGTGCTGAGCGGCAGATTTCGGACTAGTGAGAGCCTGCAAACGCTTGTCACTGTCATCTGTTACCCTGAATCACGTCCAGTTGCAGGATAGCGTGCCGCAGATCCCCTTTCCTCTCCCTTTCCTTTTTTTCTTCCTCTTCTTTGTCTCCCCCCTCGTCCCTGTCCTCCATCGGTTTTTCACATGCAGCCCCAAGACGTGGGCCGGGGTCCGACATGCTGCTATATTCCCGTACTTCTCTACCCCCGCGTGTGCCAAGACCAGATAAAGCTGAGGGAAGCCAGCAAATCATCAGCCTCAGGTTAGGGAAGGGCAGCACACAAAGGGGCGACCCTGGTTCAGCCCCGAAAAAAACTGCCTGCCTGCCGGACTAGTCGCCCAGGTGCTGCAGCTTTGACAACACACTCATGAGCGCTCCTCGTTGGTGCATGGCAAAGCCACCGGCCCATCGCCTGCACCAAGATTGGGTCTCGAAGTTGTCGGGGATTGATGCTACCCTGGGTCTGCCAATAATCGAGCCAAGAAAGAAATGGAGATAACTTATAGCGAGATTCGTCCAAGACGATACGGTCTGGATCTGTTCCAAGGAACCTTAAGCGACGGAGAGATCCTTTGCGGCTGATAGCTCCTTCTGCCCCGCCGCAGCTTCGCTGGTTGGATGGGGTCTTCGTCACGGAGGTTCCAAATCGGGAATCGCGCTGCCCTCTTTCTCCTTCGTCTGATTCCCCAACTGTCGCGGCTTTCCCGATCCATGACCCCGCCCAAGAAACACCGCTCTTTTGCTCAGAACGGGCGGTGCTGGCAACCGAGTAGAGCTCACAAAACAAGTGCTCTCGCATAGCATTAGGAGTTAGAGAAGGGCCCGCTCACAAGGCCTTGCCCGGCAACATAGCAACAGGCAGAGGCCTGCGTCGATGTTTCTATATGCGGCGCCGGTTACCTAGGCGAGAGCGAAAAGCGAAAGAGGACAAAAGACTGTCCGATGTTTTCTGCCCGTATTCCAGAAGCGATCCGATCCAGTCCTGCATGAGAAACAAGTGCGGATATGGCAAACCGGCGGTCGCCTAGGTTATTCGTATGTAGTGGGCTCGGAGATCTTGCCTTCCATGGATGGGACTTTGTGCCGCACCCTGCCTGTGTGCGATTTATCGCCGCTCCCTGCAGCGCCGTTTGACCCGTGCAGATCACACTCAGTGCGCTTAATTCTGGACACCGCCGGCCTCGCAGAACAACAACAACAACGTGGTAGTCCGACTTCACCACTTTACTTGTATCCGCAGCCCGTCATCGTCATCAAGGAACGTTGCCACGATTGATAACTTTTAACCACGTCGCCATGGTCCTTTTGGTCAACGTGTCAGCGTATCCGTTGGCGCCGTGGCTACCACTAGCGTGAAAATTATGTGCCAGATTAAAGCTCCAGCGTATAGGTAGGTACCTAGGTAGGTACTCGGTACGCACGCCGCTTTGGTGCCGAAAACTACAACGGTGGAGGAAAAAAAAAAAAAAAAAAAAAGCCCGAGACGCGGAGTCCCCCAAGGATGTGCCGCACCTTCGGCGGAGGTTTGCCACACCAAGAAGGATTGGACGCGACGATCAGCCGCCTCGACAAGATTTGTGCGGCCAAAATGCCTATCTTGCAGGACGAGACGGGTTAGGTGTCCGGATTTGGACGGTCGCAGGCAGGGAACAAGGTGAAACATCTGGGCGACGCCGCAACCCTCGAATTTGGCAGGCCAGACGCGCCCGTGCTGCGGGTCCACACCTGTTTGACCATGAGTGGGATGCTCTCAGTAAGCAAAGGGGTAAATCTCGGTGACTGCAAACCCCAGCGGCCGGAGAAGCTGCTCCTGAAGGGGAATGAAGGATGGCCAAGTTGAGATCCCAAGGGGGTCCATTGTTCCACGGAGTCATGGCCGTCCACTTTCCGTTGACCGTCTCTCCCTCCGCTTTCCCAGCCATTTCCAGCCTCCACCGTCCTTCCTGCAACCGCCTGTGTCCACCTCTTGCCGCCCGTCTCCATCGATGCTCGGGGATCGTCGTGCACGGGCTGATAAGGTCGGGTGTCGGCAGGCCACAAAGGGAGTAAGTAGGATTCTGACGCGAAACAGCGCGCCAGCAGCCGCGAGGATTCGTTATGCCATCGCATGTCTCGCGAAACAACGCGCTCACAGTTGCCCGCGGGTCGCCTTGGCAGGCATACCGTCCGGTCAGTTCTTCCAGCGAAGGTCGGCCGAGACCTTGGCCTCGACGATCGACCGGATAAATTGCCGCATATCAGGGCTGCTTCTTGCAGCAGCGTCGTTGTCGGCATGGTCGAGCATCACGGCCGGGGCCTTAGTGGGCTCGCAACAGATCTCCTGCGCTTTGGCGTGGACATCAGCCCATTCTTGCATTGTGAACGGGCCCTCGCTCTCGGCCAGGAGCAGCCTGTCGCTGGACGTAAAGGCGAACACGTGCAGGGACCGGGCCTTCTCGGCCTCCCTGGGCGATGGGTCCACCACCAGCTGGCTCTTGTGGCCTCCAGCCGCCGGCGCCACCACAGCCACGACGGTTGATGTGGCGGTTGTCCGGAGCGGGATTGCTGCCGAGAGCAGGGCCAAAACAGCCGCTTGTAACAGGGCGGGTACAATTGGCAAGTTCTAAGAGTAGAGGACGGCGGGGCCTTCGTCAGCGGCAGCAGGACACAAAAAGACGAGGCAGTTGCGGTTTGAGGTGTGAAGGCCGCGTTGCAAAAGCAACAAATCCTCCAATAGGCCATGATAAATGTGAAGCAAGCAAGCAAGCAATCAAGGACGGGAAGTGGAGGAAAGGGATTTCTCTTACCAGGCGGGCCTGAACGAGCTTGGTGCTCACATAATCGTTCCCGGGGGATGCTGTTACCTGCAGCACAATCTGGACGAGGCCCCGAGGAAAGTTGTTCACCAGGATGAGCTGGCGTAGTGATGACTGTAGGATGGTCTCGAGATGGCGCTCGCGGGTGCCTGTGTTTTATATACAAGACGACAAAGGGAGCCAGGCTGGTAAGCCGGAGTTCAAGGTGGGAGTGGTATCATATCGTTCGATGCGACGTTGGGAGGGGCCCGCGTACCTCCAACCCCTGCCGCTGGTCGTACGATGACATCGACGAGGGCTTCATAGGGGTCCTCGTCCCGCCGTTGCGCCTCGATGGGCCCATTGACTGAGGCTGTGACAGTGTAGCCTGCGTGTGAGTAGGTTGCTGAACCGTCTGCTCGCGGCAGATGCGAGAGCAGCGCGGTCGGTTCCGATCTGGACGGCATCGTAAGTGAGGATTTGATCAATGCTCGTTGAGGTGAAGGGTCCTGTGCAAATATTTTGAGCTTCAATTTTGGTTTTTTGAGGCTCTGCGGGAGCTTGCTGCTGCACATGCACAAGCACATCCCCAGCAGGCTCGATTGCACCAATCCGGGCTCGAGAACTGCTGACTAACTACAGGTTGGCAGCTGACCCCCGCCTTTTAGCGTCCCAACTAGTGGCAACGGGGGCCCTCCATGGCATCATTCCCAGGAACCATCAGTCGATTTCCAAAAACCTGAGACTGCACGCCGACTTCGCTTGCTACGCTCCATTGCGACCAACACGCTGTCCTGCTGCACCTAAAGCTGAAACGATCACAACCCCTCGCCGCCCCTGTCCGACATAATAGTAGAACTCACAAAATGGCTTCCGATGCAGCCGCCGCTGGCGCTGCCACCATCCCGAATCTCAAGGACAGGCTGCCGAAGCTTGAGCCTAGGCGGAGGCGGCCGCCGCCCGCGAGCCAGCCCCCGCCTCCGCAGACACCGGCGCTGCCTCCCCCATCAGGCATTAACGTCCCCGGCCGACCGCCATTCCGCATACCAAAGAGGCGAATCCTGTCCAAGCGTGACCACGAGCTGTTCCTCGCATCGCCGACCCACGACCTCATCCTCGCCTTCGTTTTCGGCCTCTCCGACGCCGTCTGCGGCACGCCCGTCTCGGCCATAAAAGATGCGGACCTGAGCCCCGCGGTCCGGGCCATCGTCGGCTTCCTGGACGAGGCCGAGGAGCTGGTGAGGCAGTCGCCCCCAGACGACCAGGGCGGCTCGAGGTTCGGCAACAAGCGGTTCCGCGACTTCTTGGACAAGATCCGAGCACGGGCACCCGAGTGGCACCGCCAGCTACTTTCGGGCGTGGAGGGGGCAGGGGCCGGCGCCAAAAAGGAGGAGGACGAGGATGAAGGAGTGGGCGCAGGCGCCGAGGCGACGGCCTACCTGTGCCAGGCGTTCGGCAACCGGGCACGCATCGACTACGGCTCCGGCCACGAGCTCAACTTCGCCATGTGGCTCCTCTGCCTGTACCAGCTCGGCGTCGTGGCCCGGGCCGACTTTGGCGCGCTCGTGCTGCGCGTTTTTGTGCGCTACCTGGGCGTCATGCGCCTGGTGCAGTCGACCTACTACCTCGAGCCCGCGGGCTCGCACGGCGTCTGGGGGCTGGACGATTACCAGTTCCTGCCCTTCCTCTTTGGCGCCTCGCAGCTGCTGCGCCACCCCTACATCACGCCGCGCGCCATCCACCAGCAGCTGACCATCGAGGAGGCCGCGGCTGACTACCTGTACCTCGACCAGGTCGCCTTCGTCAACAGCACAAAGACGGTCCGGGGCTTGCGCTGGCACAGCCCCATGCTCGACGACATCTCGGCAGCCCGCGACTGGTCAAAAGTCGAGGGCGGCATGCGCCGCATGTTCGTCGCCGAGGTCCTGGGCAAGCTGCCCGTCATGCAGCACTTCCTCTTCGGCAGCCTCATCCCCGCCGCCGAAGGCATGACGGAGCCCCCGGACGGGGACGGGCCCGGCGCCGCGGCGGGCGACGAGGACGAGGTGCCCGAGGGTGATGCCGGCCGCGTTGACGTCTTCACCGAGGGCGGCGTCAGGCACATGCACCAGCAGAACGGCTGGGGCGAGTGCTGCGGCATCAAGGTGCCCAGCAGCGTGGCGGCGGCGGCCGAGATGAAGAAGAGGGGTCTTGGCGGGGAAGGTCTGAGGAGAATCCCTTTCGACTGATTGCTAAAGTCAGTTGTGGCTTTCGAGCCTAGATACCAATTTCTTTCTACAAGAAGACTGTCAAATTGTCTCCAACGCACAAGACTGTATGATAATGACGTTAAAAAGACTTTATGAAAGAATTATGTATTAAATGCCATCAGTGTCCATGACGTTCTCGGAGATGTGAGACGTATCGCGGGAGAAGGAGAAGCAGGTGCAGGAAATAAATCGAACCGGACCCAATGAACGTAAGAAATCACACAACCGGCGACTGGCGACATCCGCGGTCAGCTACCTACACGGACCCCGGAACAAGACCTCTCCGGCGCCCTCTCCGCCAGATGGAAAAGGCGTCGACGTGATGGTCGTTGACGCCCGCGTGGCCGGCGCGCCAGCGCGGGTCCAGGGGGCTGCCGCAGCCGGCGTCGAACCACCAGTGCGGCTGATTGTTGTCGACGGCGCGCAGGGCCGAGGCCACGTCGCTGCCGTACAGGCTGCAGCGCGGCACGTCCAAGCCGGGCTCGAGGTGGAAGTCGTAGGCTCGGCAGCCGCCGACTGCGTCGAAGTTGGCCTGTTTTTTTTTTCGGGTGTTAGTTTTTTTTTTTTTTTTTTTTTTTTTTTTTTTTTTTTTTTTTTTTTTTTTTTGTGTCTGTATGTTTTGCTTGTTGGTTGTGCTAAAGAAAAAGGGTAAGGAAAGGGAAAAGGAAAGGGAAAATGAAAGGGAAAAGGAAAGGGAAAAGGAGAGGAAAAACACACCTTGCAAAACTGATAACACCCCTCGAGCGTCACGGGCACGCCCGCCTTGTTCTCGACAAACTGCGCAAGGAAGTAGGTGCCGACGGGCAGGCCGTGGACGCCGCAGTACTGGTTGCGCGGCTTGGGAGCGCCCGTCGGCGCGTCGTCGCCGCCCACGGTGGCGGTCGGCGGCGGCGTGTCCGTCTGCGTCGTGGTCGACGACGCCGTCGTGACTGGGGTGACGCCCGTCGTGTCGATGACCTGCGTTGCCATGGTGGTGGTGGTGGTGGTGGCGGTGGCGGTGGCGATGGCGGTCTCGGACGGGGTGGTGCTGGCCGCGGTGGTGTTGGAAGAGACGACAACAGTGGATGAACTGACCGTCGCCGTCTGCGTCGTGACGGTCAAGTCTGTCGTCGACTCCGTGGTGGAGGTGTGATCTTCGGGAGGACAAGAAGTCGTCTCCTCATCGTCGGTCGAGGCGGTGGTTGTTGTGGTGTCATCCGTTACCTCAGCCGAGGAGGTTGAGGTCGTGATCTCTGTGGGTATGGCGGTGGTGCTGTTGGTCGTGGCCCACTGCCTGCGCGTGGTGATGTTGCCGGGCCACGCGGTCGACGGGGACTCCGTCGTCGTGGTTCTGATGATGATGCCCTCGGTGCCGGTGCCCGTCCCGGACCAGTACGTGGTGGCGGTGGTGCCGTTAGAGTACGGCGGGCTAGACGGGCCGCGCGTACCAGTCCCCGATGGCGAAGTGGTGGTGCTGGTGGTGTTCAGCACGCCGGTGACAATGACCGTGACGCCAACCGTCGTGGTGGACGTCACGAACTGGACGGGGCAGTCCGTCTGCGGCGCTGTCGCCGTCGACTGAGAGACCCAGTATGTCGTCGCCGTACTGCTGTCGTTGCCCGACGGCGACCACGTCGGCCCCGTCGTCGGGCCAGTCACGGCCGTCGAGTTGGAAGCAGGGTACGTCCCGTTTCCCCTGGTGAAGGGGAACCGGAACGGGCCGCGGAATGGGCTTCGTCGGAGGACACCGCCCGGCCTCTGGATTTCCTTGAAGTCCGGCTCGTTAGTATCGCCACTCAGGATAGGATGTCCGTCATATTAACATCGTAAGGGGATCTGACTTACATCAACGCCCCGAGCATTGGCGCCAAAGCCCAGGAGAGTTGTTGAAGCCAGAACAAGCAACGGGAAATGCATCTTGACGGAGGATGGAGGAGTGTGAAGGCGGGAGTAAACTTAGGTACCCACCACTCGAAGGAGAAGACAGGATATCTACAGAGCGATGGTGTGGAAATTCGAGGCTGTCCTGGAAACAGCATTCAGTCCTATCAAGGACGAGGAGCGCCATGTCTTTATAGCCGCGAACATCACCTAATTGTGGCGTCTCCAGGGATGGATGGGACAGAGACGGGCAGTAAATCGATGGTTGATATAAAAGGGAGGCTTTCTATGTTCAGGGCTATCTTGGAGTTATGATTTGCAAAGGGAGTCAGGTGTTGAGCCCTTCATCAGACCCGCCAAAGGAGTCGGCGGGCAGCCTTAGCGTAGCGAATTGATCAAAAGGGAGATCAAAGACAATAAAGCCAATAAAACTAGGAACCGCTGAAGCAATACCCCTTCGGTTGCGAGGCACTTTGCAAACGAGTCTGAGACCGAATAGAGCGCCCGTCAATCATGATAGTGCAGCCCTGGCTCTAAATCAAAGGGACAAAAAGGGAACGAAATGAGTCGCACATTGACAAGAAAGATGTCTGACTGAACCACCATGAGAAAACTAGCGAGAATATGTCAGTGGTGCGGGCAATGCCTCGAGCGGGCTCGCGTTATCTGAATTGCAGACTTTATTTAGGCGTCATGCCGATGTTGTGTGCCTCTTTAAATGCAGAATGCAGGAAGGGTATCAGACTACCTAGGCTTGAACTGAACGCCGAGTACTCCCTCCCAGTCAAAAATCAAAGACTCCAATGTTTCGCAAGAAAAAAAAAAAAAGCAAGAGAATCATTTGTCCTGTTCCACCCAAGTGCAGAGGGAAAAAAAAAAAATCATGATGCAGAAAAAGAACCCAAGGGCAAAAGAGAGTCGAATCAGGCCTAGTCCTCCCAGATAGTCTCAAGATCGATATCACCCCTCCGCTCGGCGCCGCACACACTCCACCTCTTGCGCTTGTCTCTCGAGCCGAAGCCACCGCCAAGTGTTCGGCCCCTCACGTCGAGGCTGCTCCTTCCCTTGGTCTCGCCTCTCTCGGCGGCGTCGGCGGCCGCCTTGAGCTGGGCGATGCGCTCCGCCTTGAGGGCCTCCTCCTCGGCGTCGGGCGTGTCCGGGATCGTCTCGAGGCTCGAGATGCTGGGGCTCCGGGACCGCGTCGAGGTGGGCGTGGATGGCACCGACGACGACGCCATCGAGGCGGTGTAGCCGTAGCCGTAGGTGGAGATGGAATCGAAAGGCCTATACGACGGGGAGGCTCCCGCCGAGGACGAAGGCGGGGGTCCGTTTGAAAACGATGCGGCGGGTTGAAGTGAGGGAATGTACAGGTTCGGTTGGGAGACGTGGCGAAGCGGGGACGTGGGCCGGGTTCGCGCGAGCGGAGACGAGATGGCGGGCACGGCAGCCATGCCCATGGTGGGAGAGATGCTGCGCTCAGGCTGCCTCCTCTCCGGGTCGTGGACCGAAACGCGGGTTGGCGATGAAGGAAACGCCTCGTCCACGGGCTTCCTGGGCAGGCGCACCTGCTGCGGCCGGCTGGGCGAGCGCGAGGGGCTCTGGCTGCGCTTCTGGGGCGAGTATAGGAAGTGGCCACCACCGCCAAATGCCGGCAGCGACTGGGTGCGGATCATGGGCGGCGCGAGGCTCGCGGCGGACTTGGAGCGCACGTGGGAGGAGCCGCTGAGCGGCGAAGTGGTGCGCGGCCTGTAGGGCAGGCTCGTCGGAGGAAACCAGGCGGACGGAGAGCTCGGCGAGGCTGGCTCAGTAGACCTGCGCATGGTCGGCGGCTTCCGGGGGAGCTCAGGATCGGGGACTGTCGACAAGCTGTGCATTCGCAGAGGAGGCAGAGGCGAGGACTTGAACTCCTCCATCCTCTCCGTCTCGGGAACAGGCTCCATGGTGTCGCTGTGTGGGCGTCTCTCGTTCGGGGATCCCGCGAGTCTGTCACCTCAAGGCAGAATGCATGGAGCGGAGGGCGCAGCAGCAAGGTCGATAAGGGTTGTGGCAGGGCTGAGTTGGGTGCCGCCCTTCGCGTGTCGCGTGGTGAGTGCTTATTGTCGATGTTGTTTGCTCCTGCGTTTGCTACAGCGAAACACAGGGGTAAATTGCTTTCGGCTCGGGGATCAGTGTCCGGCTGTGTGCGTATTCAGCCGTTTCGACCCTGGCTTGTGCAACGGCGCAGCAGGTCGAGGGCAGGTGGCGTGAACGGGAACAGGGCGTGGGCTGGGGCACGGGCAATGAATGCAGGGCAGAGGGATGCGGCGGGAGCGCCAGCGAATGATTGCAAAGTTGCGAGGTATGTTCGTCTTCTAAGCGACGCCGTTGATTCGCAGAAGGGACAAAAATAAATAATCAGAACTGCCACCACCGTCCTGCCGCGAGCAGACGAGGCCGCGCGTGCGGTGGACTCAGATCAGACGTCTCGGGTGGGTGGCGGTGGTGCAGTGCGAGATTGTTTGGTATTGAATTTGTTGCCACCACAGGTGACTTTGCGGCAGCAGCTGTTGGCGCACGAGGGACTGAAGCAGAAAGAAGGTAAAACACGTTGGGCAACCAGACCGAACGTGGCGGCAGGAGCTGAGAGACCCTTGATTTCAATGATTTACGCTTTTGGGTGGTGGCGGTCGGCTGGCGAGGCCGAAAGTGAGGGGAGGCTTCGACTTGACGGTGCAAACAGCGCTGGCGACCTTTGGCCCGGCGCCAGTAAAAGGAGGAGCGGGGGGGCACGAGGTGGATTTTGATGTGACCCTTTAACCGATAAATGACAGGGAAGGTGGTGAGGCTACTGGCGTCGAGAGCCAATGGCAGGCCGCCGTTGGCGCCTCCTGCTGGCGTTACCAGGCAAGCACGACCCAGCACCAACCCAGCAGCACAGGGTCTCACCTGCAGCACCTGCAAGCGCGGGGCCGGTGCCCCCTATTCCCCCTTTTTGCGTGGGGCTCAGGGCGCCGAGAGCCAGGCTCGACAGCGGCTCCAGATTTCCCAAGCGCCCCTGCTGCAGCGCTGCTTCCAGGGCCACCCCGCCAGCGCTCGCTGACACCTTCAGGCGGTTGCAGCGATAGCTCACAGAAGATTAAATGAGCGCACGCGTGGCCAACCAAACCGGCAGACTCGTGCGTGCAGGGCTGACCCGGGCGTCCGTCTCTTATAGCACGCTTGTTAATCAAAACACTAGACTGGTCGCCTGGCCTGACTGGCTGGCTGACGCCGTCGCCCATGGAATGGAACTGGTGGATTGCATTCCATGCTCATGCACGGATGCGGACTGCGTCCGCCACACTCCCGCGCAGCCCGTTGATGGGCAGGTTGTTTTTTGTTTCGGGTTCCATCTTCCACTCAGACAGAATCGGTAACGGCGCAGACGTCCCCACACGGCGGTCTGTCTGGGAACGGGTTTTTCTAAACGCAAGGCAGTGGCAATTGAGGGGGCAAAGGAAACAGCTAGAGCGACCTAACTCCATCCGCTTCAGGTCGCCTGCCAATCTGCCCATCAACCACCAAAACGTCTGTGCTGCACGTCGCGCGTCCCAGCGCTGCGGGGGGCTCAAGCTCAGGCTCGCAAGTCGCTACAGCACAGCGCGTCAGTACACATGGCTTCACCGAGTCTTTGGCTTCTCTGGGTGCCATTCGTCGCTGGTCATTGCATCCACTCGCCGCCCTGCGCTACCCCTTTTCCCCACAGCCTGGTCAGCAGGTGGCCCGAGGTTCGGTGTCGTGGGCGGTGAACAGGATGGGGAGGCCGGGCGGTTGGTGGGCACGCGGGCGAGGTGACGGAAGATCGGACATGCGTGTGCACCATGTCAGGCGCTCCATCGCAGGGGTTCCCCTCATACGCATCTCCATGCTCGCCCACTTTTGAGTCCAGCAGACAAGACACACTGCGCTACAAAAGGCAATGCATAATGGCCGAGTCGAGCCTGGTCTTGGACACATGATGGGGCGGCATGGACTGAGGGAATTATATAACATTCGTGGTAAAAGAACGCAGGATGGGCAACGGCGACTCGCATTTATGGCGAGAAGCCCGATGCGATGCCGCCATCAACACGATGTTTTGACGCAGCTCTTGAGACGGGGTGCGCATTCACGTGTCTAGGGGATCCATGCGACCTTGCGCGGGTTATAATATGTTGCGCCTGAATAATACTACGACGGAGTGGATCTCGCGGCAGTTGGTGGTTGGAAGGTTGGGCTTTTTGGTTTTGTCGCGGGGGTCCCTCGTGAATTTTTGTTTGCCTCTTTCCCTGTTTGGTCGACTGACAGAAAGCAGCTTGCCTGCTTAATCCGCCTTTGATCCTTCACCAGACACCTCCATTCTGCAAACCTCACGTTCTTGATCGGGTCTCTTTCGGTAACACAATCACTTTACTTGGGGATGGATGCATGTCACACAACCACCCAACCTCCCACCCGTCTCATTTCCCCGTGGGACGGGGTACGTCTTGCCTGCCGCGTGAAGGAGGACAGACAACGATGGCTGGCCCCTGCGTCTCAAGCGACTCGAACAAGCATTTGGATGACTCTCACAGAGTTCCAACCTACAGTCACTTCGCTGCTACCTGTACCTTACGCACGGGCGTCCGTGGATGGTCCGGACTTTCGGCGCCGGTTTTCTGCGGGCCGGTTGCCGGAGATGGGCGCCTCACGGAGCCGATCGATGGTGGCTCGGCGCAGCTGTCGGCATCCGCCTAGGAGATGGAACCAATGGGCCGACTGGGCAGCGGCTAATTTCCATCCCGAAGGCAACCAACATGCAGCCCAATTTCTCTTCGTGTTACTTTTGTACTTTTGAAGGCCAAGCCTTTAGGGCCCACCGTCCCGCCGCCAGGCAGCAGAATAAGGCTTCCAAAGGGTGGGTTTTGAGTGCCACCAACATCATTCCAATTCGTTGGCGGCCGAATTTCAAGCCTTACTTTACGCTTGCTGCTCTCAATGTCAGCCAATATCTGCGCGAGTAAATGTTAATATGGATGACTTGCTGCTGCGGCGCTGCGGTCCAGCGTGGTCTCTCGAGGGGCCACCACCCGAGCTTCCTACAATGGAAGCGCATGGCTTGGCGTCACTCCCAAAGGTTCGCAAACTGAGATGCGGTAGCAGAAGCTGGCGCTTCGTGGTCCTTGGCGCCGCAGGATTCGGATCCCAAACTATCCCCACATACGAGAAGGAGGCTCATCTCACCTGTTCCCGCGCGTACTAGACTTGATGCCTTATATATATATATATATATATGTACCTCCCCTTCGTCTCACCCTCCCTCTTTGCTAGGGCTGAGAGATCAGGCCCTGCTCGGTTGTTTCCGTAACGCCACCTTCGCACCTGCCGTGTGGTTCAGTCGCGGATTGGGCAGCTCCTTCCGCGACGGCGCGGCCCTACATGAACCGAATCCCACTACCTAGGCAGGTACCTACTTTAGAGGTCGGCAGTCTCTGCTCGGCTGATTTCGCAACTTCACAACCATAGGTAGCCGTCAGCATGGCTAATCCCGCCGCAGCGACCGCGGCCATGGCGTCTTCTTCGCCCGTCGTCGTCTTCGGTCGACAGACGTGGGCGCTGACCCGGAAGAACCTCACCCATCTGGTGATGCGCAGGTGGCTTTCCACGGCCATCCAGTGCCTGATACTGCCCATCGTCCTGATTGGCGTCTTTACCAACATTCAAAACTTTGCCCGCCCCAGAAGCGTCTACGGTTTCGGCACCCCAAGCACCATCCGCGCCTTTGAGGATAGCCTGGGCGATGGCCGCGATTTTCTGGTCGTTGCCAATAGCACCCAAGGGAGAGACGTTCAGGCCGTTGTCCAGGGCCTTCGAGACCGCGTGGCCAAGCGCGGGAACAAGTTCATCACCGTGGAGCGATGGCAAGATATCGAATCTCGCTGCATTGTGAACCGTCAAGGCTTCTCCAACTGCCATTCTGCTGTTTGGTTCAAGGATTGTGAGTTTCGTTGTCCATCACTCGAGGGGTCGATCTTTACAACCAACCCTCTCTTTTACGTCCCTTGGCTAACCTCGAAGCTGCCCTTCTCGCCAACAGCCCCATTGAGCCACGCAAATGGGAATGGCAACTGGTCTTACAGCATCCTAATAGATCCTGGAACTCGCTTCTCGATGAGTTTCGATGTTTCCGACTACGGCTCCGCTGAGCTGGCAAGCGTCGTTCCCCTGCAGCTGGCTATAAACTCCCTGATTACGGATAGACCGCAGCCCAGCCTCCAAGTGCTTCAGTTCTCTGAAGCTAGCCAAGCCGAGGCCGACAAGAAGTTCGAGATCCAGACTGCAAGGAACAACCGCGCCTCCTTCGCTCTGATATACTTCTTGACCCAGC
This sequence comes from Magnaporthiopsis rhizophila, assembly GCA_003049465.1. NCBI lineage: Eukaryota > Fungi > Ascomycota > Sordariomycetes > Magnaporthales > Magnaporthaceae > Magnaporthiopsis > Magnaporthiopsis rhizophila. The sequence goes on from PYSS01000023.1 coordinate 265,297, forward strand.
TGTTTGGTGTTTACCACGTCGTCGGATTCATCACTACCGAAAGGGGCCAGGGCATATCTCATCTGGTCGACGTCATGGGTGGCGGTGCGGCGGCGGCGAGAGTGTGCAGCAATATCCTCGCCTTCAACGCCCTGTACCTGCCGTACTCCATCACAGCTGGTGTGCTGTACCGGATATACGTCCTCCCGCTGGCCCACCCAGCCCTCGTCCTGTTCTGGTCCATTCTCGCAACCATGGCCATCGTCAACTCGGCCGTCTTTGCCGCGAGCTTCTTCCGTGGTCCCAGGCTCTCGAGCGTTGTTGCTGTCGCTGCCAACATCGGCCTTGCTGCCGGTGCCCTCATCGTGGACTCTGATACGTACGCCACTGAGGCGACTGTCATCTCGCTCGCTTTCCTCTTTCCTAGCGCCAACTTCATTCATACACTGTGCCTGATGCTGCGTTCTATCGAAAGGCAGATGCTAGTCGACGCTGGCAAGACATGGATGGATATATTCAAGATCAAGCCTCCTCCCGTCTGGCCGCGTCCGCCGGAACGAAGCTCCCAGGTCGTCGGGCTTAGCATCTGGATGTACCTCATCTTCGTCATCATCCAGGTCCTTGCCTACCCGCTCCTTGCGATCCTTGCCGAACGCCTACTGCATGGTGTCAGCTTCAAGCGGAGGAGCTTCGTGCAGGGCCCGGAGGCTGAGGCCTCGTCTGCCGCTGTCGAGGCTACCGGCCTCCGGAAGGAATACCCTCCATCCCTTCTGAAGAGGATATTCTGCTGCGCCGGCAGGAAATCAACCGTTACGGCCGTTGACGGGCTCGATCTCGTGGCGCAAAAGGGGCAGATCCTGTGCCTCCTGGGCGTCAATGGCAGCGGCAAGTCGACCACGCTCGAAATCCTCAGTGGCCATCACTCTTCCACGGCCGGCCAGGTCAAGATCAACTCGCCCCCGACAAAGCTGGGCGTCTGCCCGCAGAAGAACGTCTTGTTTCCCTACCTGACCGTCCTAGAGCACGCCAAAATCTGGTCCAGGATCAAGAACGGCCACGAGGACGAGGAGGAAATCCGCAGCCTCGTCGAGTACTGCGATCTGAAGAACAAGATCAACAGCCAAGCCCGGCACCTGAGCGGCGGCCAGAAGCGCAAGCTTCAATGTCTGGCAATGCTCGCGGGTGGCAGCACAATCTGCCTGATCGACGAGGTAACAACAGGGCTGGACCCCATCTCCCGGCGCTCCATTTGGAATATGCTCCTCGGCATCCGGGCAACCAGATCCATCATTTTCACCACGCATTTCCTGGATGAGGGCGAGTCCCTGGCCGACCAGATCGTCCTGCTTTCCAAGGGCAAAGTAATGTGCAAGGGCCCCGCGGCCGAACTCAAGAGCAAATTCGGCGGCGGCTACACCGTCCACATCCCCAGGACAGACACGCCGCCGGACGTGGGCGTGCCCGTCACCACGCACCAGGACCGCACCTGCTACAACGTCCCGACCACGGCGGCTGCGGCGGCCCTGATCTCGAAGCTCGAGAAGGGCGGCCAGCGCGGCATCGCCATGTCCGGCCCAACGGTTGAGGACGTCTTCCTCCGGCTGACCACGGACGTGGACGAGGTCCTCAGGCGCGAGCTCGGTGGCGCCACACCCTCCACAGGGAACGCTACTGGCGCCGCCGCCGCCAACCTGCTACCTGCGGCAGCCCTTGCTCCCGGGAAGCCAATTTCATCCTTTAGACAGATTGTGGTCCTGATGAGGAAGCGTCTCACCGTCCTCCCGCGGTATTGGGTGGCTCCCTTCCTGGCCCTTGCCCTGTCGTGCGCCGTGCCCCCTCTCTGCAGGCCGCTTTTGAACGTCTACAGGCAGGGCCGAATGGTCCCCTACGAGCGGCCGGCGTGCGAGGTGAGGGAGGACTCACAGCCTTGGCGCAGCTACGAGCCTTATGCGTCCCCGGCCGTAGTTTGGTTTTCGATGTCGGAACTGGTCCCTGTCGGCCCTCCGTCAATCAGCGCCTCGCTGTCCCGCGCGCTGGCAGGGTCGACGGCCGTGTCGTCTTACTCGAGCTATGTCGGGCGGTACAGCCCCGACTTCCGGTTCGTCGACTCGATCGAGACGTTCCAAGACACGGTCCGGGGCAACATGGGAAAGGTGCGCCAGGGCATTTTCATCAAGGACGGCGGCAACTCGGCCATGATTGCGAGCCAGCTCCGCGAATTCAGCGGCGGCCTCGGCTGGGTCAGCCTCGTTGGCCTCTGGACCGTCATGGAGACCCGCGCCAACATCTCTACCTCGGTTGGGTCCTTGCCTATGGAGAGGGGTTATTCGATCCTATACGGTGAGAACGGGTTTGATAGTCTCGGTTACATCTTGGTAAGTCGACGCTCCCTTGCCTTGATTTTTCGCCTTGCCAAGCGCTAACCTCCAACTCAGGCTGTCTGTGCCGTCCTGGCCGTCTATCCCAGCTTTTTCTCGCTGTACGTTGCATTCGAGAGGTCGCACATGATCCGCCAGCTTGAGTACACGAACGGCGTCCGGCCGTTCCCACTGTGGATGTCGCATCTGCTATTCGACGCATCCATCGTGCTCGTGGCGTCGCTCGTGCTAGTGGGCACCATCTCATCGCAAGTCGGCTACACGTGGTATGAGCCTGGATACATGTTCCTCGTGGCCTTTTTGTATGGCCTCGCGTCGATGCTTGTGGCCTACCTGGTCTCGGCCAAGCTGGCGCGCACGCAGCTGGCCGCCTTCATGTGGACATTCATGATCGCCATTGTCGGTTACCTGGCCACTTTTATGGCCTTCTTCATCGCACCTTTCAACACGGAACCGCAGGACCTCCTCAGGGTCACCGACTCCTTCTCCTGGGGCCTGGGAGTCATCTTTCCGATCGCGAGCATGCTCAAGTCGTTCATGGTGGGTCTCAACACCTTCAAGCTTGCATGCCGCGCGGATGGCCACATTCCGTATGGCGGGCACATCCACGGGTACGGAGGGCCCATCCTCCTGTTACTCATCCAGATCGTGCTCCTCGCTCTGCTGCTGGTGTGGCTCGAATCGAGCAACGGCTTCGCGGCCATGGGCGGCTTCCTGAGGCAGGCGGTACGGCAGAAGAAGCTGCCGGTGAGCGAGGCTACCGAGGACGAAGAGGCTAAGCTCGCGGGCGCGGCGACGGACGGGGTCTCGAAGGAGGCGGCACGGGTGTGCGCGACGACGACGGATCTGCTGAAGGTGTCGCACGTCACCAAGTCGTTTGGCGATAACAAGGCCGTCGATGACGTGACTTTTGGACTGGGCGAGGGCGAGATCCTGGCGCTGCTGGGACCCAACGGAGCGGGCAAGACGACACTGATCAACATGATGACGGGCGAGCTGCGGCCGGACGCGGGCGAGATGATGCTCCGGGGCGTCGACGTGCACAAGCGGACGCGGCTGGCGCAGCGGTCGCTGGGCGTGTGCCCGCAGTTCGACGCGCTGGACCTGATGACGGCGCGGCAGCACCTCGAGTTCTACGCTCGGGTGCGCGGCGTCGACGACGTGAAGCGCAACGTGGATGTGGTGCTCGATAAGACGGGCCTCACACCCCACGCATCCCGGCCGGCCAGCAAGCTGTCTGGCGGCAACAAGCGCAAGCTCAGCCTAGGCATCGCGCTCATTGGCAACCCGGACGTGCTGGTGCTTGACGAGCCCAGCTCGGCCATGGACGCGGCGTCCAAGCGGGTCATGTGGCGGACGCTGGCCGAGGTCGGGCCGGGGCGCAGCCTGCTGCTGACGACGCACAGCATGGAGGAGGCGGACGCGCTCGCGACGCGGGCGGCCATCGTGTCCAAGCGGCTCCTGGCCATCGGCACGACGCAGCAGCTCCGGGGCCGGTACAGCAACCTCTACCACGTGCAGCTGGTGCTGCGGTCGGCGCCCGAGTCGAGCCGGGACGAGATGGAGCGGGTCGAGGCCTGGGTCCGGGCGCAGTTTGGCGGAGCGGCCGCGTTCGAGGGCAAGAGCCTCGGCGGGCAGATCAAGTTCACGGTGCCCAACAGCGAGGCCGGGCGCGGCACCACCAGCACCAGCACCAGCATCAGCAGGGCGGCCACGGCCGACGGCGAGGCGGTGCTGCCGCCCGTGGATGACGACGGCGTCAGCAGCGCCAGTGACGATGATGACGTTACCCCTAGTGACAACAACAAAACCATTGGAGAGATCATCCAGTCCCTCGAGGCGCACAAGGAGGAGCTCGGACTGCTGGACTACAGCATCGGGGCGCCGACGCTGGAGAAGGTGTTTATGTCGGTGGTCAGGGACAACTACGTCGAGGAGGACGGCAGGAAGCGGCGGTGGTGGCAGTTCGGGAAGAGGGCGTAGGGCTCCGTCAGGGTCGAGAGGATGGTCTACTTTGTTGAAATAGAAGTTTTAATGGTGCCATTACGTGCTATCTACGTAGTGGCGCGCTGATAGTAATATCCCTGATCTTTTCCCTTCCCGGGACTTGGCTTCCTTTGGTTTAAATTGGGGTGTGTTGGCCATTGTTTCTTGTTGTAGAGGTCTCGTCGTTGGATGTTAACGACTAGGTACCGTATAAGGCGCTGTATTGCGGGGTAAGCTGCTTTGCATTTCGGTTGATGTACCATGACCTCAAGCTGGGCTGCTCCTGCCGCAAGACAGCCCGAAAGCCAAAAAGGTAAATAAATAAATGACACCGTTGAATGAATCGTGGACCCAAACAGCCAGCCGGCCGTCCGTGGCCAGTCCAGTTGGGCCAGCTCAGCAGGCAGTACGTTAGCGCCACGTGCTGGTGCCTGAACCCCATTGATTGCGTCTGGCCTGGTCGCATCATTGGCTGCAACCCGCACGCACACGCTCTCATCGCCCGCGGGCGCCAGTCAGCAGGAACAGAGGAACAGCCTCAGCCTCTTTCACAAAGCGCGGCTGACGAGCCAGCGTCAGCCAGCAGAAGAGGCCTGATCACACACGCACACGCGCGTACACACACCCCCGGTCACTGCCTGCCCTGAAACATTCTTCCATTCTTATCTGCCTCGGGTTGTGGGAGTGCGACATTTTAGTTGATTTTTCTCTCACTCTCATTGCTTCGCTTCGACTTCCATTTGCTTCTCTTCTCCATCCATTCATTCCTTTCTCCGTTCCGCGACAGCCGCGTTTTCCTTCCCGTTTTTTGTTTTCCCGCTAGACCAGCCAACCACAACCACAAGGCAGCCTTCGTCAAAACCATGAGACTCGCCGCCCCAAGCCTGCCGTGGCCCGACCCGAGCCACGCGTTTGTGGCCGTCGCCACCCTCGTCGTGTTCCTTAGTCTGCGGCGCTACCTGTACCCACGGCACCCCAGCATCATCCCCGGCCCGCTCAAGACGGCGCTGCCCGGTCTCGCCAGGGACGAGGTCGAGAGGCTCGACTACCGGCCCGACGCCTTCCCCGGCGCGAGGGACGTTGTCACTCCTGTAAGTGAGGCTCGACTAAAGGAATGACGCGCAAGGACCCGTTTACTGATTCGTCACATTCTAGTATGGCTCCATGAGGGTTTATGAGGCAAGTACCTACATGCCTAGGTGTCTGTATCTTGAGCCTCTCCGAGCCACCTCACTAACACGGACTTAAAGTGGGGACCCGAGCAAGGCCGCAAGGTGCTCTTCATCCACGGCATCTCCACGTCGTGCCAGACCCTGACCAAGCTCGCCCACGGCCTGGCCGCCCGGGGCTGCCACGTGCTGCTCTTCGACCTCTGGGGCCGCGGCTTCAGCGACGGCGTCGGCGATCTGCCCCACGATGCCCGCCTCTACGTCTCCCAGGCCCTGTGCGCCCTCTCCTCCTCGCCCCTGGCCTGGATGGGTGACGACGGCTTCGACCTGGCCGGCTACAGCCTCGGCGGCGGCATCGCCGTCCACTTTGCTGCCACGTTTCCCCGTGCCGTTCGATCCCTGACCCTTCTCGCCCCGGCCGGCATGATCCGTCCGGAATCGTTTGGCGCCGTTACCCGCTGGGTATTTACTGTGCGTTTTGTTTGTCTGGTATTGATGACTGCGCTGTGTGTCATGGTCAATCCAAGACTGACTCTTTTCATCAGGCCGGTCTCGTCCCTGAGCGCCTGCTCGCCGCCCTCACGAAGCGGAAGCTGCAACAGCCTATTGCAAATTCGGCCGTCCGTGGGCAGAAGGCAGCTCAACAGCAGCAGCAACAACAAAAGCAGCAGCCCAACCGCCACCACGCGGCAACCGGCGATACGAAAGAGTCCAAGCATGTGACCAACCCGGTCGAGCTCGCCACGTCCGAGATGCAGCACCCGGCAGCAGCAACAGCCAACGGCCACGCCTACGACGGTGTCGACGAGCCGCCGGACCGCCTGGAGCGGCGGGTGATGCGGTACGTGCGCTGGATGCTGGAGCACCACGCCGGCTTCGTGCCGGCCTTTATGAGCACCATCCGCGCCGCGCCCCTGATGGGCCAGGACGAAGCCTATGCCAGGCTGGGCGGAGGAGGCTCATCGGCTGGCCGGAGGCCGGGTACGACGCTCGTCGTGCTGGGCGGCGAGGACGAGATCATCGACCCGGACATGTACGAACACGACGCGCTGCCGCTGCTGGGAGGTCACGAGCGCGTACGCTGGCGCGTGCTGCCCGGGGCCAGCCACGATTTTCCCATGACGCACGCGCCCGAGACGCTCAAGGAGATGGATGACTTTTGGGCGGCGTACCCGGCCGCGGAGGAGGCGATTGCTTGAGGCTGTTTCATTTGCGGTCTCTACTTGCATTCGCTCAACAGGTGCACGGGAGTTACTTGGACAGTTGCTTCCTAGATCTAGATCGGCGAGATAGACCTAGACATGGGTAACATGGGAATACAGCGCGCGCAGACAGAATACAACGCAAGCATGCCAAGTAGAGTCTAAAGGCGCCTTCTCGGTTGATAATGCAATGTAATACACTGGTTCCTGGATATGTGACCCGTGGTCTACTTCATGACGAGTGGGCTGCCGCGGCACCGGGAGGAACCAGGTTCTCGGGCCCAAAGGAGAGAGGGAGCAGCTGTATATATGCAGACAGGTTTTATGTCAGCGGATTCAAACGGGAAAGGAAAAAAGGGCGGATAAGACGTACAGCCTCGAGCCGCATAACGACAAAGTCGTCGTTCTTGTCAAACATGAAGATGGGCATGTCCAGGGGGCAGAACTCGCGGATGCTGTTTTTTATTTTTATTTTTATTATCCTCACCGTTAGGAATACGTTTTTTTTTTTTTTTTTTTTTTTTTTTTTTTTTTTTTTTTTTTTTTTGGGTTGTTTCTGTTTGATAGGTGGTGGGTGGCTCGGGTAGTGGACTCACAACTGCCTGCACCTCCCACACGGACTGGCGGGCGGCGCAATGTCTGTCGCTACGGCCAGGGCCCGGAAGACCCTGTGGCCGCTCGTCACGGCCGAGCTGAGGGTTGTGACCTCTGCGCAGACGCCGACGGGGTAGCTGAGGTATACTGTCAGTTTCTTTTTTTTTTTTTTTCATACGACTGTTTTTGCTTCTCTCCTTCATGCACTGTAAAACAACATAAAAATAAAATAAAATAAAACGGCCCAAGCCACATACGATGCGTTCTCGACATTGGCACCGCTTATGTACGCGCTGCTCTCCGACAGGGCGCACGCCCCGACCCGGAAGCGGCTGTAGGGTGCGTAGCAGCTGGCCTTTGCGGCCGACGCGCGGCGCCGCAACTCCTCGAACTCGGTGCGGCTCAGCCCGTGCTCGGCGCAGATGCGGTCCACCGCCGCGTCGTCGGCGCTGCTGTGTGTCTGGGGCGGCGGCGGCGGCGGCGGCATTGTGCAGAGTCGGTCCCGTGCGTGTTCTGGGCTGCTGGATTGATTGGATTGTCAGATTAAATGCTGCGGGTTTGTTGCAATGGGGTGGAGGTGGTTGGATGTGACCACCTGCAGTTGGGCACACGTCGTTGCTTTCAAGGGAAGCTATGGGAGTGATGTAAGCCGGACAAAGGTGGGGGTGAGAGGAGAGGGAACAAAGAAACCCGTCATCAATCTTCAGGCAGGACACGCGAGCCGTGTTTAAATCAGCAAACTTGCGGTCTGACGCTAAACCCGAGAAAGCACTGGCATGGCGGTCTGGATCTCCAAGCTAACATCAAAGTAGGTAACTATTACCCAACCACGGTCAAAACATGCATGCCATACGTCATGTGCTCCCTTCGTCCTTCGTCGTTCATGCCGCACTACCTACGTATCCAACTAACCCAACATGCAACATGGCGATGGCTACGGATGTTATCAGTTTCATACAGGTGCTGCCCTAAACGAAACGCAATAATCTATTCATCTTCCTCCCGGCATAACCCTGAACCGTTTCTAAATCGTCACAACTACATGGGTATCTACGCCACAAAATGCAGCAGTCCCAGATTTCCATCCATACTTTTTCTCTCGTGCCCGTATTCTCGAGCTTGGGCCCGGCAACGACTTGTATTTGCGCCCGAGGTAATACTCTCTTTATTCAACAACTAGAACTTGAGTGACGACAGCCGTGAGTTTCTCACGGGTGCTGGGAGGCAGGTCACGAGTCGATCCCGATCTGCCGAGCAGCCAGATTTTTTAGTTCTTCTTTCTGCTGGCAGAGCATGCATCTCAGGGGTGTAAGAAAAAAACAATCCAAAAAAACTTACCAGCTTCGGATTCAAACAAAATGGTAATATCGTCGTGCTCTCCAGGTAGGTCGGGAAGGTCCAGGCACACAAACGAGGCCTCGTCCACCGCGGCTCCGGAGCCCATGCCGCCGCTCTCGTCCGACGACGCCAGCCGTGGCAGCGGGAACTTGGCGTCGTCGATCTTGATGCCCGCCTTGGTACCGCGCCCCACCGCCTCAAATACGTCGGTGCCCTTGAGCTGGAACCCCATGCAGTGGCCATGGTGCCAGTCCTCAAAAAAGGCCAGCAGCTGCGTCACCTTGCTTTCGCTCTGCTGCACCACCTGCACCCGCGTCGCACCCGCCTCCCATTTCTTGTGGATGGGCACCACCATGCGCCGCCGCGCGATGGCAAACGCACAGGCGATGCCGTCAAACAGCACCTTGAACCCAGTCACCGCCTCCTGGAAGCTGTGGAGGTCCGGGATGCTGGCGAAACGGAGAGTCCGCACCGTCGGTGCCCCTTGTATTATCTGCAGCGCCTCGGCCAGCTGCTGCGGCACCTCGCGCGGCATCGCCTCCGACACCCCCATCGTCATGTCCTGCTGCGGAGGCCGCAGCAGGCTGATGCGTGTCGTTTCCTGGACGTCGAGCCTGATCCTGAACTCGCCCGGTGCGAGGTTCATCCTGTCCGTCACCAAGCCGTCCTGGAAGTCAAACACCACCCGGAGCCTCTCGGCCAGCACCGTCTGCGACTGCTCGCTGCCGTCTTCGTAGTTTATCACCCTGACGCTCTTCCACGGCAGCCTCTTGATGCACTGCAGCCCGTCGGCCTCTCGCAGCCGCTTCGAGACCGTGAAGCCCACCAGCGGCACGTCTGAAAACACCGTCTCGTCTTTGCCCACTAGCGATCCGAGCAGCATATTATGGAGCGCCAGCCGTTCCCTCTCGTCACCAAACGACATGACCATCCGCCCCTTGCTACGCCCGTTGTCGAACCAGACGAGCAGCGCCGGCCTGCCCTGCTCGTCCTTGAGAAAGCTAAAGTGTATCGGCATCTGCGGCGTGTACGAGTTGTTCAGTCCGCTCAGCGTCCTCGTCCTGGGCCCCGTCACGACCGCGATGCGGAAGCCACGGTGGAAGACGCGAGGACCCGTGGCCGCCCCCTCCCTCGCCACCTTCTCAAACAGGGCCACGTCGCATGCGGGCACGGCCTCCTTGGGGAACTGTCTCGACTGCGGGTCCGAGTCGAAATATTGGAATGCACGCAGCGTCGTGCGGAACAGCGACTTCTCGTCCTTGCGCGGGTACAGCGTCGACTGCACCTTCTCGCCAAAGTCGTACATGCTCCAGAGCATCCGGTAGTCGGCCTGCGACAGCTGCACCAGTATCATAAAGCCCCGCGGCAGCTTGAGCTCCAGCGCGCACGTCTCATTCCGCCATCGGAGATCGCTCCACGTCGGACCGCCCGTCTTGTTGTTCTGTATCTTGAGGTTCACCGCTCCGTTCTGGCTCGAGATTACTAGGATCAGGTTGGGCGACTTTTGCGGCCGCACCATGGATACAAGGCAAGGAAACGCCAGTTGCTGGCTCTGGTTTTCCTGTTCAGAAAGAAACACCTCGGCATCGATCCTGCCGTAGCTGAAGTGCTCCGTGGTGTCCCCTAGGGGGAGCGACTCCAGTATCGGCATTGTCGATATTGGCCGTTGCGGCGCGGCGAGGGCCGAGCCGGTCCAGACGCCATGGAGCAGGGCAACAATGTCTTGGCTCAGTTGTGGGTACTCCACCCACACCGACAGGCGCAATACTTGAGGCAGCACCGCGTCTTCGGGAGGGAGGAAGCCGTTCCGCTTCATGGACCCCGAAAGCTTCCGCAGGTTTGCCGCCACAGCTTTGCGCACGTCCTCGATTTCGCCGTCCAGCGGGCTTGGGTTTCTCGCCATCAGCTGCGGAAGCACGTCCTCGACTATCCAATAGCCTTTTGCCAAGTCTGCGTACGACTGTTGCTGCATGATTTCCTTGGCCTGGGTGGGCGGGCCTTTGGCGCCGTCACGAACGGCTATCTCGAGCATCATCCTTCCTTTCAAAAACCACCAGAGCGCCGCTCTGGCCAGATTGTCCGACGGAGACGACATCAGGGGCTGCACGGCCTCTGAGTGAAGACGGAAAACCTCAAACAGGTGACGTGAGCGCACAACGAACTCCTTGAGCGCCACATCTTCGTAGTTCGCCATCCCGGCCGCGGAAGGTTTCGCAGTCATGGGAGATGTCGGAGAATCGGTTGTGGCCTCGGGCCGCCTGGTCGACCTCACAGAGCCGCCGACCGACTGGGTGAAGCTCGACGTGGAGTGGATGGATCCGGCGGGGCTTTGATCGGGGCCCAACATCTGCCTCATGCGTCGCTCCCTCGGCTCAGGAGACTCTGTCGGGCGCAATCGGCGGTCCGGGGAGCCCGTAGGAGTAATATAAGGAGGAGGAGGAGCAGGAGGAGGAGCCGACGACTTGACGTCATTGGGCTCCGGCGCACCAGCGCTTACAGACCTGCGCGCCTGTGCAAAAGCCAACCCCTCAGCCTCGCGCATCTGGGCCTGCTGCAGCTCGATAAACGACTTCCGTCGCTCGTCCTTGGATATGATCGGGCCGTCCAGGTAGAGCGAGGACCTGTCGTTTCCGGCGGGGACAGCTCTAGGAATTGCGGCGGGCGGGGACGGGGGTGGCTCGATATCAGAGTAACCCGTCTGCGCGCGCCGCAAGGGCTTGGGTGTAAAAGAATCATCCTGAGATGAAGCCAGCTGTTGACCTGGTGAGAAGCCCCTCTGCTGGCTAGGATCGAGAGCATAAGAGGCGTTGGAGTCTGGAGGCCGCAATGGCGACCGTGGCGGGGGTATAGGTGGCTGCGACTGAGACGGATAATATTGCTGCTGCTGTTGTTGTTGTTGTTGTTGTTGTTGTTGTTGTGGTGGTGGTGGTGGTGGTGGTGGTGGTGGTTGAGGTTGCTGTTGTTGTTGTTGTTGTTGTTGTTGTTGTTGTTGTTGTAGCAATCTCTGGTGAACTTTTCTTTTCGATATCTCGACGGTCGGGATCTCACACTCGTCGCCACCCTCGCCGATGATCTGAGGCCACGCTTCTACGAAGCGCACCGACAGACCTTTTCTCCTGCGGAACTGCGGGCTAGGGGCTCCTCGGAAGGGCAGGCTCTGCTGGGACGGGCTCTTGACGTCGTGAGCATTTGGGTAGCGGGAGGCGTTGGAGGTATCGAGCTTGGTGAGTAGAGGGAGGCTCGAGGGAGGAGGCGGGTGGGGCACGGTGAGTCTATCGGTGGGACCGTGGAGGAAGTCGTTCAGTTCTCGGTCGTCGGAGGGCTGTTCGGGGTTGGAGACTTTGCGTTCGCGGTTGCCAAACAGCTTGCCCATCAAACGGCCTCGCTTGGAGGCGGCGTGGGCTTCATTGTCCATTCTTGGGCACGGCTCGGGCCCGGCTCATGGAGGTAGGTGTAGGATCGGTCCAGCACAGATTGTCTGGCGTGGTGCTGTGCGCGAAACAGGGCGGTCGCTGGTGTCGATGTGAGTGTCCCGCAGCCTGTGTATCCGGCCTGGCGATGGCCTGTCGGGAAGGCTTGGTGGCGGGGAGGGACAGGCAGCTATTCAGACATAGAAGCCCAACAATGACCTCGGGATGATTACCGACGGAACGCCGTGCTCCACCAGGAGCCTCGAGGACGGGTTGGCCAAGACGACAAACTGCGACTCCGTGCTACTGATGGTGGTGTTCGCGCGCTGGGCTGGTGCTGCTCTGGACGGGGTGTTGGGTCACCGAATTGGCAGATGCAGCCCCCTGGCAGCCTTAGCTTTGGAAAAGAAAGGAGGACAAAAAAAAAAAACAAGGTAGGAAAAGCTGGAAGGGGATGATGAACTGTTCAGTGTGTGGCCTGCGGATCCTGGATTGATGTCCAGTCTGGAGGTGAGTCGAGATGCAGGGTCAAAGGAGTGGAGGATCAAGCATGGACAAGGGCGCTGCTGGGTCGGCGGCCACTTACGCCGTGGCATGCGACAGGTTGCCCCTCTTGCCCGTTTGGTGGTTGGCGGGCGGCGGGTCAGGGAGCGTGCGCCGTCTCCAGTGGCACAAGCCCGCTGCTCTGACACTTGAGCCACGTCGGCAGCAATTGGGAGGTGCCACAGGCTGGCCCGGTAGACGAACCCGACCACAAAGCGGGCCTTCGATCCAATATCCACCGTCAGGCAGTCTGGCAGTCTGGGGGGCTGGGTCTGTTGGTGCGTGAGATGGGCGTTGGAGAGCTCAATGGCCAAGCGTGGCGCGGTGCTGCTCTTCGTTGCCTTGTCTGTGGCTGGCGGGAATGCAAGGCAATGGAACTGGAACAATGGTCCAGGTCACTCTCGCACCCAATTTGGAGGCCCCAGGATGACGAGCATGCATCGCGGCCAGAATGACACCGCCTTGGCTGCTTGGCACGGCAGCCAGAGGTGACCTAAGAATAGCCCTTACCTCGCAAACCGAACCTGTCTCGCAAAAGCACAGTCAGGATTCTCACCACTAGCCCCGAGCTTAGGTCGCCCATGAAAATGGGATGGCGCACACTATGGGTAGTTTGCTCGACAAGCCCTGTGCCAGCCCAGGTGCGCCCTGCGGAAGGCGAGCCCGAGGCCCCCACCTGGGGCTGCCCGATAATGGAGCTGCAACCTAACCTCCTGACGACCGAGTCAACCGATTGCCCCATTCTGCAAGATGGCAAATCCATCGGGGCGGAATTGACGAAACCAGCGTCGCCGACGCCGGCGAGCCGCAGCCTTCCCGCCACTGCCGTTTCGTTTCTCACGCCCCAGACAACGGCCCGGCGTTTATGGTTCACACCTCTTTTCTGGACCGAATCCTTGCTGGCTTCACCCGCAGCATGACCAACATGAAAAGCTCATCATCCGTGAAATTACAATTGGTCAAGTTTCATTGCCATTTAATAGAACCAACAGCGAGACACCTAGCATCAGGCAGAATGCCCCAACACCTTGCCTGACCCTGCTCTCGGCGCTACGAAAAGGAGGCAGCCCGGATGACTGCTCCGCCCACGGATCGGCCCGAAGACGTCGGTCAACAGCATACAGAAATGTTGAACTAGACACTATCACGGTGAGGCGGACTTACTACACGGCTAGTAGGCTCGCAATTGTGTTGGGCTCAATACATTGTGCACCGACGACAAGGAGGGTCCTATCCCGGAAGGCTGCCTCCGCCTACGTCTGCGCCTGTCAGACTGAGGGCTAGGCAGACAGCCCCGGTGACAGGTGCAGGTGACTGGGCAGTTGCTGGGCATGAGCGGCAGGGGGAAAACCGCAAAGGCCAGTCACTTCGCCCAGGCTCTCGTTCACGTTGCATGCAAACCATCCATGACATACCGGTACCTCTGTGTGTCATGGAAGCTGAGCACTTGCATCCGTCTTCTCGGCTGGACTAAACGCCTAACGACCGCTTTCCATTGGCCATTCGAGCCGCAATGAGAAGAACTGCCTACCCCACATTTTGCTTTGCCAGGTGCCCGCCAAACGTCATTGTCCGTGGGGCACAGCTCCCTCCTCTTTGTTCCGTCACTGCCTCCGCCATAGGGAAAATAAAGCGAAAATTCAATCCGAAAAGCAATTGGAGATACACACACAGTCTTCCGTGCGTCTGTTCTCTTCCTTTCCGCGGATTACAAACGACGCATTGTGCCCAACCCAGCTTGCTCTCCATCCCTCTCGGGCCTTCGCCTTGTCACGCACCATCCGTGGGGTTTCAAAGGGACTAGAGCTAGCTGCCCAAGGATTTTCCTACTTCCAAGCATTCCGATAACGCAGCCCGCCCGGCCTTTATGCGATCCGCCCAGCGCCTCCCCCGCCCGTCACATCCGTTTCCCATCAGCCTACGACAGGTACAAAGTCGACCGGCTGCCCTCCACTCGTCGGCACCAACTCTTGCGAGCCCCTCATCGCCAAGCACTCGAGACCGCAGCGAACGATGATGGGACTTCAGGGCATCGTGCACGGCCATGGCCATGCTCGCCGCCGCACAATCTCGAATGCCAGTAGGTCCCGTTTGCCGCGCTTGCTTGGCGCCACCTCCCCGGGCGCCACGGCTTGCGGCGACGACCCCTTCTCGTTACTATGAGAGCGCGCCGCTTGCCAACCCTTCGCTTCTATAGCTAATATTCCCGTTTGGGCTTCCAACTGCCCACAGGCAACAAGTCCAACCGATCCTCCGGCGACGAAGCAAAGCCCGAGGCCATGCAGGATGACACCGAGGTGGTCGAGCCTGATCAGGGAAACGGTGCGCCATGAACTTTGCGCTAACCTTCTTTTCTCCATTACCGTCGTCATATGAGGAGGGCATTGATGCTAACGATCGTTGGCCTACCCCTAGTTCTCACCCACATCATCTCCCAGCTTCGCCCGGGCGCCGATCTCAGTCGGGTAGTGCTGCCGACGTTCATCCTCGAGCCCCGAAGTATGCTGGAGCGCATCACGAAGTGAGTGTACAGCACCGCTCACTTTTACGAATAAACCCTTTCACGGAGATCCCAGGGATGGAAATATGGGAATGCGACGCATGGTAGACTGTGGACTGACTGGTACTCTGCAGCTTCATGTCTCACCCAGAGATGCTTCTGCCTATCCCCCACATCGACGACCCGGTGGAGAGATTCGTCTCGGTTGTTAAGTTCTACCTGAGCGGTTGGCACATCCGCCCTCCGTGAGTTCCCCATAAACCCCTATGGTTTGTCATTGAGCCAGCCCGTGCCCGGCTGACTTTTCCCAGGGGTGTCAAGAAGCCGCTCAACCCAATTCTCGGAGAGATATTTACCTGCTATTGGGACCTCCCTGACAACACCCACGCCTACTACATCTCGGAGCAGACATCACACCACCCGCCCAAATCTAGCTACTTCTACATGGTCCCACACCACCACATACGGGTAGACGGTACTCTGAAGCCGCGAAGCAGGTTCCTGGGTAACTCAGCTGCGAGTCTCATGGAGGGGACAGCAATCTTGACGTTTCTGAATCGTGGGACAAACCCTTCAAGAGGAGAGCGATAGTAAGTTTTATCCGCTCTCGATACCATGAGCATTCTCGTTGGTGTTGCTAACACAACTGGCCCTCGCCTTAGCTACCTCACCCAGCCAAACATGTACGCTCGCGGAATCCTGTTTGGCAAAATGAAGTACGAGCTAGGCGACCACAGCTTTGTGCGATGCCCAGAACTCGGTCTGGCAGCCGACATCGAATTCAAGACGAAGGGGTGGGTTAGCGGCTGCTACAACGCCATTGGCGGCACAATTAGGGACGAGAACACGCAGGAGGTTCTCTTCGAACTCTCTGGACTGTGGAGCGATGAGATGTTCATCAAGAATATGAAGGTACAGAATAACGAGCCAAGCCCTGTCTTTTTAAAAACTTGGACGACACTTGATCTGACACGAGAACTGCCCAGACTGGCCACCGTGAGATGTTCTTCAACGCCCTCAAGTCTAGGCCGTCACCGCCCCAGGTTAGGCCACTGGAGGAGCAGGAGGAGCGCGAATCGCAGAGGCTATGGCAGAAGACGGCGCAGGCTGTTAGGGACTCCAATCACGAGGTAGCCACCGTCGAGAAGACCAAGATCGAGGACATGCAACGAGAGGAGGCGGCCAAGAGGGCACAAGAGGGCGTTGAGTGGCATCCTCGGCTGTTCCGGCGGGTCAAGGGAGGCCAGGGAGCACCAGACGAAGGCGAGGAGGATCTGGAATGGATCATCAACGCACAAATGTGAGACGGTCTGACGGTCAGTTTCCTGGCGAGTTGACTTGCTAACCCACTTTACAGCGACGGCAAAACACCAGAAGAGCAGATCAAGCAAGTCTTGGCCATATACCCAGTCATCAAGGGCCAGAAGCCGAGCACGGTAAACGCAATCCCGTCAAGAGGTGATCTCGTAGAGAAGGCGCAGGCCGGCCCTCCAGTATCGGAGACCCTGATAGATATTGGCGACGAGCCGACTACGGAGAGCAAAGAGCAGCCCAGGCCGGAAACACAGGCGGTTACCCCGACAGGTAAAGACGCTCCAGCGGACACCAGCGGCAGCAACGAAATCAAGCAGATGCTGTACTCGACTGGTCACCCACCCAAAAGCGATGGTCCTCTGGTCGACTTTGGAAAGGATCTTAAGAAGGACCTGCCTGCGGTGAAGCGGACAGACACGGAAGAGTCTCGGGATGATTTCCATGACGCCAAGGAGTGAATGATTCTCGCAGGTTAGCAACTGGTCGCTTGTGTAGACATGGGTGTCTTTTTGATTCCCATCTTGCTTTGCTGCGCGAGATGATCTTAGGGGATGACTTGGAGACAATGGAAGATTGGCTTGTTTTTTTTTTTTTTTTTTTTTTTTTTTTTTTTTTTTTTTTTTTTTTTTTTTTT